>CM060075.1:8866912-8987763 GCA_030533445.1 Cyprinodon diabolis | reverse complement strand
TGTGTGGTTAATACATCCTCCGTGCATTTAAGTAAGACCTAAGAAAAGGTGACGGTAGTCATGCCACTATGCACAGTAGTTGAGCTCTAGGAGACTGTGATCTCTGCAGACCCCTCGTTCTAGAAAAATGTCACTTGGGGTAAAACTCCCCCTGCAACCCTGATTTGCATTTGTATAGCTCACAGCATTTTTATTTACATGTTAAAGCCTCCCCTAGAATTCCATGGGGGGGAGGCATGGGGGGAGGCACGTCAATTTCTGACAATTTATGGGAGTTTTCGGCGATGCCTGCAAATTACCGTGAACAGCCACTAACCTGAAATTCCACGACAATTTACAGTGCCGCATACTGACGAAAATCCCACTTTTCATGCAGTGTATGTAGTCCTCTGAGACAGGAGTAGATGTGGAGGGGGCAATGCAGATAGGTTCCTCTACTGGAGGGAAACTGGAGTGGTGTCATCTAGTTGGATCTCTAAGAGCGGACCATTCGATGCATTAACACTTGGAAGAACTGTCTGATCATCACAATCTCCTAAAACAGGAGTTGATGTGCAAACGCTACCATTGATGACATCCTCTGTGGAAAGGAAAACTGGAATAGTGTCATCCAGCTGACTAGTAGATGAAACAGCTACTAAGCCACCTATGAACACCTCAGAATTATCAGACTGGGAGCTAAGATCAACTAGGTCAAACATAGCTGAATGGGCACTGGAGCTCCCATGATTGTAATCAGCTGCTGAAGACGATCCTCCTTGTGATTCATTCAAGCTAAATGGCTTTTCCTATGGCTGATCAGAATAATCTTTCTGGTTTTCCCCTATAGTGGCACCATGTCTGTCCATCTCGCTGTCTGTCTTTCAGGTCTACCCGTCTCGTCGTGTTTAGATAAAACCGTAATATCCCAAATTTAGAAAGTGTGTACAAGTCACCCACAGTAGTGCTGTCATCAAGTACTGATTCCTTAAAATCATAAACATCATGGATAAAGTCTTCCCATTTTCCTTTTGTTGACTCACCGTTGGGGAAAAAATGTTGTTTTGCATGAGAAATAAGGTTGTTTTTGGTGGATGACTTGGATACATTTAGCAACCTGGTGCCCCCACCACAACGCTTTCTGACTTGTTTTCCCTCATGTATCCACCCCATCTCAATTTTTCGTGCTGCCTTTAAAGTGTTTTTAGATCGATCAATCCTTGTTTTCCTTGTAGGCCCGTTTTCCAGTTCAGATTCCTCACCATGACTGGCTGTTGCTGTCCTCATTTTCTTTCAAAGTCTTTCAAGAACGGACGTCCTTGAACTTTTGTCTTCTCCTTTTTGCTTGTCCAGACAGTATCGTCTAGTGGCAATCCTGTCCCCATACACTGGTATATAGTGTGCAAGGCAGTCATCATCTATTTCTCCCAGAAGTGATTTGTCAATCTATAAAGAAACAGAAAAAGTTAGCAGGGCTAGCTTTAAGTTATTTGCCAAACTGTTTTACCAGATTACATATACTGTAATATCCAAGTTTGCAATCAATACTTCAAAAATGTTCTTTGCTATAGAGTAAATCAATATAAATTAATGTCTTATTTCGTATTCCCATCATGCCCTTTGTAGCCCAACCCACAAGAAAATATGAAACGAGATGGGATGGAGGAGATACACAGAAGGCAATTATTCTGAAATGAAAAAGTATTGGAGTAACTGAGTCAGAAATTGTGGACCCTACACGCTTAATAAAATAAAAAATGTTGTAGAGCCACACAGTGGGGGAAAGTCACGTTCCAACTCGCGTTTTAGACTTCCAAAACTTAAAAAACATATTTGCTCAAAAAATGCAGAATAAAACTGTACAAAACGATACAGCCCTAGATGATTCTCCCAGAGCCCTGGATCTCGCTTCTGAGCTGATCTGAGTAAAATGTGCAGTACTGGAATTCACCAGATGGTGGCAGCATGCACATGAAAGCAGCCTGTAGCATTCCCCTGCAGAAGAAGAAGTTGTCACCACTAGCTGTTGCTAAACAAACTGATGTCCCAGGGATGTGAAGCTCTGACTGACTTCCAGACTGTCTTCGTCCCGGTGTTGTATGAAATTCTGTCCCCTCTGTGTGGGGAGCTCGCATTGAAGCCAGAGAGGCGGATCTGAACATTTTCACGCCACTCCTGAAAGACTTCTCAGTGAAAACAACTCATATAATCATGCCAAGGTTGTAACATCCATTTTAATCAGCAGCTGTTTACAAAAATTGTAATATAACAAAATGAATACACCATGTCCCTTTTAAGCTGTTTTGTGTTTTTTTTAAACGCCAAGAAAATCTGTCTTTTCCCACTTCTGTCACTTAAGCCTCACAGAAATAAAAGTCAGTCACCAAACAGTTTTCCAACACAAAGCTTGTTTTTCTCATTTTTTTATATCTGATATTAGAGGATGGAAACTGGCTGATAGCAGGGCACAAAAATTAACACTTTCTGCAAAGATTAAGAGTGTAGACTTTCTGCTTAATCCTTCTAATGTAAAATATGACAGATTACTGGATTAAGGACATTTCAAGTATATGATATGATGTCACACATAACAATTTTTCAGAATTTGAAATATAGTTTATCCTTATTTCCCAAAGATATGGGAGGAGAAGAGGAGATAATTGATATTTCACCTGCCTGAAATAATCTGTTCCTCCTCCATAACATGGGAAGAAATCAAATTACCTGCAAATATTTAACTATGTTTATTTTTCTCTTCATCAACATTAAATCATGTGGTTTTGTGGCATTTGATCATTATTTAAAAAAATTAAAGGAGGGAAACCATATATTTTAGTCGACTGAAATAATCTGTTCTCCATTTGATGATCTTTATGAAATTTGTTTTCTGTTTAAATGTTTATCTAAAAATTTATAAATATTCCAAAAAAAATAAAACCAAAACCACTGGACTTTGATTTTCAAGTTTGAAGTTGTTTTGCTTTCTATCCAGAAAGATTTCTCAATTCAAAATAAATGGAGCAATGCTACTTCAATTTGAATTGAGAATTGAAAATAATTAGGTCATCACACCAACAGTCATATTTATTGTAACTATTGTGGATTTCAGAAATATAAAATAATAAATGTTTTAAACATAATATATAAAAATGACAGTTTCAGAATTCCCAGGATTTCTTTATTTAATCCCATGTTATTGGGGGAATGGATTATATCAGGTGGCTGAAATATTTGATTTCCCTCTCATAACTCTGGCAAATAATGATCAAATGTCAGCAAATCCACATGATTGGTTGTTGATGAAGAGAGGAATACAGTTAACAGACTTGCAGGTACATTTATCTAATCCCATGTTATGGAGGGGGAACAGATTATTTCAGTCAGCTAAAATATGGTTCCCCCCTCATAACTCTGGCAAAATAAGGAACAAATGCTACTGAAATCAACAGCAACAGTTTAGATTTTTTTAATCGGCTATAACTTATTAATGTGCAAGTGAAAACGTGGGAACATTGTTGCTATACTTAGCAACTTATCCAAGTTAAAGCCAAGTCCTATTGGTTTGACGTGATGCTAGCATGCAGCTTAGATTAAGTCCTCCATGCTTGCTAGCGCCTAGTTATTGAGGCTACATACTGGCCGTGTTAGCTAAACTTTGTCATCTGAACTTAACAGAGAAGACTTTGATTGATGACGATAGCAATAAAGCACATAAATTCATTTACTATAAACATTCTATAAAGTCTATCAACAACATGCATCTGGACTGGAAGTATCGACCTAATGACTTATGACCAGTGTTGGGCACGTTACTTTGAAAAAGTAATTAGTTATAGTTACTAGTTACTTCTCCCAAACAGTCACTGAGTTACTAACTGCGTTACTCCACAATAAAAGTAACTAGTTACTAGTAAAAGTAACTATTGCGTTACTTTTGCGTTTCTCGCCACCGTAACCCTCACCACCCAGCCCCCACCTTCTCGCCATGTGTTTCTAAAGCCAGCTGAATAGAGCGGACGACAAAGACAAGAACCTGCAGAGAGTTTAGCAGTTATTGCAACTCAGCGTAAATGACATCAGGGGGGGAACGCGATGTGAAGTTTTTTAACAGGGCATTCAGATCTGGTGAGTATATGAAATTAATAACTGGGGATGTCTAATTCTGAAATCCTGTGTGTTTGGGTTGTTATAGATACTGCAACATCTATCTATCCATCTATCTATCTAGATGTATACTCTGTGTGTGACATAAAATATGGATCTCCATCCCTGCCACAAAGGCCATCAAATAATGTTTAAAATAAAAAATACAGTAGGTTGAGAAGGCAGAGTATCCATCCATCCATCCATCCATCCATCCATCCATCCATCCATCCAGATTTCTCCCTTTCTCCATATAGGCTATCATTTGATTGTTCACGCTCTCCCTAGTTCTCCTGTGGTGCGAGCACAGGGCGACTGTTGCGCGCCTTTAGCTAGCATGTGCGTTTCCTGTCGCTTGCGCGGTGAATCGTGCCGCCTTCGCTGTGCGGAAATGCAGGGAAAACCGTATGTGATGGGGAAACGCAGCTCGACGTAACACCGGTATTTCCATCTGGAAAACGCTGTTTTGCCGCTGGAGTCATCCTCACTCTCCATCTCTCTGTGTGTGCTGTACGTTAACACCCACCAGCAGAAACACCCACCTACCCAACTGACAGACGGAATCTCACTATACATCAGCCAATCTCATCCTCCCCTCTCTCATGACAAGGTGCGCACGAGTCCTATCATGAAAAAAGGTTCATTGTGCGACCTGAGTAACGCGCAGTAACGGGGTGTCTGCAATGGTAACTGCGCTTTAGTTACAGTCAAAGTAATTAGTTAGATTACTCGTTAGTAAAACAAGGTAACGCCGTTAGTAACGCCGTTAGTCCCATCACTGCTTATGACTTATGCAGCAATTCTTCGCCGGTACGGCAGTGAGGTACAGAAGCGTAGTGAGTGACCAGACGCTGGTCACGTACCTAGTTATCTCATAATTATGAGATCTTTTCTCATAATTACGAGATAATATCTCATATTTACGAGACCAGTATCTCATAATTATGAGAAAAGATCTCATAATTACGAGATCAGTATCTCGTAATTATGAGATAAGCTGTCAGATTTTTTCTTCTGTGAATGCAATACGCTTCTGTAAATATATATATATATATATATATATACATATATATATATATATATAAGTTGATTTTTAACTACATTTATTCGTTTATTGTATTTGTGAGGGGCAATTAATAGTATGTTTATTTATTTTTGGAGCATTCTTTTATTTCTGTATTTGTTTTTAATTATGGCAGGTTTGGTCCTCCATACCACAGAAGTGAACGCATAAAGAATGAACAAGGCATTTAATAATCAGTCAATATTCTCCTGTTTAGACAGAGGCTGCCAATAGAATACCCTCTGAGAGGCAACGTAGGTGTTCGTGTCCCAAAGTTTTATTTCCTAAATGTTCCTTCCTTCAAGGGAAGCACACGTTTCTTCATGTTTTGCCCTTTTTTTTCTCGTTTCTCTCGCTTTTCATGGTTTTCTTAAGAGGACAGGTTGATGTTCTAATCTTCTTCAGGCGCACCACTATCAGATGAGCGCTGACGTGCATTGCACGGTCAGATTACAGGTGGTCTCTTTCCCTCTTCCGCACAGTAGAGCGCAACATGGCGCATCCATTGCGCATATGCGCAAACAGGCGCAAATGTGGCCCCAGCGGAAGAACGAGGCTCAAGGCGAGTTTTCTGTGTTTTGGTTGGGGCGACCCTGTTTCTGTCCTTTCTTTGTATTTCCTATTTCTCATCACTGTCCTTCTTTCCTGGCGCTTCACCTGACTGTTACCAAAGACCGCTGAGGCAGGAACAAACCATTTTCTGGACTTTCTGGGGCTGTTCAATTGATATTGATGTTTTAAGTGAGGAGGAATTGAACTTTACAAAAACAATAAGACAAAATAAAATGAATTCAGTTGTTATATTTAATATTTCCACACGGTATAAATATACATTTATGAATTTTATATCAATCTTGGTCATAGACTCCGCTTCATGAACCCGCCCAAGGCCCGCCCACACACGTGACGTCACAGTGGGCGGTTCTGATGTTTCGTCACAGAATTTCATTGGTCATTCAGACCAGCCTTGGACATTAACAAGTCAAGTTGCAGTTATTTTGCTCTTGCAAAATAGAAAAATATCTTTGTTGTAGGATGGAGGTTAAAGTTGAAACCGATCTGGCATGCATACGCCCTGGAAATCAAGACAAGGTAAACGCTTTGTTCTCTGTCTTGGTTTTCAGAAACCTGATAAACTGCCCCAAAAGAGTTCAGAATGAAATCCCTCAAAGCTCTTTTGAGAAAATGAGAAATCGTCTCTCCAATCTGATAATGTGTACAAAAGAGCCTTGTGTGGATATGATTCTAAAGGCAAATCTATCAGACATAGTAACTGCAGTTTCTCAGAACTTGTTTAGAATATTTGGCTCAACTAAACACTTGCTTCAGGCATCCATGGAGCGGAACAACACTTTTGATTCCTGTCTTATCAAAGTCTGGAAAAAGACCTGGGACTCAAAAGCACAAAGCAAGTGAATGCGTTTAATTTTATCTACCCGATGAAGGAGCCTCCGAACCCCAACGCTGTTTTTCTGGCTCTACTAATCAGAAATGTGATAAACAGCTCCAAGACAGCGGGCAAGTCCCTCCCATCAGGTGCTCTTCAAACCATAGTAGAACATCTGTACCAGTTAATAACTTTCTGCTCCGATAAAACCAAATCTCACCCTCAGCCGCAGATCCAACAGCTGGAATTGGTTGTCAAAAGGATTTCCAAGGACATCTTGAATGAATATGGGAGTATTCTAAAATTTATGAATGCAAGCCTGAATTTAAACACATCATTTGATGTTTTATTACTGGATTATCTTAAAACCAGCTTAAAAATCAAAGAACCCCAAAAAAACAGGATAGTCTCTGCCATCGACAGCGCCTTGGACAGAATCTCCAGAGATTTCCTTAACCTGCGTGCTCGGTGGCAGTGGGACTTCCTCCCAACCGTGGTTCAGAGAGAAAACACCACATTTGGAAACAACTAGGAAGTTAGTAACAAGACTTAAACTGCTCGCCTTGTCTCACCTCGTCTCCCCTCTCCTCTCCCCCATCCCCTCCCCTCCAATGGGTTTTCTCCAGGTACGCTGGGTTTCCCGCATAGTCAAAAACCAATTTTTACAATATTTTCATTTTACTTCATGTGCTGAATATGTATTTCGTCTTCTCTCTCTGCTTGTTTTTGCCACTGTTGCACCCAAATTTCCTCAGTCTCATCATCTTATCAGCCCAGACACATAGGGCCTCTCGCAAGATGTACAAAAAAATTGTTTTTTAAATCATTTGCATGAGTTTTTTAGGAGAAAAAGGACACATTCACCATTTTCTAATCTCTCAGGAATAAACATTTA
The DNA here is from genome assembly GCA_030533445.1 of Cyprinodon diabolis. NCBI lineage: Eukaryota > Metazoa > Chordata > Actinopteri > Cyprinodontiformes > Cyprinodontidae > Cyprinodon > Cyprinodon diabolis. The sequence goes on along the minus strand of CM060075.1, from coordinate 8,980,296 downwards.
CATAGTCCTCCAGACTGACGTAGGACTAAACTGTTTCAGTTTATTTCTATAGCTCCAATTCACATCATGTCATCTCAGGTCACTTTATAGAGACAATTTAACCAGATCATCAAGTCAGATTGATTTAAAGTTTTCTATCCAAGGGAAACCAATTGACTGCATCGACTCATTGACTCTTCAGCAATCCCTCACACCAAGCATGCTTATAGTTACAGTGGAGAGGAAAAACTCCCTTTCAACGGGAAGAAACCTCCAGCAGAACCAGAACAGGGCTCAGCGTGAGCGGCCATCTGCTGAGGCCGACTGGGGTTCAAGGAGACTGAAGCAGACATAGAAAAAGAAGCAGAGATACTAAAGGCAACGGTAAACCATTTCCACAGGCGGTCCCGTCCAGAAAACACACAGCCATGCAGACGAGGTCTGAGCCAGTTCCCATGTTAGAGGATGAAAAAGAGCACATCCAGTTAGTCACATCCTGATAGTTCTCTCCAGGATGGAGTCACAGCCAAACAGTAACAGACCAGACGAAGCTACTATGAGAATGAGAGAGCGGAACGTTAGAGATAGAACTAACAGATACTGCAGAGTGGGAGAATAGAAATAGAATGAAGCAGAATGAGCAGTCTAAGCCTATAGCAGCATAACTATAGAGATAGCTCAGGATAACCTGAGCCCCTCCAACTATAAGCATTATCAAAAAGGAAAGTTTTAAGCCTATCCTTAAAAGTAAACAGGGTGTCTGCCTCACGGACTAAAACTGGTCATTGGTTCCACAGGAGAGGAGCCTGATAACTAAAAGATCTGCCTCCCATTCTACTTATAGAAATGCTAGGAACCGATTGTAAGATTGAGAGCGAAGTGCTCTGTTAGGAACATAATGAACAACCAGATCGCTGATATAAGATGGAGCTTGGCCATTTAAGGCTTTATATGTGAGAAGGAGGATTTTAAATTTTATTCTGGATTTAATAGGAAGCCAATTAAGAGAAGCTAGTATAGAAGAGATATGGTCTGTATTTTTAATTTTCATCAGAACTTGTAAAATGTGTGAAATGTCATGACCACTTTAAAAGCAGTAAATACAGCTTCCCAACAGCCTGTGTCAGGACAAATAATCAAACATCTTCTTGCTTTTGTCTCCAGAGGGGCACCAGGCAGGGATGCCCGCTCTCTCCCTCACTTTTTGACATTTTTATTGAGCCTCTGGCTAAAACAATCAGACAAATTAAGGTGGTTAAAGGTATAAAATGCATGAAAATAGAGCATAAAATTAGTTTTTACACAGCAATGTATTACTTTATCCTCATTACTCAAACACTTGCCTCTCTCAAGTAGTTAGATTACTCAAATCATTCTCAAAAGCCTCAAATTACTCTATAAATTGATCTAAATCTATAATACTACCAATTAATTGCTCTCTATAGAATCCCTTAGGTTTACAACTGTATCAGGAAATATCAAACATTTGATAATTACTCTGTTATCTAAATTAGCTGATTTACCAAAACTTAACCACGTTCTGCTTTTAAAAAAAGTTGGAAGAGGACCAAGAAAGATGGAAATCGCTTCCGATCTCCATTATATGTAGGGTAGCCTCAATTAAAATGATGCTCTTACTATAGAATACCCAGCTAGACTACCTAGATTCTTCCATCTCTAAATTTCTTTAGAAAGATAAACCCCCTTGTATCAGCTTAAAGACACTACATGAAACCAAAGACAGAGGGGGACTAGATTTACCCAACTTCCAAAACTACTACTTAGCAAATAGCCTACAATACATCTATAAATTGATAAAACTGAATTCCTTACATGAGCCCTGGATAGACACAGAACAGGAAATCTGCAGTAATATCATAATATCAGATTTGCCGTTTATTAGTTTTAATATCAATTCATGTTTTAAAAATATTAACATCAGATTTTCCCTGACAGCATGGTGGGAATTTCTTAAAATGACAAAGTCATCACTTATCCCGTGCAGTCGTACACCCATCTGTAAAAACCCTGACATTCTACAAAACAATAATATGATAAACTTTTCATACTGGAAGAATAAAAGGTATTAACTATCTGGATCATTTATTTGAAGGGACGGAGTTTATCACATTGGCCAGATTAAATATGCAATATGGCATTAAAAATGCCTCCTTCAAAAATGAGATGTTAATTTTCAAGGGGCTTATAAATAAATAAGTAATTCAATAAAATATAAAAGTCTACTTACACTAATCTTTTGGTTAGCTTCACCATACAGCCACATTTTGCTTGTGGAAAAATAATTAGCCAGTAGAATTAGTAGAATAAGCCACCAGTAGATTTAAAAAAAAGCTGAAAAATACAAGCTTGGTCAAATTAATCCTGCAGAACTACAAGCCCATTTCTAACCTTCCCTTCAAAAGCGAGATTATTGAAAAAGTTGGGTTTCCACAGTTAAATACCTTCATAACAATGACCAGATGCTTTGATGCCTTCCAGTCAGGTTTCCATATCAACCACAGTACAAAGACTGCCATGATTAAGGTGTTCAATGATATCTGTATAAATCCAGACTCTGGAAGAACCACAGTGCTGATATTATTGGACCTCAGTGCTGTCTTTGATAATATTGATCACTTGGATAACACTTTACAATAAGGAACAAATATTTGATAAATACCCGTGTGCGCCTAGGTAATTAATCAGGAAGTAATGTGTAGTTAACCAGTAGGCTATTTGCTGGGCAACACCCAGCCGCCCAGCCTTGTTTTTTTTTTTTGGACTACTGCTTTGTTTCCTGGAAATCACCAAGTAACTAAGCAGAAGGGCACAGAAAAGCATTAGACTAATTACGTAATAATAGTTCCTTAGAAACTACTTGATATAACGCTTCCCAAACAGGAAGCTTTCTCAATTCAAAATGTCTGGAGTAGTGTGGAGCTCCAGGCTTATAGTGTGGCCCACACAAAAGCTTTGTTATGGCTTAGAAAACATGCACATTGAACCAATACAACAGGTCCGACCCTTACTACTGGGGAGTCGTTGAGGTTGTTGCTTGGCCTGCAAATCCCGATACTGGCCCATGCCTCTGAGAAGGGAGTCATTTGGGGCATTATTGGCCTGGCTAACCAGGCGAGATGTTTTGGTCCCCTGCCTAGCGATGGGCGTTGAGATGATAGCAAGAAGGAATCAACTCTATGGCTGCGTTTTAGGTTTTTGAGTCCACCCCTCTGTTTAAGGTTGGGTTTTCTTTCTTAACATAAATGGCTTCCTTACACCCCTTTCAAACCACCTGTCTTCTTTGTCAAAAATGTGAAGATTCAAAGTTAGATGGAGACTAAATTCAAGTATTCTACAAGACGAACAATTTGTATCAACACTAAAAGAAGACAGAATATTTCATAGAGGTGAATGTTGGCTCTACTGAAAAACTAGCTGTAGTGTTGGATGCTCTGAAGGCATTTGTTCGTGGGAAGTGTTTGGCTTAGAGCTCTAGAAAAGTTAAAGAAAATAAAGAATGGATGCAAACGTTGGAGAAAGATATAAGTACATTGGAAAAACAATTGGCTGAAAAATTTAGTGATAACAAATTTAAAAAGATTTGTCAGCTGAAATTCATTCCTCATGAAATCTATAATAAAAAGGCTGAGTATGTTTTTTTTTTTACTTTAAACAAATTTTTATCAGAATGGTGAAAAAACTGGAAAATTATTAGCAAGACAGCTTAAAAAAATTGATAACCAGAATGTTATTACAGCAATTAAAAGAGATGATAAGTTAGTTGCATCTTCATCATAAATTAATACAGTTTTTAAAATGTTTTATTAAACCCTGTATACATCTGAGGTCGTGGACAGCGCAGATCAACTACATCCGTTCTTTGACAAAATAGCAATACCAAAGGTTTCAGAAGAGGGAAAGGATAAATTGGAATCTCCTTTAACGGAGGCTGAAGTTAAAAAAGCTATTGGCATGATGCAAACTGGAAAGTCACATGGCATAGATGGCTTCCCAGCTGAGTTTTACGAAAAGTTTATGGATATACTTTGCCCACTTTTAACTGAAGTATTCCATGAAGCTTTTGAATATGGGTCACTACCTGAGAGTTTTTATCAGGCAATAATATCACTAATCCCAAAAGGTGAGCAAGATTTAACTGATCCAGCAAATTATAGACCAATAAGTTTAATAAATGTTGTTTGTAAAATATTATCAAAGGTATTAGCAAGAAGGTTAGAGACTGTTGCCACAGATTATTCATAAAGATCAGGTGGGATTTATCAAGGGTAGATCTGCTTCTGACAATATGAGAAGATTATTGCATTTGTTATGGATGAATAGAAACAATCAAGATGCTGTGCTGGTTATATCTTTGGATGCCCAGAAGGTATTCGACAGGGTAGAGTGGAGCTTTTTGTTCACTGCTCTGGCGAAATTTGGTCTGGGTGCTAATTTCGAAAGCTCGCGATATCAGGATGGTCTCACGAGGCTAGACTTGCCCTGCCTAATATAGAGCACTACAGTATTTCTTTTGAATGTCTAGATTGGCTAAACGTTGGACAGGGAGACTGGATCTAGACTGGATTTTAATAGAACAAGAATTGGCCTTTCCATTTACACCAATTGAAATTTTATCACAAAAGTTGAGTAAAGAGAATAAGGTGCAAAACCCTATTTTGAAGTTTTCAAAGATGGTGTGGTTGGAAGTACATAAGAAACACAAACTTATTCAATATGTTAAAAAATATGCTCCCTTGTGGCATAATCCTAAAATTAAAATTGGTAGACAAACTATTTATTGGGCACGGTGGTTACGGAAAGGTAGAGTTATTAATGATTTATTGGATGGGGTGTATTCATCTCATATAATGATATCAAATGCAAATTTAACTTGGAGGCCCACCACCATTTTTGGAAGTATTTACAAATAAGGGATTGTCTAAAAGAAAATGTTAAGATATTACCAGAGAGAAATCAGGTAGAGACCTTTCTGCTATTATCCTCTCTAGTATGTAAAGCCTCAAAATGGTATAATATTTGCCCATGGGTAACAAGAACACGAGTAAAAGCCTGAAAGTCATATGGGAAAAAGATTTAGGTTGTACAATGGATGACGATGAATGGGATTCAATTCTTTTAAATAATGGGTCATACATTAGAGAAGCTAGGGGGTAAATTTATTCAATGCAAAATTCTCAATAGATATTATTTTACGCCTTCCAGACTTTTTAAAATGGGTGTTGGCAGAAATGATCTCTGTTGGAAATGTCATAAAGCTAAAGGTACTTTGATACATGCCCTTTGGGAATGCCCGTTGGTCTCTCCATTATGGAATGGAATATTGTGCTATATGCAGGGTTGGTTGCCTTGTTATTTGCCAAAATCACCCAGACTGTGTTTACTTGGAGATAAAAGTGAGGTACCACTGTTGAACAGACATGCTTTTAGAGTGTTGAGCACTGCAATGGTCACATGTGCCCCACTTATTTTAAAGTTATGGAAGGACCCCCATACCCCAACAATTAAAATGTGGACTAAGAAAATGACTGAAAATGTTGCTTGTGAAAACATGTTGGGAAGAATACATTCTAATAATGAAGCATTAATGCAACAATGGGACAGTTTTTGCACCTACATGTCTACAAATTGATTTGGACTTTAAGGCAGCAAAACAAAGATTTGCACTAAACCTCACATTTTTGTTCTATGTTATTTTTATTGTAATGTTTTTTGTTTATGTTTTAAAAAGTGAAAAATTCAATAAAAACTTGAATAACAAACAAAAAAAAAGTGAAAATTCTGGTCCTCAAAGAATGTCCTTCGTCCTTAAGGTGTAGGTGGAGAGCAGAGTCTGACCCAGAGGACATAGCCCACCTGTGTTGGGCCATGTGCATGTGGAGAGGTTGTGTGGTTTCTCAAATATAAAGATTGTTGGCAATTGCTACTGCTACTGCTGCCGACAGAGGGCCGACAGAGCCTGACAATTGCAATACTGCTACACTTGTGAATGTAAAATCTGTTGGGCTCTTTTTGGCATCAAGACAATTATTCTTATTGCCACATTGCCAGACAGGACACTGTTAAAAAAAAAAGAAAAAAAAAAAAAGATTGTTGTTGGCAGCATCTCTGGCGAACTTGATGTTATGGTCAACTGAGTTGATGGCCCCCCCCACCTTCTTCAAATCAGACAAAATTAGTGTCAAGTTTGTATTTTAAAAATGGTAGCGGCACAAACGAAAATTTTTGCTGCACAAACATAGCACAAACTTTTGACACCAGTTTTGTCTAGTTAGAAGAAGGTAGGGGAGCTGGTTGACCTTTTGACCTTTACATTTTCATTAATATCTTCAAAGCCAAAGCAGCACAAACGACATTTTTTTCTGCACAAACCAGCACAAATAGAGCTGAGTTAATTGACACCCATTTCGTCTGATTTGAAGAAGGTGGGGGGGCTGGTTGACCTTTGATGACCTCTAGAAATATTTCTTTATACTTTAAAATGATAGCGGCACAAACGAAAATTTTTGCTGCACAAACAGCACAAACGTTTGACACTAATTTTGTCTGATTTGAAGAAGGTGGGGGGGCCAACTTCACTCAGGTTTACACTCAGACAAATGAGCCGCGCCCATGCGCCGGGATTGCCATATCTTTTCTGTGGGGGGAAATCTTATTAGTTTAAAAAAACAAAACAATAATTACCATTATTTGCTCACAATGTCATTGATTCTTTGTAGTCTTTTTTGTTCCATTTAGATTTTTAATGTTAATGTAACAAAAAATATATGGTTCAAAATGTTCATGTTTTACCATGCTTTTTAAGCTCCTTAGTGGACCACAAGGGAAAAAAGAAAAAAAGAAAAAGTGGTAAAAAACAAAATGCAAATTAGGCAATGATGTCATTCAGCAACTTCGAGCACAGCCAATAGCTACTTTCCTTACTGAGGAGTTGGCAACACCGGCCCAATTAGGAACCAGTTAATTACACATTAGTTTGGTACTAGTTTTCTAGTACAGAGATCACAGATTAGTGGACCGCGGTCCAGATCCGGACCCACCTGCTGGCTAATCCGGACCCAACCTGATTTAAAACTTACTGCATGTTTCAGATGACGGTGTCTAATTTCACTTGCCCCGCTTCTCCTTTTTGTACGATAAAGAGCTTCCGGGACCAGGCTGCACGTGATACAAATTAGCTAATGAGCTGTGTCAGTCTGTGCTGCTGCTGTTAGCTACTTTTATGCCAAGTTAACACCTAAAGCAGCAGAGGCAGCAGGAGCAGCTAGTTTACATGCAAAGTCAATGGTTGACACAGCAAAAGGTCCCACGGCGGGTTTGTAGCAGCAGCCGCTGTCTGAGCAGCTGAAGCAGCATTTCGGGAGCGTTTAAGCATCTACCAACACAGCTGCTGCTCGAGTTGGAAAAATTGAACTTTTGCTGCTCTACGCTCCACATCAACCAATCAGAGAAGCTGATCTGGGAGCTGGCAGGGAGACAGACACATCACTGATTATACAGAGCGATATGATCACTCCTCTGAAACTATTTATTAACGCCTAAATTAACTTAAAATGCTGAAATCTGACGTTTTTATTATCCTTGTGCCTGCAGTTTGGATTACGTCCAGGAAAACCGCCTTCCAGGCGCCACGGCAAACCGCGAGGCTCCGACAGAAATAACATTTGAAGGCAGGATGGTAATCTGGATGAACTGACTGCACAGATTAAGTTTTCAGGTGGATGAAAACATATTAAAACTACTTTATTCCCACTGATCACAGCAAATATAGCTGGCAGGCAAAGATAGCATAAGGTAGCTCCGCCCAACACGCATCAGACCCACTTTTTCCAATGCGCAGCAGAAGCAGCTTTGCTGCTAAACTTGTACACGGTTCAAAAATGAAGCAGCAGACGCGTTTTTGCTGCTGCTGCTGCTTTTGGTGTGAACATGGCATTAGACACAGTAGGCAAAACTGTGGCAAGCCGGGCGACGGGAAAGAAGGAGAAGACGATGAGAAAAAGTCAAAGAAAGTGTGGACTGCTGGAAGAACTGTGGTGAGCTGGTGACAGAAAAGTGAAAAGGTGTGCAAAAAAGATGACAACGCACATTTTGAGTATGTTTGGCCCGAACTAATGCTGTGAGGCAGGATTCTCAACCATGAACATAATTAAAAATAAATATCAATCCAGGCTCAAAATGAGAACCTTGATATGTGCTTTAGAATGGCTTTGTCTCCATTCAAACCCAGGTTTAAGCCTTACAGGACAGCTTACAGCCCACTGCTCTCATTAAGACATAAAAAAGAAAAAAAACATAAACGGTCAGTTCAGGTGTTTTATAAAATATGTGAATCAGGAAATTGTCTATATACCAAACTGAACAATCGTTCTCTACTTATATTTTTATTTAAAAAGTCAATTTATAACATGGATGCATAAACACCTCATTTCATTTCAGTGTAAATTATATTAAAGTAACAGATTATAATAAAAAATATCTCTGGACCTTCAATGGTGGATGATTTTCTTTATTCAGACCCCACGGATTCTTAATTGGTTACCCCTGCTCTAGTAGTTAATCAAATTAACTGAGACCAATCTGAGACCAGAAATCACATGTGGGCTTCCTCAAGGCTCCAATCTGGGCCCCCTCCTATTAAACATCTAAATGCTCCCATTGGCTCAGATTATAGCAGACAAATAGATTAGTTACCATATCTATGCTGAGAACACACAGCTTTACATCCCAATGTCACCAGGTGACTATGAAACCATCAGTGCGTTGGTTAGATGCTTAGAACAGATCTATATGTGGAAAAACCTCCTCACTGTCTGGCTTCTGTAAGTCAGAAATCCTTCAGTATGTTGGCTCAGCATCCAGCAGCAAGCTTCACGACCCGCCCCTGCTCCTTAAACCTTTTTAGAGGTTTAGCCTCACTAGAAGTGACGTATTTTGGTGTTTTATCCAATCAGGGCTCTACTTTCTTCGCTGCTTACCTCAATAAACAGAGGCTCAAACTTCAGCAGGGAAATCCCAACCTGGTGAGCCCTAAGGGGGTTCAGAATGCACAAAATTCCACCGGTAAAATGTTTATCAATATAGACATGTTAGACATCATTGGAAAGCTTAGATTCTCCAATATTCAACCACCAAGATATTTTATGGACACAGCCAGCACCGAATCACAATTAAAACAGATATAGCAGCATGTCAAAATGTAAACAAACAAAGCAGCCAAAACTACATACCTTTGAAGTAGTGATGTTATGAGATGAGCCGAGGCTTCGAGGCGTGTGTTGAGTAATGGAGGGGGCGTTTCCCCGAAGCGCGTGTCGAGGTGGGATTAATTTAGAGGAGGGGCCAAAATTGATGACGTCCGAGGCCTCGCTACCGTGATACCATGTGAGCGCTTCGGGAAGCGCAAGAATTTTGACAGGCATTTAAACAGCCTCAGGATTCAGTCAAGATGTGGGCGATTGGAGAAGCTGCTGTCAGTATGATAGAGTTTGGATAGATTCTAAGAATAGATTGGTTGGAAAAACAACCAATCTAGTTGTTTAAAACTATTTTGGTGAGAATAAACAATTTAATGATCACAATTAAAAAGTATGTTCTCCATTCTATAGTTATCTATATCAGTGGCGTCATCTGTAAGACACAGGCTCTCACCCTAGAGCTTGATGGTTCAAAACCTGCCTTTGACTTTTGAAAGTTGTGATTAAACTTAATTATTTTGGCTCATGAGACTAATTTGCATTGGTTTGCCCTAGTAGGGTAAAATATAGATTGGGTAAAAACACTGCCAAATTAGGTCGGTCTAGCCAAAAGATTGGTTGAACGAAACTTCCGACTGAATAAAACCAAAAGAATGTGGAAAAACTTTTATGTTTGAATAAAAATGACTAACACCTTTAATTTTGCTCATCATTGACCAATTATTTCACTAAAATACAAACTAACAATTAACAATTTCAAAGGAACTTAAAAGGGGAAAAAAAGAAAAACGTTTGCAAGAAAATCACAGATTTTTTTACAAACCGTAGTTCTGCTTTAAACCAGTAGGTGGTGACATGTTCACATGGAGCCTCGTAAACTGTGGGGATTGTTGAAGCAAATTGGCCAAACGGTTCAATGCCTCATGAGGCCTCATCTCACCATCACTAGTTTTTAGCCCGCGATGTTTGGTATGGTTCTTTACACCGTCTTCTTACCTACGAGATACAAGTGTCTGCATATTTTTATGATGCGATTTGAGCGTGATATCGTCCACGAAAACTCACCTCCGATTCACTTCCGGTTCTCTTCCTGTCAGCAGGCGACGGGCGTTATGTTGACGTTTTAATCTCTGTGGTTATTGGTTAAGACACGGGGGGTGTTGGGCTTTGTAGCCAATGAAATAAGGGTTCTGTTCGAAAGGTCTACCTGGACTGGATGCTTCGAAGTCCGTGAAAATAAGGAGACCGGAAGAGTTTTGGCTGTGAATTCAAACAGGTCAAGCCTTCGGCGGGTGTTACCGCTGTAGGATATGTTGCTTAGCAACCGTGACAGTTGACACACAAAGCAGGAAAAGTTTTCAAAACTGTTTATTTATTTTTTTATTATAAAGTGAACAAAGAATACACTAATGAGAATACAGCGTGGAATAAAGGTGACAACCATTGGGAGCACGAACAAATAAAAGCAAATGTAATGATAGAAACCTTAGTCAGTTAAATAACATGCTGCTATCATTTTGCACATCTCTGATGTTGCTGCTATTTTCAAATATCCATTACTGTAAAAATGTAAATTGCTGTATATTGGTTATTTATTCTGCAGGTGCACGGTTTTATATTGTTAAAACACTTTAATTTCGATTCAATTCAGTTTATTTCTATAGCACCAAGGCACAACATGTCATCTCAAGGCACTTTACAGTTCAACAGATCTTACAGTCAAAATGATTCAAAGTCTTCTATCTAAATAAAAAAAATTAAAATATTTAACTCTTCATATTTTAACTGCTGCAGTAAATTTGCCCATTGTGGGACAATAAAGACATTTTCTATTCTATTCTATAAAAGGGGTAGAAAGATATAAGTAAATCTAAACATTGTAGGTATAAAACATATTTCTGCCAAATCTCTAACATTTAACAACATAAAATACTTAGTTAAGCATATTGTGCAAAACAACAATAAAAAATTAAACTCCTATCAGATTTATATTCCCCACACTACAGATATATTAGAATCTGTCTATAAATTACAGCCAAACCCATTTACACAGTAACAGATAAAAACATTAAGATAAATCAAACATTACCGCGGCTTATCTGACCCAATAACCATTAAAACAACTATTTTCATTAACTTCAGACGGAACTATTCACATACTTGTATTATATTAAACTGAACTTCCAATATTCACCAGTGTTCGGCGCCAAGTACCTTTTTTCTCTAATCACGGAGCAGCCGGCTGTCATGATTGGTTCAGGAAGACCCAATATGCAGAACACCACGGAGACGGAAACTGGAGTAAAAGTTAACAATGTTTATTGAACAATGGAACAATGAAAGAGTCAGGTACTGGTTCACTTCTGGGGATCTGGTTCACAGGTAACTGGAAAGGAGACAGTTCAGTTAGCCACGTAGCTGGTGAATGTGGAAATGTTATCTTCAGAGATCTACCTTGAAGAATCCGGGTTTGGCTTTGAGAGAGGCACTGTTGGTTCCAGAGACTGTTTGATTTAGCAGAGTTCAGTTTCAGCTTCAGCGTCTTGCATCTAACGATAGGACAGACCTTGGTTTTCCAGCTCTTAGTCCAGAGCAGCATGGGAAAATCCAAAGAAGGTTCTTCAGGTTTGGCTCTGAGGGCAGGCTCGACAGGTTAAGCTCATCCAGAGCTTACAAGACAAAAACAGGTTTCCTGTAGGCAGAGACAAAGGTAATTAGTTTCCAGCTAGGAGACTAGAGGCAACAAAGATTTCACAGAGGAAGTTAGGCTCAGGTGCTAACCAAACTGGATAAACACTGCGGCGTTGATGCGAGGTCTGAGGGCTGCTTATATGGTGGAGGATCCTCCTGATGATGAGATGGGTTTCAGGTGTGTCGAAGGCTCAGCTCAGGAGGATCCACAGTGAACTCTGCTGGAGACAGGTGGTACAGCTCCAGATCCCAACACCGGCTTGCTCGGACTTGCAATGCATCATGTGATATCCAAGGATACAAATTTTAAGGCCGCATAACGAGGAGTCTTGGAATCCGAACAGACCTCTGCACAGCTCTATGGCATAACCGTCCTTCAAATCTGGCCTTCTGAGGACGCAGCCCATGAATTCGAACAGAGTCAAGGTTTCAGACAAGCCCAAATGTGTGTAGCTTATTTAAAGGGGTACCACATTACAGTGTTGTTTCAGCGAGAAACACAGACACCAGCGGGTGCTGAGCGCAGCTCCAAGCTGACACCAAAAGTTCCAAAGCCCCACAGTTCTGGAACTGTTACAGCTAGAGGTCTGAAAATGTGGTTGACATGATGTAGAACAAATATAATAGAATAAAACCTGCCTTTTTTTTCAAGAATGTCTTTATTACTGCAGTTCAAAAAAGACCTATCATTACAGAGAATTAAAAAAAACAACTTTGAGTCATGTTTGAACTTATGAAGCTTGGTCTGTGTTCTACTCACCCAATTTTAATTGATATATTCAGAACCTAGAGGGTGTTAGTTTTCAAATAATGTATTGCACATGTAATTTGGGTTTACAGTTTCTGAGTTATTTGCTTTCCATTTGGGTATGCAAAATAGGCAAGAATTACCCAAAATGAGGTAGGTGTGAAGAGGTTAACAAGGACACGACAGTGACTGCTGCTGTGTAAAGTCCACACTTGCACGAAGCCAGCTAGATACCCACTCACACGTATTAGGTCTACAATGTAATCACCAGGGTTGCCAGATGTCATTGACTCAAGTTTTCCAGCCCAAATAATTTTCATAAACTGCCTGGATATATGAAATCTCGCCCAATTTTAACCAAAGTCTATTGATCTCTTAGGCCATAAATCTAAAGAAAATTTTTTTTACCGATAGATGGCCATCTTAAACTGCCAGATTGGGAAACATCCCAACCTGGCAACAATGCACGTAAGACAAGAAAAGTTAGCCTTTAGATGCAAAACCCCATCATGCACCACAACATATTTTTGAAAAATATTCTAACGTAAGTTCGCCAAATATAAGAGGAACATTATAATTTGGTTTAAAGAAAGTATTTTAGTTTTATTATAATTTAGTTTTTTGCAAGGATTTTACATTTTGAAGAAATAAAAAAATTACACCATATGCCAACTGTCACAAGAATGTGCATGATAAGGAAGGGCTATATATACTGCATGCATCATTTAGGTATTTAACGTTGTATTACCCCTTGAGCTTGTTGAGTTATTTACTGTCACAGGTAGGTGCTTCAGCCGGAGAGGAAAGTGTTGGGGCCGGCCCTCGCACGCTGAAATTGGGACCGGCCCACTGGGCAAATACCCGGTATCACAGATTACCAGTCCGAGCCTGCTGTTACCCCAGCATATCATTGTAGAACAGATCATGCTTTCCACAACAGACTCATTGAAGATATGCAGCTGGCTGCAAATGCAGAAGGACCTTAGCTTCCATAATAAGTAAAGTCTGCTGCGTTCCTTCCTGTAGACGGCTTCACAGATGCATTTTGGTCAGGGCAACAGGTCTATAGTCACTAAGGACTGTTGGCTGAGTCTTCTTTGGTCCTAGAATACGGCAGGAGGTCTTCTACATCACTGGAACTGTCTCCAGGGTCAGACTAAGGATGAAGATGTGCTATAGATCCCACAGAGCTACTCTGCACAGGCCTTCAGGACTCTATAGGACCTGCTGACTTATTACCATTCAGTCTCTCCAGTTGCCTCTTTACTTGATTTCTAGAGACAGACAGTTGGAAGGTGGAGGGAGCAGCACCATCTTCTATTCTGGCTGATAACAAATTAATAGAAGCAGGAGAGTCAATGGCAGAGGAGGACAGGATGTCCATGTGCATCAGGTTAGAGATAGCTCAGGATTTCAAGAAGTATGCCTTTTATTTTTTGCATTTGAAATCTGTATTCTCTAAATATTTTCAATGATTCTTTTTTATATGCAGGGCTTTTAACTCTCACACATTTGGCCTGAGATTCACACATCTCAGTGTCTTCACACGTTCACACTCCATATCCCCAATTTTTCACGCTAAAAAATGACAAGACAATAAAATTAAACTCCATTCCACTTATTTATATATATAAATACAGTGCTGGTAAAAGTCCGCATTTTCAATACAACCTAACACACAAGGACATGCCAGGTTCATACCCAGTCGGAATTTTTGCAACAGCCTACCTATTCACTGCACCAGATATTGAAAAAAGACCGGGATTTCTGAGAAGTTATTACAAAATATCTCATTTGAATTTTTATCTCACCTGATCTGAACTAAGATAATTCTGTTTGTAAATTGATGGAGATTTTCTTTAGGATTCCAGTTTGTGAGGGTTGTTTTTTGTGTTTTCCCCTCTCTACCACCAGGCGGTGCCCTGTCCTCGTTGGCCCTCCCTGCACACCTGCGGCTCGTTGGGTCATTAGTAGGGGTGGAACGGTTCACAAAATCCACGGTTCAGTTCGATTCACGGTTTCGTGGTCACGGTTTTCGGTTTGGTTCGATTCGGTATATGTTGATTGTTACACCGAAATCCCATAAAAATTTATGAAATTAATGAAAAAAATCCCCCAAAAAATAATGGATTGTAATTATTTTAAATGATCCGCGGAAACCCTGGATCATTTCCGCATGTTTTGCTGCTTTGAATTTAATCATCTCGCGCATTCTCTCTACCATCTCCAAGGAACTCAGAGGGGAGCGGACGGGAGCCACAGTGGAGGCTGTAGGCTTTGCTTTGAGCAGCCGGTCTGGAGCGTAGCGGGGGTTACTGACGGAGTATGAGGGATTTCGGGGTTAGCATGACATGTTGGTCACGTTGCTGTTAGCATAAACAAAACGTGTTGCACAATGCTTGCACACTGTTGCACTTTTATCCACAACTTTATTTCCGCCGTCATCGTAGGTCACTCTAAATGCAAAGCGGTCCCATACAGCAGACCTATAAAGTGCTGCTGGCACGTCTTCCAACTCCTGTTCTTTCCCACTCGCCATTCCGACACAATTCTCCACAACAACTGATTTTTTTTCTGCTACACCCGGCTACGCTGCTTCGCTTCTTCTTCTTCTTGTTTACTACTGGTGGTTGGCTTAGTTCACAGTACCGCCACCTTCTGCTCTGGAGTGTAAATGCTTTGCCTATGAGAAAAAGGAGCAGCGCATGAACCGAACGAAACACACGCGAATCGAACCGAGACAGCCGAACCAAACGGTTCGGACGGTTTTCATAAAACGTCCCATCCCTAGTCATTAGCAGAGGAGTACTTGAGCAGCTGGCTGTCACCACCTCGACGCCAGAGTGTTTGCCAGTATTGGGAACTCTAACCAAACTGAGATTAGAAGAGTCTATCTTTAGCATTGTTTCTCTGAGTCTGAACTTTTTTTTGTCTTTGTTCTTCGGCAGGAAGACCTCCTGTGTTACTGGATAAGCCTGGACCTTCTAAACCTTGAAAGATTTACTGACTCTCACTGAGCAAGGGGAAAACCCCCACATAATCAGTTCAAGTCCACTCCTGGAAAACCAAGTGACAGTCCGCTCCTGAACTCCTCTGGGTCCAACGTATAACTGCCTGTCTGTTCTCCAATGAGTTCCCTCTTATCTGCATTAAACCCCCACAGACTGGATCCAAGAGCCCCCCAAAAGCGAATGCCTCTCCAGCAATATTCAAGCCTCAGTCTATGTTCCCACTGTCCCTGAACTGATCACTGTGATCTCCCCTTCAGAGTTTCCGGTTCTGGTTCACCAGTCTGCTGAGTTCCAGCATTGTTTCCCCACAGAGTTTCAATCTCCATCAGTGTTTGCTAACCTACAATAAACCTGTTAAACTTTTACCCTTGGTCTCTGAATGGTTCTCTACATGTGGGTCAGATCTTAAAAGCCCATTGACAGTTTTAAGCAATCTAGCAATTGAGTAAATATTAATAAAATATACAGCAGCTAGCCTAAATTATCGATGTGAGGACTGAGTGTAAGATCAAATCAAATGAACATCAAATTGTTTTCTCTATACCTAGTACTTTTTTTTAGTAAGCCTTACTCCTTGTTTGCTCTAGTTTAGCCCCCTAATTTAGTCCCAGTTTTAGTCCATGGTTTGCTCACAAGTTAAATAATTATTGCTCAATCTATTTGAATAATCCCCCGTTGGAATAGAGGACTAATTAAACCAACGCAAATATCTTAATTCTTAAAGCCTTCAGGTATGCCTCACAAACCCATAGGAGATCCACAAAAATAAAAAGAACCATTGCTTTTTTTCTAAAAAGATCAGACAGCAAAGAAAAGACCAACCACATAAGACACAGAGAGGATGTACAGAACAACTTAGCTATCCAGGATTGATAGAACCAGAGGGATGTTTTCATTTTATTACTTATCTTATTCATTTATCCTTATTTTTTTCCATTGAATACTTTAAACACCTAATTTCCATCACATCCAGAGAAGTGCTATCTTGTGTCATGGTAGTTTTTATAGAATCTACAGCCTCCTAGAAGATCTTAATTAGCCGTTTTGTCAATTGTTAAAAAAAAAAAAAAAACAGTGAGTTAAGGTTTTTAATCCTTAGCCTTTTACCAAATATTCATACACAGTGTAGTTTTCAGGGGATTCAATTGCAATGGTTCCTATATTAGTACCAGTAAACCAATAGTAACTTATTAGTTCCCCATTATTTCATTTACTTGAACTGCAGAGAACAGTTGTGAAAATCTTAGTTTACAGTATATTTAAGATACAAGTATTTTAGTAGGAACCATTGTTCTTTACTTCATTTCTCTTAAAACTACCATAAAGAAAATGTATATTGTGTGAAAAGTTTTCCGCATGACTAGAGATCACTTGTTATTCAGTAACGTTTACTGTGCTATAAAAATTCCACATTTTGCCACTTTGATCCAGTTAAATCTGCTGAAAACCTATAGCTGCACCAATCCTCAGCCTTTCAATCTAAGCCTGACAATGGTTTCCGGTCCAAATTCTTTCAAAATCTCACGCCAAGGTTTGGAGAAAAGTTGGCAGCCCCGTATAAGGGCTAAATATGAACATTTTAGATTCTTTGATTTATTGGCGGTTGGCAACAAACTTTTAGAAGCATTACCACCACTGACTGGTATGGAGTGGTGTTCGTGATGTTTTATATACTAACATATAAATTCAAAGACAATATATACACAAACATACCTACTTTCAGTGGTGTCAAAAGTACATTTGTTACCCAAGTATAGATACTGCAGTTTAAAAAACTGGTAACAGTTGAAGTGTCAACTTAACCTCTTTATTCAAGTGAAAATGTATTTAAAGTAACCTTTAAAAATAACTCCCAGATGCCACTATATGAATTGAAAGCTCAAATTTTTGACTATTGCAGAAAAATCCTTTGAGATGGGGCCAAGGGAGGTCTTGTTGGTCTCCGTCTTCATCTCCAGATACGCCCTCGCTTGTGTCCGACCTTTCAACATCTTTTTCTGAATCCAACATCATAGCATGGCATAGACAAATCACATGTGCAGTTTGAACACCTGCTTGCTTCCAATTTCCTTTAGCTAACCAATGAGTGTTTGCGTTATACGACTCATCCAGTTACAGTAGTTTGGATGGTGCCGATGATCTGCAATGGATGGCACACATGACGTGAAATAAAGGTTTATAAATGTGGCAACACTAAGGTAGGAGTCTGATACCCTGCTGTGAGGAGCAGTGGAACTAGAAGTTGTCAACAATGCCACCTTGGGAATTGCACCCAAGGAAATGGACTACCAGTAGGGTCGAGGTTTGTGACCAAAGAGAACAAGACTTTTCCAAGAAAATTTGTTACATTTTATCGTTTGTTGTTTTCTTAAAAAAAAAAAAAAATTAAAAAAAAAGTCAAAACAAGGAAACACAATAGGAAGGGAGTGTACAGTACTGAGGCCTACCAGCAGGGGGAGAGCGGTCCAAATGGGACCTGGTTCCTAAAATAAATGTATAAATCCAAAATGAATCACCCCAAACACTTGTGAGCAGGCATTCAATCGTGAATAATAAAAAGAAAATCCCAACGGCCCCTTGCATGACACAGTTCCAGTCTCCCAAGAGGCCCCTCCCACTACCGTCAGCACTCAGCCTGGAGACAAAAGGGTGGGGTTAAACAAGCAAATACAAGAAAATAAATATTACCATTTTAATTTGGCCAAAGACTAAAATGAGGTTCTCCAACATGACCAATTAAAATCCTCAATGCTTTTGTGTAAAAGAACCCCTGGTTGCTACCTGCAACAAAACTGGGGGCCACACAAAACAATAGAACGTTCCAAAGGAAATAGCAATGAACAAGATAAGCTAAACAAATAATACAAGACAAATAATTGTTATTTTTGCATTATGGAGCTGTGTGGGTGCAATAAAACAATACCCGTTTTATGTGATCACAGCACTGGGGAGGGTGAATTACAGCCACACCCCGGTTCAAAGCAGCAGACTTCCAGTGGCTTCTAGATTTAAACAAGTCAAATCAAACACTAAATTTGTAGGTCTTCTGCTGAAGGAGAAACATTACTTACTGATGTTAGCGCTTAAGACCTGCATGCTTTCCAACTGACCTTCCCAACAGCGTGTGACCAAATGCCAGCATAAGCAACCAGGTGAGAGAGTTTCCCTTTTATACTCTCCAGCAATCATGAGGCAATTAGGGGGCCAGGTGTTCTGAATATTGGGGCAGGCTTCTTCCTGCTACATAAACATTAAACCGAAGCCAAAAGTAACGAGTTTTGGGTTTGTGGATGGATGAAAAACTGACCTGGAGTAGTCATATTCAAAAAGTAGTGGATAAGTGTAAGAGAGTTTTAAATGTTATGAGGTGTTTGGTGGGGAGAGAGTGGGGCGCTGAGAGGAAAGCTTTAAAAACAATATATACAGGTTTAATAAGATCTGTACTAGATTATGGCAGCCTGGCATTTGGATCAGCATCAGAAACACTTCTTAAAGAATTAGATATTATTCAGTTTCAGGCCTTTAGGTTGTGTACAGGAGCCATCAGAACAACTCCAATCTCAGCTTTGTAAGTTGAAATGGGGGAAATACCTCTTTACCTTAGAAGATTACAGTTAAGATTATCTTATTGGAGTTATTTAAAGGGTCATTATGAAAACCATCCATGTCAAGAAATTTTAAAACCTAGTTGGGAAAAAGGGAAAAAGACTTTAAAATCCTTTGGTTGGGAGATAGAAAGTGATGTAAAAGATTTTCAGTTATCATCCATAAAAATGAGTGAAACAGTTAATAATAATAATAATACATTTTATTTAACAGCGCCTTTCTTGACACTCAAGGTCACTTTACAAATAATACAAAAAATAAATAAAAAGAGATGAAAATACAGATACAGGAACATAAAAAAAGAAAAAAACAATCATGGATAGGGAAAAGAGCAGTATATTCACAGATAAGCGAGCTGGAACAGATGGGTTTTGAGTCTGGCTTTGAATAAGGGGAGAGAGTCAATAATTCCTCTGTCACTGGTTCATCCATCTCTATTTAATGAAATCATTGTGGACTTATCATTGTTGAAGAAGAGGGAAAAAGGACATTTTTCAGAATCTTGCTCAGTCCAATCATATATAGAAAATAAATATTTTGGTTATGTTCAAGTGTATACAGATGCATCTAAAAGCCTAAGTAGCAACAATGGGGTGTCATTTATCGTCCCAGAATTTAATATTAAAAAATGTAAGAGGATTTCTGATGACGTATCAGTGTTTACAGGGGAAATGATGGGAATTATTTTGGCTTTGAGTTGGATTGAAGAGGTTCGTCCTTTAATAAGTTTAATTTCTTCTGATTCAATCTCATTGTTATATTCAATTAAAAATAATCAGTCCAATAGTAGACCAGACCTTCTATTGGAGATTCAGTTAATACTTTATAGAATTCAGGCCATGGGATTAATTGTCATTTTTACATGGGTTCCATCTCATATAGGAGTAATAGGAAATGAATTGGCAGACAGATATGCAAAACAAGCTTCAAAAAACAGTTACATTGAGATACTGATTCCATTTAGTAAAGAGGAGATAAAATCTATTATAAAACAAAAGGTTAAGGAAAGATGGCAGAAGCAGTGGCAGGAGGAAAGAACTGGTAGATGGCTTTATAGCAATCAAAGGAAAGTTGGGGTAATGAGGGGAACAGGAAGAAGTAGAAAAGAAGAAAATATCATATCCAGGTTACGTTTTGGTCATACAGGCTTAAACAGTACATTATTTATAATGGGAAGACATCCATCAGGAAATTGTGAATTTTGTTTTCAAGAAGAGACAGTAGAACATGTTTTGTTGTTATGTCCAAAGTACTCTGAGGAGAGAAGGAAATTAGAATATCGACTTCTAAAGAATAAGTTACAGTTAAAAATATCAGATATGTTGGGATATTGCTCCTCTTCTGAATATTTATGTCATTTAATAAGCTTTCTTAAGAAAACTAAACTGATAGAAAGGATTTATTTTTATTTTTTATTTTTATTTTTTTAAGTTGCGTCCTGATCCACACTCCTTACCAGTAGGTGGCGGTAATGCACACCAATAAGTTGCTTGTCAACCGCCATTAAAACAAGAAACAACAACAACAACAAAGGTAGCGAGTAATGTTTGTTTTAAAGCTACAGTGTGTAATTTTCAGCGACATCTAACGTCCAGACTGCAGACCGCAGCAACATGAACATCTCCCCCCCACCGCTTCTCCACCCCAACAGTACGGCGAGCGTGACGGGACAAAATGTCTTCCACGACGTCTGCATCAACTACCTTCTCAAGTGATGAGGTTTGTTTACATACATGCCATCTATTGTTCAGTACCGTCTCAGTTCATCTCTCTCAACTTGCCGTAGTTACTTTCGAGCGTAATGGGCGATCTCGCAATCGCTAGTTTGTTGGCTCTGCGCTGCCGTAGCGCAAAGATGTCTGCCTCCATGGCTGCGAGACCCGCTCCTATGTAATTATAAATAACGAATTCTAAGGCAACGCAAATATTAAGGTTAAGAGTCTGAGCTCGTAGATGATGATAAATAACATAGTTATGTATAATATATTACATTTCTGACTGTATATCCCTGTAATTATTACACACTGTAGCTTTAAAAATATAAGGAATAGAAAGTACAGATACTTGTGTGAAAATGTAATGAGTAGAAGTCAGAAGTAGAAAGACAAATAAGTCATGGAATAAAGTATAGATACCTAAAAAGTGTACTTAAGTACAGTAACAGAGTATTTGTACTTTGTTACTTGACATCTCCGCATACTTATACATAACTTTGTATTCTACCTGTCTAGACGAAGGTACTTTTTATCAGTTTGATTAAACGGTATAATTCAACATGGAAAAAACAGAAAAACTGCCGTTTTCTCCTTTTTCTCCTCAGAAAACGATTCGTTTTCCTGTTTTGTGGTTTCTGCACATAAAACCAAAATCCATTAAACGGCTTGATTTTTAATGGATCATCTTTTTTCGTTTTCGCAGTCAATTTTCGGTATCAGAAGTTGGCGTGGCTTTCAAGCCCGCCGGTCCGGTGCCCTTCAAAATAAAGGCATGGCATGGAGAAACTTTCGTTGTATTTCCTGCCCTCATCGTAGATTTTGCTTGTGTTCGAAATTAAAGCAGGTCTTATACATATATAAATATATACATATATTTAGATGTAATATATATTTATATTTTTTATAGCTACAGGGTTTACTCGGAATAAAGTCATCAGAGAGATTTAACTGCGACAGAACAGACATGGTAAATTTGACACTCACGACAGGTATTTTAAATGACCAGCAGATGTCGCTGTGCATCAATGGGACAATTAATCGCAATATCAAGCGTATTTTACCACCTCATAGTCAATAAATGGAACATTTATGAAACGGAGTGCTGTGTGAGGAACTTCATTTTTGTGGCGGTAAAAAATCTGGATTTTTTTTAGAGATATATCTGGGAAAACAGCCAATACAAACAGGAGTGAGGTGAAAAAAATTATCCCTGCATTTCCATGCCTGAGATGTTTGTACCTCTACGGCAAGATAATATTCTTATGTAAATACATACTGATAGGATACTATGCAAACTCAATTTTAACAGTCTTGCCGGGGCTGGGTGATTTGATTCTGCGCTGGCACATCGTCCTGCGCTTGAATTCAGATGTGCATAAAGGTACGTTGATTCGCACTTTTTAGTCACATATGAGGGGACATGTAACATCAGGGGCTTTGGCTCAGACCCGTCATTTGTCCTTGTCCCTTTACAGTCTTTACGAATTAATTCCGTCCGCTCCAACAAAATCTGAGAACGTGAAACTGAGTATTTGGCATGCGTAATTACGCAGAGCACCCTGCGCAATAGAGATTTGTCTGATCAAGGCAGTGATTGAGGTGACAAACCTGTCGCTGTGAAAGGGATTGAAAATGATTATAAACGTTAAGAGGTTAGAAGTGATTGGAGATGAAAAAAAATACTTTTTGTTGCAGTAATTTCTATTAGAATAACTGTCTTTCTAATTTATATTTTAAGATTCAGTAAGATCTAGAGTTTTTCAATATTTTTAAGTAATACGTGAATTATATAGTTAGAGTGAGATGTATTTAGGTTTCCTTATACCATTAAATATGAATTATTGTATGTACATACACTTACATTCTAAACAAACTTTACTATGAAAATGCAGGGTTTTGAGACGAACGCACAACGCATGCGCACTGTGGCTACAACAGGACCGACTTTCTGTGTCCAGACATCTGAGGATCACAGAGCAACATGTAGCACTTAAGTCATTTCACAGGTAAGTTATTATTGTTCTGTTTTAAATGTTCGATAATAAATCATTATGCATACGTCACCAATCATAAGTTTATCAACTAGCATAGAACGTGGTTTTGTTCTCTGTAAAACAAATGGGGGCGACATGGAATTAATGTAATTTAATTTATGCTGCGAATTAAGAATGAGGGGGAGAAATAATGAAAATCTTAGAGTAACGCCCTAAATAGGGTTTTAACAAATGTTTACTGGTGGAAAGAGAACATGCAAACTCCACACCTGAGCAGGAGTCAAACTGTGAGGCATGAGGGCTAACCACTGTCCACCATGCTGGCCATCCAAACTCATAATACATTAGATATATTTTCACCAGTCTGTACAAACATGGGTTAACTGTTTTTTTTTTTAATCACAGATAAAAAGTTATTTCCCTGTTTGTAGGACCTATTTTCTCCTGTGGCCCTTAAGCATTTAACTTTGTTAAGCTGTAACTATGCTTAATGAATAATTTTTAATTAACTAATTCATGTTCCGTTTGAACATGTAAATTTCAATCAAAATATAGTTGTACTTGTGAATCTTTTGTTGATTCGGATCAAAGAGGAATTCAGGAGAACAACAACCATTCCAGTGGATCAAACCAGGCAAAAACTTGACAAATACACACGAAAGCTGATGAAAGCCAGGGGAGGAGCTTTGGGGCCCAAGACGAGTTTGCTCCTGGAGCAACTGAGTCAGGTGTGCTTGTTTTGCTTGTTTATATGTTTTACAGGGAGATGGACCTACTTTTTTCTGATTCACAGACAGATCAAATTCTTTGGCAATGCAGTAAAGTGTTTCATGTAGATTAACAGGACCATCCCAGTATTTTTCTGTTCTTTGTGCTCTACTAGGGATGTAACAATATTACAATACTACTCTACCTACCTCAATAACAAGCCTGTGACATGTATTGCATTGTAAGACACCATTGATGTATCAGCATTGACGTAACTTATTACTTATATTTATGAAATAAAATACGATGTCTTGCTGCCCTCAGCTGCCTGTCTGTCCCCACCTCACTGACTAACTTTGCTCCTTCTCCATCGCTCCCTCAGTCACCCACTTCATCTCGCTCTTTCTCTGATATCTGGTCACACGATCGGTTCAAGACACCCCTAAGTCTTAAACTTCCCTCACATGCTCATTGTGTATTTATAATGCTTATGTTTATGTTCTTAATCTGTTCACAGAAACAGAGCATTGAGGCGAGAAGAGAAGCCATTATCTCCAGCCTTATACTGTACCATGGGAAGAAGGAATATGACTTTTTTAGGACTGCTTGGTTGGTCATGTTTTCAAACATTTAAACATAATTTTGAACAAGGGGTTCATTTAAAGGGTCATAGTGTTTGAAAGTGATTCATAAATGGGTAATTATCGCAGCATGTTACCATTGTGAAATTTCTTTCAGACACTCCGGCTAGGTTTAGGTTTCCTGCTTTATTTTATATAGTTTTTAATATTTTAAATTCAAATATTGTATAGAAAGAAAGAAATGCATGGAAACCATCTGTGTTAGACTGCTGTCTCACATCAGATGGGATACCCTCACAGCACAGGGGAAGAAGCTGTTTCTGAGTTTATTAGTTTTTGATTTGATGTTTCTGAAGCGTTAATCTGTAACAATATCTAGTATAAGTCATTTTGCCTTATGTAACTGTGGTGTAAATAATTGTATGCTGAAGTTATTGGCTTGCTACAAGAGTGATGGATTTGTAATGTTTGTATGTTACAGTTTACGATGGCTAAAGCGATGGCAGTGGTCAGAGGCCACTCTTCAATAAACAACTGAAAAGAGAAAGAAGTTTGGTTATCGGAGCGTCGTTGTCTGGCTGTCTGGCCGGCTGAAAAATTCCTCAGGGCGAGGACAGCACAGTGATGTCAGTAACTCTGTTTTCAAAATCTGGCAGCTATGAGATTGTCCCAGGATGCAAGAGTACAGCGAAAGCTTGTCCACTGCTTATGGGACTGATTTATGCCCTGAACTGTGCATACCCTCCTATTTTGTGCTACACTTTTAAAGTCCTCTAAGAACTCTTGCTGGAGATGGATCAATTTAAACTCTACACAAAAGAAAACACCCTGAAGTGAAAGTTACTGTCATGATTCTGTCTTCCTAGAGGAGGAAAATATTTCTGTAATGAATATTTTAACTCTGACAGTGTTGTAAACTTTTCACTACATATTTAAAAAACACTGTTCCAGTTTGAATGTAAAATTTATCACTGCCCCATAAAGAAATTTAGAAATTGAATTCACACTAATAGTGGAGTTACTTATTTGTGAAGCCGTTTCTTTAATGCATAGAGTATTGCTTCATTTTATTTGTAAACGTTTATCCAGAGACAACTGGCATCAAATATAGTGTTTTAGTGCGTAGTTTAACATAATGCAAAAAGTCAAAAATGTTTACTTTAATTTCATGTCATAATTACATGAATTGCCTTTAAACCTTAATGGCACATTACTTAATTATGTACAAAAACTGGAAATATGTTATGTTCTATTGTAAACTTTAAGCTATTGCCTTATGTAACTAGTTTTTACATTTCATTCCACTTTAATAAAACTTTGTCTTAAATAATGCTGTGAAGTTATTGAAATGTCAGCCTATGGTTCAGCTTGAATAAGTTTGAGATATTTAAAAAACATTTTTGCCTTTCTAAATAACTTTAACCTTTTTACCTGTATGGGAGGTCTTTGAACTCCAGAAATAATATGACTTCTCTGCAACTGTCAGGAGAGAAAACTATACTGTCATTTAGTAAAATAATAAATTTTGTTTTGCCATTAAATTTGGTAATTGTTAGTGCACCATCTCAACGACTGTTTGATCATGAGCTATTCTAATGTTACAACACACTGGTGGTGAACACTTAATTGTCTCTTCAGTGGTGTAGAGAGGGTGTGAATAGTTCTTCACTTACAGCAGCTTGTGCAACATCCTATCTAGACTCGGCTCTAACATCCAGAGCTATTCACAGCACAGAGCCAGTTTCTTCAAGTCTATGTTTCTGCTGCACCAGCAGAACCGTCATAAACATTTTTCTACGTAAAAAGTTCTACAAGGCATTGCTCATCCTTTTTTGCATTGTGTTCTGTTTTCTTTAAAAGGGATAAACACTAGAGTTATGTTTGAATGACTTCAAAACAAAATAGGAAAAACAATTCAGACAAAAATACAAGATGAAATATAAACCAATTTAATAGCTGTATTGATCCAACAAAAAAACAAAAACAAGTAGTTAGCCAAAAACTTTTAACATATTGAACATGAGCCAATCGAATAATAAAAAACATAATACATTAACATGAAATTTTAAGTATTTACTCAATTAACTTCAGGCAATTAAGTGCTCCTGAGAGTCCTGCTACTTCTGTGTAGCTTGGCAGGTCATCTCTACACTTGAGGCACTGATCAGAGTTGTTCCTCCACTCCTGAACACACTCCGCACATCCCACCAGGCTCCGACAGCAGGAAGTAAACATGGGGCGAGTCATAACAGCTGAAAAAGGACAGATCAGTTTAATACATTCTGCATAGGATGCAGTTCTTCCAGGCTATGCATCTTAACAAAAAAAACAAAAACTATATTCCACTATCATAAATGTACAACAGAAAGCACCTTGAGTGCCCCAGTGTGGTGAATGGGCCGAACTTATGAAACACTTTTCCAGTCAAACTGAAAACTCAAAGCTGTACACTGGAGCTACTTTCTCCCAATTGCACTGAACAACAAGCACACATCCATAAAACGATATGCAGGACGGCAAGCAACTCGGAGTTCATTGTCTCGCACAGGGATCCATAAACATGTGAAAGGGAGAGGCTGTAATCGAACACACATCCTTCATCAACTACTCAAACCATTGAGCCACAGTCACGGCATTGTCCATTGTGTCTTAGGTTACCTTTTTGGTCAAAATTAAAGAACAAACTCAAAACAATTTGCAATACTGACATGTTATGCATAGGTAACCAAAATGTAAACACGCATAATGGAAACATTACCTCTGCAGATCAAACAGACAAAGGCCTGTTTCATTTCTGGCCAAACTGGAGACAGGTTCCGGCTCAGGGTCACAAGATTATGAATATTGCTGGTAACCTCTTCTAGCCCTTGAGATGCCTCCAGCAGTTCCTCCACTTGTTCACAACGTTTTTTCACTTCTTCATTTCTGCATTTGGCACATTGAGCATTGGATTAGCAAATTAAAAAAGACTTATGAGAAGTATGCAGTTGCAATCTTTTTTGCCTGATAATATTGTTAAAAGGGCTCTGACAAGTGATGTTTGTGTCAGAATAAAAACGGAGAAATAATGACCATTCATGATTTGGTTTGACTTGATAGTGTCATGGTCTTGGTTCTGCTGTTCTTTTCTTTGCTCCTTGTTTTCTAGATTTATTGGTTTAATTCCAGTTTTGTTGTATTTCTAGATTTATATTAGTTCTCATGTTTTTCTGTTGTCCTCTTTTGCCCTCTTGTGTGTGTATGTTCCTTTCCCCTTGGCTCCCTCGTTCTCTCCTCTCACACCTGTTCCTTGTCAGCTCGTTAACCCTCCCTTTGTCTCACTCAGCTATATATGCTCTCCCTCTGCTCTCACTCTTTGTTGGTTCCTTGTCTTTGCTGTCCTCCCATGCTGTTGTCCACGTTCCTCGTCTCTCCCTGGCTCCTCATGTTTGGTTTTCCCCAGATGTCTCTATAGTTCTGGTTTGCTTTTGATTATTAGTTGGATTTTTGCATTCCTGCCTTTGTTACTGTTTTTGCCCAATTAAACTGCCAAGAAATCTCCTCAGCCTCTCTGCCTCTGCATTTGGGTCCTCTACCACAACCAAACCCTGACAGATAGTAGTTGGAATCAAATTCTCCAAAAAGTCAACTGGTTACAGTATACTTTGGCCAGCAAGAAATCAAAGCATAGATTTTGACAGTGTCAGGTCAACATCTCACTTTAATTTGTTGTATGTCTGGATTTAACTGCTGGCTCCATTCATCCGATTCAGAATTTGGTTAATGAATATGTAATAGCCACATTCTACCATAGGGTGGCGTGTCCTGGAATACGAGTACTCTTGTGCCCTGCCAAATCTTCAGATCAGTGATGGAAAGTTTGGCTCAGTTCCCAAATAGCTAGCTTGATCCCTAAAGCACTCTCAATTTTGCAGTATCTTTTGTAGCCTTAACTGTTATGTTAACTTTACAAAAAATAACTGCTAATCTTTAACCACTCAAATCAGTAGTTCTTGGTGATACTTATATATTTTCGTTATTTATGCTTTATTTAAACTGCAGCCAAATGCTGTTTTATTTTATGTTTTTACATTCTGCAAAGCATTGCAATCACTGTGGTGTCTTTAGTTGCAGTAGCAAATTTTCCCTCCATTTTCAGTGAATAGTAAAAGCCTATTTCATAAACTTTTATGCTTTGCATGGCCTACATACTGGTAAAAATAAAATTTTGCCAAATTCTATTGAAACCTTGGAGATCGCTCTTTAGATTTACTTCAAAGCATCGGCTCTTAGAGCCAGCAACAGCTGAAGTCTAAACCGTTGTAGTGGGTGTAGTGTGCTTAGAGACATTAAATGCACTATGCATTCCAGATAAAGACAGATCTTTGCTGTTTCAACCCTAACTTTTGCTTTACTTGGCTTATTGTTGTGTGTAAACGACAAGAAACAAATCAGACAAGCCATGGAAGAAAAATTTGTATTTAAAACACATAATTTTGTAAGTTAATATACCAAATAACGCATATAATATCCATCAGGCTCCTCTCCTGTGGAAATACATATCAGTTTTGGTCCATGAGGCACCCTGTCTACTTTTAAGACTAGGCTTAAAAATTCCTGTTAGACAAAGCCTTAGTTAGTGATTGTTTAGGTTATTCTGAGCAATCTCAACAGATATGCTGCTATAGGCTTAGACTGCAGGAGGACAACAACGTCTATTTTTAGTGCTCTGCTGAGTTTTCCTATTGTTCTGCAATTTACTATTTGTGTTTATTTCTACATTTAACTTTTTGTTCACCCTTTTGGTTTTTCTTCATAGTGGCACTCCTGGTCTGGCACTACATTTGCTGTGACATCATCCAGCAGATGACGATCATCTACTATTGCCATCTAAAATAAGACGGATTCCTGAATAAACCTGTGCTTCTGTGCTTTATTGCATTTCTGCTCTATCTTCTCTAATCCCCAGTTGGTTAAAGCAGATGACACTTAAAGGTATTTTGTCTGAACCCAACACAAGTGGTTTTACTGAAATTCCTACGATTTTCTAGTGGGTGTATGGCACTTTTCCTCTTGCAAAATAGAAAGATATCTGTGTTTTAGGATGGAGGTTAAACTTGAAACCGATCTGGCATGCGTACGCCCTGGAAAACAAGACAAGGTTAAGGCTCTGTTCTCTGTCTTGGTTTTCAGAAACATGATAAACTGCCCCAAAAGAGTTCAGGATGAAATCCCTCAAAGCTATTTTGCCAAAATGAGAAATTGTCTCTCCAATCTGATAATGTGTACAAAACAGCCTTGTGTGGATATGATTTTAAAGGCTAATCTATCAGACATAGTAACTGCAGTTTCTCAGGACTTATATAGAATATTTGGCTCAACTAAAAACTTGCTTCAGGCCGCCATAGACTGGAAACACACTTTTGATTCCTGCCTTATCAAAAGTCTGGAAAAAGACTTGGGACTCAAAAGCACAAAACAAGTGAATGAGTTCAATTTTATCAACCCGATGAAGGAGCCTCCGAACCCCAACGCTGGTTTTCTGGCTCTACTAATTAGAAATGTGATAAACAGCTCCAAGACAGCGTGTAAGTCCCTCCCATCAGGTGCTCTTCAAACCATAGTAGAACGTCTGTACCAGTTAATAACTTTCTGCCCCGATAAAACCAAATCTCACCCTCAGCCGCAGATCCAAAAGCTCGAATTGGTTGTCAAAAGGATTTCCAAGGACATCTTTAATGAATATGGGAGTATTCTAAAATTTATGAATGCAGGCCTGAATTTAAACACATTATTTGATGTTTTATTACTGGATTATCTTAAAACCAGCTTAAAAATCAAAGCACCCCAAAAAAAACAGGATAGTCTCTGCCATCAACCGCGGCTTGGACAGAATCTCCAGAGGTTTCCCTAACCTGCGTGCTAACCCTTGTGTTTCTTGTGAATTTGGGCTTAAATTTTTATTTCAAGTGGCATTAAAAGTCTTAAAAAGTCTTTTAACTAATTTAACTTGCCTTTCGCTGTAGGAACCCTGAAATTAGCCGTCTACAGCTCACGTTACAATTGATTTAAATGCAAGTGAAATGGGAAAAAAAAGATATTAGGCTACCTTTTCTGAATCCAGAATATTGAAAATGTAACATGTTATCCTAATAATTGTTATTATTTAAGTGGGCTAGCCATGGCCTGTCCCACGTGGTGCATATCCTGAATAAAAAGAGAGATGGATCGCGCTATTGAACCATCTCCATCGTTTCAAGCAGTAGGACAAAGTTGTTGTTGCCTTTGTCAAAGTCTAATAATAACAACAATAGAATATAGCCTAATAATTTAATAATAATAATAATAATCATAATAGAATGGAACAGAATCGGAAACCTGTGCGAGATTACACATCTGCAGATGTATTCCAAAATGTTTTTATTAATAGATAGGCTACCACTTTTAATATCCAGCACATTTTCCTACCTTACAACAGGGATGTTCTTCTGTCAAACGGGTAGATAAATAAGGATCTCACCGAATTTGGTGGAAGCTGCATCTCGCTCGTTACGTTCGCCATCTTGCCTCTAATTGTCTGCTCCTGCGCATTGGGTGCAGAAGCCTGTTAAAGTGCAGTATTTTCAGAGCCCCAAGACCATACATTTTTGAGACGCTGATTGGCCATTAAATTATTAAATTCACCTAGCAGTAGTACATGATTGGCAGATTCTCTGCAAATGTGGCGCAGTCTGATCAGCGCCCCAAGACAGAGATGGTAGGAGTCTGTCTGTGGAAATCCACAAATGAATAACAGTAGATACGGAAATGTAGTTTATATAATTTGTTTTGCAAAGGTACACACTCTAGAGAGTAAAACTGACATTTATGAGTTAATTTCTAAAAATATATTTTAAGTTTCTCTCTTCTTATCAGGGAGGGCGGTGCCCCAGCGCCCCCTATGGGCCGGCCGCCACTGATAAGGAACTGTATTTAAGAAGGACTTTATGACTGTACTTTTAAAAATATTTATAAAATTACACTTAACTGCCTTAGGTGTTTCTTTATTTCATTATGATTTTTTGTATATCTAATGACTTTGCAACTATTGTAACGATGGTATATGGTTTGCTTTAATTTACTTCTCACTGCATTACATTGTTGTCTTTCCCACATGTGATCTTCTGTGTCCCCACTGCCACAGTGTCTGCACAGGTTCTCCACTGACTCTGGAGTAAATCAGACCGCAGCTTTAATTCAATGCTACAAAATAAACTTCATGGTAATTGTTTTTTGCATTTGTTTTTTGGGGGAGATTTTTTTGAAATTATTTTCATTTGTTAGTGTTCTTTTGAAAGTTGAACAACAATAATCCTCAGTGCATATCTCAGTCATCTAATCATCACTTTTTGATAAGGTCTGGTCTCATAAATATATACAAGTGCTGTTACTGTACATTGTACACTGTACACTGGGCTGTGTTATGTGTAGTTTGTTTATTAGAGATCAAGGTCATGTGTATTGAAATGTTCTTCACTAATAATCTGACATAAACACTAACATGTTCAATATCTTAATGTTTCTAATTCGATAAAAATAGCTGACCTAACTACAGTTTTTAGTAGGTGCATGATGATACACACAAGATAATATTCCAGCCACATAAGAACTGAATAAAAAAAATTCAGAAGACACCTAATTCTAATAGAAGTGTGTAAGCAATGTTGCGTCTCATGGTATTAACAGCTTCTGCTGTTGATGGAAAGTTCAGAGTCTGGTTTTCCAGGATGCACTAAGCAAACTGTAAAGACAAATAATAGACAGATAGAGGTCATGACACTTAATTAAACATTTTTAATATATTTTGTTTAGACTTTCTATTGTCATTAAAATAAATCAATCATGTAATAAATCAATAGAATTCATAAACTACATTATATTTCAGGCAGAAATGCACAGTTTAAGTTAGCCAAAACTGTTCATCATCTTAAAAGTAATGATAGAAAATAGCATCACATTAATGTCAATGTGATTATTAGCTCACCACTCTCATAATAATCTTGTTTTCACTAAATAAAAAACATAAACTAGCATGTATACAAATATATTGTTATACAAGTCTATGTTCAGACATAGATATATATATGTAGATATAGATGTATGTGGAAAGAGACAGCACAGTACACAAAGGTTAAATAAATTGATTTGTAAACAGACAATGTTCAACATCACATAGGAAACATACGTAAACATAGTGAAGTAGTGAAGTGGATAGATAGATAGATAGATAGATAGATAGATAGATAGATAGATAGATAGATAGATAGATAGATAGATAGATAGATAGATAGATAGATAGATAGATAGATAGATAGATAGATAGATAGATAGATAGATAGATAGATAGATAGATAGATAGATAGAACCATCTATTGTTGTATCTATCTACAATAGATGGTTTAACCATATCTTGCTAGATGGCATGTTGGAGTGTCTCACATTTCCACCTTGATACTTTCATACCTTTGCATCTCATAGATGCCCGTGTTAAGAGGGTAAAATATAAAAATAATATTGTAGTTTTTATTATAATAAAAAATATTTTTTTTCTAATTTTTCTCACCTTATTGCTTCCAAACACCTTTTCATATCTTCTTGGGACTCTCCAAGTGAGTTAAGGAAAACTGTCCTTTTTTCAAGTGGATAAATTATCTAAGGATGAAAAGTTAATGCCCAACTCAGGACTTTACAGTAACAATATAAATGAAGAAGAGCCCTATTTGATTAACACTTTAAAGAATGAAAATCAGTTTTTGTGACATTAGATTTATTGGTTTTATGGACATTTGTAATAATTTTATTTGTTTTGCATTTTATAAAAGTATTCCTTGTTTCTCAAACAATTACAAAGAAAGACATGTCTTACAGAAATTTAAAAATGTATTTAAAATTATTTTGCTTCTTACCACTAGCATCCAATGGTGACTTTCATTAACAATCCCCACAATTATCTTAAATTTATGTGGAACAATCTGAGAAAAAAATGGAAAAAATATTTATAACACTTTATTAACCACAAGCTGATATAACATCAAATGTACTTTAAAAATTAAAAACGTTTCCGCACAAACCTTTAACCTGGAACTTTTTTTGAGCCAAACCGTGACATCTCAAAGCTGTCAATTACTGTGGCTTGTTCCTGATGATTCCCATTGTAGTTTTTCACCATGAGATAAAGGTACACATTAATGACCTGAAAGGAGTCATTTTTAAAAAGAGCAAGTTTAATGTATAGCTTTGTTAAAAGTTTTTTTATAAGTGCATTTGAAATCCATCCATCTATCCATCCATCCATCCATCCATCCATCCATCCATCCATCCATCCATCCATCCATCCATCCATCCATCCATCCATCACTTTGTTGAAATTAAGGTACCTCACTCTCGAGCTCCTGTCCAGGACAAATTCTGGCAAAGTCCGCCAAAAATAATTTGTAGGGTTCTATCTTTGACAGGAGGACACATTTGTCTTTATGTGTTCCTCCCCACACCTTGTTTAAGACTAAGAAATATGTCATAAATAAAAATATTAGACATAAATACAAAAGAATGTAAAATATGATGCCTATGTAGATTTCTTGATTACTTATTTTATATAACAATTTGAAAAGATTAAAAAACACATTATAACAATGATTACATTATGCAAGGTCAATGTAATCTCTGTATGACATACCTGTTGAAATCGAGTCAGATGAGTCGGTTGGAGGGCTGGAGGAGAGGTGGTGGGAGGGGCTGGAGTCAAGGTGGCGGGAGGGGCTGGAGTCAAGGTGGTTGGAGGGGCTGGAGTCGAGGTGGTTGGAGGGGCTGGAGTCGAGGTGGTTGGAGGGACTGGAGGAGTGGTGGTTGGAGGGACTGGAGTTGAGGTGGTTGGAGGGACTGGAGGAGTGGTGGTTGGAGGGACTGGAGTCGAGGTGGTTGGAGGGACTGGAGGAGAGATGGTTGGAGGGACTGGAGTCGAGGTGGTTGGAGGGACTGGAGTCGAGGTGGTTGGAGGGACTGGAGTCGAGGTGGTTGGAGGGACTGGAGGAGAGATGGTTGGAGGGACTGGAGGAGTGGTGGTTGGAGGGACTGGAGGAGTGGTGGTTGGAGGGACTGGAGTCGAGGTGGTTGGAGGGACTGGAGTCGAGGTGGTTGGAGGGACTGGAGGAGTGGTGGTTGGAGGGACTGGAGGAGTGGTGGTTGGAGGGACTGGAGTCGAGGTGGTTGGAGGGACTGGAGGAGAGATGGTTGGAGGGACTGGAGGAGTGGGGGTTGGAGGGACTGGAGGAGTGGTGGTTGGAGGGGCTGGAGTCGAGGTGGTTGGAGGGACTGGAGTCGAGGTGGTTGGAGGGACTGGAGGAGAGATGGTTGGAGGGACTGGAGGAGTGGTGGTTGGAGGGGCTGGAGTCGAGGTGTTAAAGTGAACAAAGACTACACTCACAAGAATCCAGAGTGGAATAAAGGTTCCAACCACCGGGAGCAGGAACAAATCAAATCAAATGTAATGATAGAAACCTTAGTCATTTAAATAACATGCTGCTGTCATTCTGCACATCTCTGATGTTGCTCCTATTTTCAAATATCCATCACTGTAAAAATGTCCATAGCTGCATATTGGTTATTATTTCTCCAGTTTTATATTGTTAAAACACTTTACAGAATTTTATTTTTTATATTTTAACTCTTCCCTATTATGTTATTCTTTTACATTTTTCTAAGGTCCACATTTGTGTGACCATTTTTAATAATCTTTCTGCTGCTGTAAATTTGCCCATTGTGGGACAATAAAGGGATTTTCTATTCTATTGTATAAAAGGGTTAGAAATATATAAGTAAATCTAAACAATGTATGTATAAAATATATCTGCAAAATCTCTAATATTCAACAACAAAAAATACTTAGTTAAGCATATTGTGCAAAACAGCAATGAAAACATTAAACTCCTATCAGATTTATATTCCCCACACTACAGATATATTAGAATCTGTCCTTAAATTACAGCCAAACCCATTTACACAGAAACAGATTAAAACCTTTAGATAAACCAAACATTACCGCCACATATCTGACTCAATAACCATTAAAACAACTTTTTCATTCATTTCAGACGGAACTATTCACAGACTTGTATTATATTAAACTGAACTTCCAATTTTCACCACTGTTCGGCGCCAAGTAACATTTCCTCTGATCACGGAGCAAATCCCGATGATGAGACATTTCTTTCATTGTACTATTTATCCATTACAGGAATTGTTAAGCATTTTCAATAAATACATTTGGAGTTATAGCGTTTGACTTTTACTGAAAAGCATTTTTAATAAATCAACTGTAAATATAATGTTATTGTAGGATTACCGGTACGTAGGCCTATGTTAAGTGAGTGCATGCCACAGACATCTCTATGCATGGGAACAGAGATCCCCCCCACCCCACCCGCTCCAAGGTGTCCTGGTTTTCCCAAATGAAAATATTGTCACCCTAGCTAAGAGACCTGAACAGAAAGATTTTAATGTTGACATTATAATATGATTTAACTTGTGAAATTGGGACTTTTCTTGTAGATGAGCAACAGCTACCTTTGGATAGTGCAGTTCATTCTTTCCACCAAACCATTTGTCTGTGGATGGTGGGGCGCCTCCTACCAAGACTCCTTTTAATGCCCAGTTTTTCACAGACATTCCTATTTATCCGTCCCAAACCTAACAAATTCATAAGTCAAAAACTGCATGCCATATTTAAATTTTTTTTTGGTGAAATACAACTTTACCGAATTCACAAACTCTGTTCCTTGGTCTGTTAAAATTCTTTTGGGTGCTTCAAATTGAAAAACAAATTTCAGAATTTGTTTTGTGACCTTTTCAGCAGATTTCGATGTAATCGGGTATGCCTGAGTCCATTTTGTGTAATAGTCTGTCATAACACAAATGTACTGGTTTCCACTTTCTGTGGTTTTCAGCTGTCCTATAAGGTCCATCCCAACAAGCTCAAATGGTTGTGAAACCTATATGGAAAGAGAGGAATAAACTAATACAATAACAGATTTCGATTTTAATTGTTTCATTTTCAATACCTTTATTGGTGTATGCTCACTGGTGTCCTTTATTTTATGTCATGCAGACTGGCAAACAGCCCACTCTGAGACCTGCAAAAGTGATGGCATTTGAAAAGTTGAGAAATGGCATCTCGGGTTTTCTTTTCACCAGTGTGACCTCCTGAGGCGCTTGCATGGAAATGCAAGAAGATCTCATTGGCCTTTTCGGCACCACAGACAACTTTTGTTTTGGTATCTCTTCCCTGTCCTTTTAAGTAGAAAAGTTCTTGTTCTACCACGAACAAATTAGAGCTGCGTGAAGCTGACACCCCACCCACGTTAAAAAACTCTGCAAATAGACTGAATGGTTAGTGCAGATTTGTGCAGAAAAAAATATTGTTTGTGCTACTTTTGTTTAAGAGATATTAAAGATTATTTTTTAGGTCATCCAGAGGTCACCATCCCCCCATTAAACTCCAATTTGAACCAAAGTGGTCTCCTTTTTTAGTGCTTCGTTTGTGCTGATTTGTGCCGTTAAAACCAACATTTGTACTGCTTTGCTTTTTAAGATATAATCATTAAAATTTTTGGCTGATGACGTCACCATCCCCCCCATTAAACTCCGATTTGAACCAAAGAGTCCTCCTTTTTTAGTGCTTCGTTTGTGCTGATTTGTGCCGTTAAAACGGTCATTTGTGCTGCTTGCATGTCCGATTCAAACTATATTCTCTATACTTGCAGGTGATGATCACAACCAACTACATTTATTACACATCTACAACTAATTTCACCTGCTGCTGTTTTTGTTTCAGGCCGCTTTTTATCCTGTAAATTCTTGTCAGTAATTTAGTCTGGGACAAAAGTAAATTATATCTCGTTGCCAACACTGGATAGAAGGGAAGTCTTTTTAAAATGTTTCTACTGATAAATCAGTGTCATTATTATGAAGATTACCGAGCCTGTTTGTCTCCTTCTTATTAGATTATTTATATGTTCATGCTAATTGGCAAAGATCTCTAGGGAAACGTGTTTTTATTGTTTTTTTTTGTACTTTCCACTGTTATAAGACTACTTATTTTATACAGTGGCTTGGTTGCCCCATGCTGGAAAGGAAAGTAGTTATTCAACAACAGCAGTTGTTGTCCGCTGTCAGAAAGCCTTGGTGGAAGAAGATGTGGCCAGATGCACCGTTTGGTCT
This sequence comes from Cyprinodon diabolis, assembly GCA_030533445.1. Classification (NCBI taxonomy): domain Eukaryota; kingdom Metazoa; phylum Chordata; class Actinopteri; order Cyprinodontiformes; family Cyprinodontidae; genus Cyprinodon; species Cyprinodon diabolis. Next base: position 8,942,815 of record CM060075.1, on the reverse strand, counting down.
AACCTCTTTTCTCAAAAAAGCAGTTAATTTTATATATTTGTTTTATATTGCAAGTTGTTTTAGCTGTTATTGTAAAATGTGTTTTATATTGTTTTGTATTCCCTAATAAAGATTGATTGCAGCGAGATTTATTGTGCCTCATTTAAAGAACTTTGCTTTAGATAGCAATGTCAACTAAGCCACCAATATATTAACCTTTCTACACAGAAATGCAATATTGTCGTCTCACAAATGGAGAGAGGCACACACCAGCCTGAGCCTGCACATGATCAAATCCTCACGATCTGCAACAGTTATACATTGGGGCAAAAAAGTATTTAGTCAGCCACCAATAGTGCAAGTTCTCCCACTCAAAAAGATGAGAGAGGCCGGTAATTTTCATTATAGATATACCTCAACTATGAGAGACAAAATGAGAAAAAAAAATCCAGAAAATCACATTGTCTGATTTTTAAAGAATTTATTTGCAAAATATGGTGGAAAATAAGTATTTGGTCAATAACAAAAGTTCATCTCAATACTTTGTTATATACCCTTTGTTGGCAATGACAGAGATCAAACGTTTTCTGTAAGTCTTCACAAGGTTTTCACACACTGTTGCTGGTATTTTGGCCCATTCCTCCATGCAGATCTCCTCTAGAGCAGTGATGTTCTGGGGCTGTTGCTGGGCAACACAGACTTTCAACTCCCTCCAAAGATTTTCTATGGGGTTGAAATCTGGAGACTGGCTAGGCCACTCCAGGACCTTGAAATGCTTCTTACGAAGCCACTCCTTCGTTACCCGGTCGGTGTGTTTGGGATCATTGTCATGCTGAAAGACCCAGCCACGTTTCATCTTCAATGCCCTTGCTGATGGAAGGAGGTTTTCACTCAAAATTTGACGATACATGGCCCCATTCATTCTTTCCTTCACACAGATCAGTCGTCCTGGTCCCTTAGCAGAAAAACAGCCCCAAAGCATGATGTTTCCACCCCCATGCTTCACTGTAGGTATGGTGTTCTTTGGATGCAACTCAGCATTCTCTCTCCTCCAAACACGACGAGTAGAGTTTTTACCAAAAAGTTCTATTTTGGTTTCATCTGACCATATGATATTCTCCCAGTCATCGTCTGGATCATCCAAATGCTCTCTAGCAAACTTGAGACGGGCCTTGACATGTACTGGCTTAAGCAGGGGGACACGTCTGGCACTGCAGGATTTGAGTCCCTGGCGGCGTAGTGTGTTACTGATGGTAGCCTTTGTTACTTTGGTCCCAGCTCTCTGCAGGTCATTCATTATGCATGGAGTGGGAAATATTGTCCAACAATTAATATATTGGCTTAATTAAAGAATTAGAAATTACTAACAATCCAGAGCAATTTGTTTAATGAGCTCAGCACAAACTATATATTAAAAACGTAGCAGTCTGCACATACAGTATTACTGGGCTGCAAAATAAAACTTTTCATTCCAAGGTTATTGTTGATAAATGAAAAAGAGCCAACATGGATGTTCTATGTAAGACACAGATACAGTTTTTAATAAAACATAGCGCATCAGTTTGTTTTGAACCTGCTGGTGATGGTAAATGACACAGCTTCATAATAATGTCACTGCTTTATCAGTATAAAACATAAAAATATGTACTGAAGAAAACTAGAAGACTTATAAATGAGGTTCAGTTGCACTGGTGTCTGCCTGGAGGTTCGGTAAAAACACTTACGGAGTGCAGCTTTATTGGAAGGCTAAGGTATACAGGTAGTAGATGCAAGGATCTTGAAGTTGGTCTACAGAAAAACACAAATAATATCATACTAAATATCAGTAATAATCAGTAAGCATAAAGTAAGTAATCAGGCATGAAATAACATTCACCATAAAGAAATATAATTTAGCCTGCTGACACCTAGTGGTCAATCTAGCCCAAACAACTTAACTCAACAAGATGATAGTCAAACAGGATTATAAACTCAGTATCACTGTGCATAAAGACTGAATAACAAAACATGTAATATAAACTTTTAAACATTCAGGATAAGCCCAAAAAATGAACAACATTGACTATAAACAGGCTTTGAGGGCGTACTAAAGCTGAAGCTACAAAACAACACAGTTAAACAGAGGTTATATAAGGAAATTTCACAACACACAAGGCATAATAAACTTACATGTCATCACATACACACTTGAAACATCCACTAACATGCATAGGTGACTCAAACTAACTTAGACGAGACTCCTTTGCTTTGCTGCTGACTTGTTCACTTCCAAAGCTCTCTAATAGGGGGATGGTGACGTCACCGGCCTAAATTTTAATTTATTATATCTTAAAAAGTAAAATAGCACAAATGACCGTTTTAACTGCACAAATCAGCACAAAAGTAGCACTAAAAAGGAGACCACTTTGGTTCAAATCGGAGCTTGATGGGGGGATGGTGACCTCTGGATGACCTAAAAAATAATCTTTAATATCTCTTAAACAAAAGTAGCACATACAATGGGTGGGGTGTCAGCTTCACGCAGCTTGTTTCATGTTGTGTTTGGAGGTTGATTGCAAGAAAAGTCACCGAGAAGAGAAGTTTAAAAAGACGCTAGCATACGTGCTAACTAGCCGCTAGCATACGCGCTAACTAGCCGTTAGCGATGCCGCTAGCTAGCGGCTAATGTTAACATGCTGTTTGTGTCATTATGTGTTTCTGTACATATTCAGGGAATATGTTGAGTTTATTATTTAGGAGAATTGTGCCTGTTTATTTGGAATTGTGCCTGTTTACACAAAGACTTAAGCACATTATTTCTTTGTTGCAGTTTTACCATTCATTCATTCATCCATCCATACCAGCCAATAAATCCAAAGAAAAGGCTTACGGTGTGGTTATTGGAAATGATGGTTATCTACCTGCTAAGCTAAGAGTGAGGGCAGGACATAAATTATCTTTTTGTCGCTAATGGTCACTAAAATGTTTTTAAGCTCAACATGTCCAGTATTAAAATTCAAAACCTTTATTCACAAATATGCTCTGTTTTTTGCGAAGTGGAATCCAGCCAAACCTGTTCGTGTATGCAGTTAATAACACGGGCAACGCGGAACAGATTGCATGAAGACAGCAGGTCTTTACTCCTGTTGGTGGACCTCAACGGACCTCCTCTGGACAAATTCGACCTATTTCCATTCGTCAGAAACTGGATTAAAGCAGGACATGTGCGTGCATGAAAGAGAGAGACAGACAGAGAGACAGAGATAGAGACAGTCTTTGTGCGTGTGTGTGTTTTCAGAGACTGTCTATTCAGGCTCTTGCCCGCTCCACCAGATTCACAGAAAGCTTCATCAACCAAGCTGTCAGTAAGCTGAGCCCCCCTCAAAAAAAAACATCACTCTGGACAAACTATCTCCTGCACTACTATTAATACTATATTTATTTACTGTTCTTTTGCACTGTTACTGTTACAAATGCTATATCTTACATATTTGGTAATAATAATGATAATAATAATTTTTCTGCTGCAATTACCATCTGCCTTTTTTAAGTATTGCATATTTTATATTATTGTACATTTTATATTTTATTGTGAATTAAATGTTTAAATTTTAGTATTAGGAACTGATCTTATCTGTCAGTATCTGCACTTTATCGGTTTCACTGTTGGTGAATGAGAAACGAACGTCCTCTCGAATCCTTGTATGTCTGGTGAATCTGAAGAATTGACATTAAAGGAATAGTACACCCAAAACAACACAACCAGAACAACACTCTGGAGTACTTTTTTGCTGTCTTGCTGTCTGCTGACATTCAAATAATGGAGGTGCCCACAGACCAAACCAGATGAAAGTGCGCATTCAGCGTCTGCTCTGCCGATAATGCAAGCGTAGAAGAAGAAATGTGCTGTTTACCTGTGCAAAGAAAGAAAAAACGAAAGAAAAATGTCTGAGGACTTCAGTGTTGAGGAAGAGCATAAGTTCTTTACCGAGCTGAATGCGCACCTATATCTGGTTTGGTCTGCCGCGGTTTCCGTAGACTCGTGAACGCGCTTTTAGGAAATCCTATACACTACTGTTTATGCTCTAAAAACATTCTAAATGACTTCGTTTCAAGTAAATTATGGACGCTACCCACTCAGGACACTTGGAATACATTGGACGAGCAGTATGGAGGAATATTGACACGTTTTTTGTGGACTTTTATGGACCTTTCTGCCTCGGGCGCTATGGACCTCCATTATTTGAATGTCAGCAGACAGCAAGAAGCCTCCCAGATCTCCAGATGCATTTGAGATATCAAAAAAGTACTCCAGAGTGTTGTTCAGCATGGGGGTGAGTAGAAAATGAAGGCTAATCATGTTTTGGGTCTACTGTTCCTTTAAAGCTGACTTTGACTTTGAAATGTTATAGGCCGGAGGTCTTCAACAGGGGGTCCGCGACCCCTAGGGGGTCCACGGAGGTACTGCATGGGGGTCGGGGAAGTTTTGGTTGATAAGACTTTTTTTTTTTTTTTATTCCCCCCTTGCAATTTTTTCCACTAATTGAAATGTCTTTAAATACACATAAACATGAATTCAACATACTGTAGTAAACAGATAAATGGAGGCAGAGGATGTCTTTCAGCCATCAATGCACACATTCAGCGACACACAGGTGCTCTTTCAAGCTGGGCACCGTTTCATTCACAACACCCATCAACCAGGAATCAGAAATACTTTCATTACATGATTCCATTTGTAATAGAGTGACTATAGGACCAGTTTGATATAACACAATATCATACAATATATATCATTAGGGGGTCCCCGCTCCATCTTGCCATCAGTTTGGGGGTCCTTGGCCTGGAAAACGTTGAAGACCCCTGTTATAGGCCTACTGCATATTGAGAAAATTTAGATTGTTATTGCGCAACAATCGGGAGATGGGGACCCCCCCAAATATTGACAGGTATTTCGCACACTGATAATATCACTGTAATAAAGGATGGGAAGAAGCAGTTGTGAAATATTTTTTCCCAACAAAGAAGCTATAACAATTTATAGAAGTCATTTTTAGGGATGTATCGTTCTCTTAATATGTTTGATTCGGTGATAAGTGGAAGCCTTGCAGAGACAAGGGTGGAACAAAACCCAGAAATACCGGCTGTTTCTCTGTAACTCGATTTTGACGCTTAGTGTTTCGTGCTTCGCATGTGCGACTCCCCTGCCTTAATTCCCATCGTTCCGAGCTTGAATGAGTTCTTGCACAAAATACACTGTGCCTCATGTATGTTCCCTGGTACTGGTTTTAGCCATGGAGAAAACTCATGGCTGGATAAACAATTTTGGTTACATATACACTTGCTCATATTTTCCAGACAAAAAGTAAATGGCGCATCTCCCAAATGTCCCGGCCGCAACAACACTTTTATTGGTTCCGCTATCGGGACGGAACCAATAATGGCGAACTGTTATTTTTTTTTTTTTTATAAAAAAAAAAATGTTTTCAATTTTAATGTTTTATTTAGATTACAAAAATAAATTGTAATAAAAATAATCCTATTTATGATGTTTTAAAAAATAAGACCTACGAAAGACTAATTTAAGACATTTTAATACCAATTAAGGCCTTAGTTTTATTTTGAAGAATTCAATGGCTTTTAAGATATTTTAAGGACCCGCGGGAACCCTGATTATGCTCAGACAACATATTCTCCTTATCAGTTCATATGAAATCGTACGAAAAGTTATTCACACTATTCCGTATGTTTGACTTTTTTCCTCAAAAAACCACATCAGTGCGCATGCGCTGGCAGAAAAAAAAAGCAGATCCGCGGACGGACGTAAAACTGGGAAAAACAGTGCCATCATCACTTATTCATGTCTCTACGTTGCTTGCTGTTATATCTTAGGGTTAGGGTCAGGGTTTGAGCTAGGGCTAATTGTATTTTATATTCTATATTCGTGAATGGTGCGTCAGATGCGCATACGACGAAAAAAACGTCCAAAACATACGAAATTATGGTGCATAACTTTTCGTACGATTTCATACGAACTCATAATGAGAATACACTGGCTCAGATGCACTCCAGGGGGTGGGGCTCCATCATATGGTGTGTAAAATTACTAATATTAACTTATTATATTTTTATTTCATACGTGAACGTGATGATGAGTGGCATATAAGATTATGCTTAATATCCTCAGTAGATTTTGGTAGGTTAGTTGGGTATTCCTGTGAAGCAGCAGCTCGTGTTTGGCTGTGACTCCATCCTGGAGAGAACTATCAGGATGTGACTAACTGGATGTGCTCTTTTTCATCCTCTAACATGGGAACTGGCTCAGACCTCGTCTGCATGGCTGTGTGTTTTCTAGACGGGACCGCCTGTGGAAATGGTTTACCGTTGCCTTTTGTATCTCTGCTTCTTTTTCTATGTCTGCTCCTGTCTCCTTGAACCCCAGTCGGCCTCAGCAGATGGCCGCTCACACTGAGCCCTGTTCTGGTTCTGCTGGTGGTTTCTTCCCATGAAAGGGAGTTTTTCCTCTCCACTGTAACTATAAGCATGCTTGGTGTGAGGGATTGCTGAAGAGTCAATGGGTCGATGCAGTCAATTGTTTTCCCTTGGATAGAAAACTTTAAATCAATCTGACTTTATGATCTGGTTAAATTGTCTCTATAAAGTGACCTGAGATGACATGATGTGAATTGGAGCTATAGAAATAAACTGAAAATGAATTTAGTGAACAACTAGGTTTTTGCTAACAGCTGACTGATTGAACCTTAGTCCAACGTCAGTCTGGAGGACTATGTAAATGTTTATTCCTGAGAGATTAGAAAATGGTGAATGTGTCCTTTTTCTCCTAAATAACTCATGCAGATGATTTAAAAACTAATTTGTCATACATCTTGCAAGAGGCCCTATGTGTCTGTGGCACTATTAAATAGCTAAGATAATTAAAATAGTAGCCCCCCATTTTACAAAGCTTGGAAAGACAAAGTGAACTACTGCTACCTGGAGGTAATGTCAAGACCTGCAACTTCCCCCTGCTGACATAAACTGCTACTTGCAGTGTACATTAAATGTGGTGTCTAGGTACCCAGCTTTTATTTAAGGCTCTATAATCCAGACACTATGGCTACATCAACTTTATGGATCGTTTAGCTACTTTCACAACCGATTAGATCTTAATTATTAAAATATTAAACTTTTAGTATTTATACTTCCTGCTGAGCTTAAGAGAAATTAAATAATTAAGTTGTTAAACCAGTTAAAGTAATAGAACCAAATACATTTTGAGAAATTTAGTTAAGGGAAGTGATACATTTAGGATATTATTGCAGAAATGTATAGACCTTAAGCTAAATGGTTATGCTAAAACTGTTTCACTACTGTGAGGAGAGGAGAGGAGAGGAGTTTAAGTCTTATTACCAACTTCCTGGTTGTTCCCAAGTGATTCACTTACCAGGGTCCTTGGTTTGTGCCAGCTCTGTTCAGTTTCCGTACAGCTTAGTACTGGTGGCACTGAAGTCAAATTCAGAGCACAGTAGTGTGCAGTTTGGTAAAGCAATGCAACACTGTGATTGCACAGCACTGTACCAGCCGCACAGGAACACCCAACTTCTGTGATCTCCACCAGGGAACAGTCCTCAAATGTAATCTAAATAAAAAATAAGCTGTCAAACTATGCAATGGTTATATCATAATTGTTTAGCAAGCAGAAAGTGCTGACAAGTGGAAAAAAAGACTGGAAGAAAGTGCAGGACTTTTTTTTTTGAACTATGGCTTATTTATGCTCAGGTGTGTTGTTAAAGATGAATTGAATGGGATGACATTCCAATTTGTTTTTCATAACTATTTGCTAAGATGCAAATAAAAGCTTGCAGTTGACTACAGAGTTAGAACTATATGTGCAGCACAGTGCGCTTTTGGTGATCAATGTTTTTAATCAATTTCAAGCTTTTTTTATGCATCACAAAGCGTCTAAAACCACAACTTTGAGCAGGCTTATTCGAGTTTACAAAAAGTAATCCTTACCTGACGTCATCACTTAAATAAGATGCACATTTCTGAACATATAATTGCCAACCAAACACACGCAACGTAAACAACAGACGTCACTCACATAGGAAACTGCACTATGTTCCAATCTTTAAATGAAGTAAAAAGAAGCAAAAGAGCAGAATGAACAGGCCTAGGAACTGGCCTTAGCATTATAAAGTCATATATATTTGAACTTTCAATATAACGAAAATCTGTAGTCATAACAAACTAACTTCTGGGGCTCTCGTGTAGCTAAACTAATGCTAAAGTTAGCTAATTTATATGTGTGCTGTCAGACCTACTTTATTAATCCCAGAGGGAAAACCACTGTTACTACCACTTCAACACACAACAGCTAGAAATACTTACAACTTCCGCTGATCACGGGCTACATAAGACCCCCAAAATATAGTCCTTTTTGTATATAACAAGCATTTTTCGTGATTTCACCCTACTCTGAGTTCATGAGGCTTATCATTTTTGCGCATCGATCTGTAACAGACCGCCCTGACGCTCACTCTCCCTGTCGAGTCTTTGTTGGAAACTGTGGTTAATACATTGAAACAGGATCTGAAAAAATGGCTTTGAAGTTGTGTTAAAACATATATATTATAAGTTAAAACAAAACAGTATATGTATGTACAGTATAAAAAACGATCTCGGTAGTTAGCAGTTAGCATTGGCTTAGCAGTGACCAACTGCTACATTACTTACCTTCAAAGTTGTCAATAGGGCTCGGGATCCACGTTGCATTGTGGGACGTCGCGGTCATGTTGACGGCTACGTAAACGTAAACATAGCTCTGATACAACGTTGTTGTTGAAAGAAGAGACGTAGAAGTAGAGAGAAAAAAGATGTTAAAATCCCGAAAAAGATCTGGAATTTACCAGGATACATTAAATAAAGAAGCCACGGACCGGTATGTTGACAAAATCAGCATTATTAATAATTTGGATCCATATGAAGTTCCAAACAATGAGTGGAGCACCGATGAGTGAACGCCTATACTTCAAAACAGTTCCGAAGCTACAAGTCCTTGGAGTCTCATATGCAGTTCATGAATGGATGGGTTCAGGAGCTGCAGATCATAAAGCCAGCAAACAGTGGAACACAGTAATCCGTACGAAGGTAAGCTGTGCTTAGACAGGCTCTGGAACCTGCTAGTTTAGCAACTGCTAACCGCTAATGCTAACAATCACTCACGCATGTAATGTACTTTTAACTAGCTGCTATGTGTTTCAAAGGTGTAGTCAGTAACGTTAACTGCCAACCCTCCGGGTTTCTCACGTATTTAAGCCTTTTCACGCTGCCGTTTTTATTATTTTCCCGTAAAAGATCCCAACTTTGAAGGAAAGAAACAAAGTAGGCTATAAAATAAAACCGTGCATCTTTAACTTACCAGAATGAAAATGCAGGGAAAACACTCTCAATGACATTGGAATACTGTGGAAAGTTATGTTCGGTCGTCTTACAGCCGCGATCCAAGCTATTTATCTCTGACGCTTGGTCTCCATGGTTACGCCTCCAGGCAGGAAAGCGGTGGAAAGTTAACCCATTTTCTATGTTTTTCCCATGGCGGTCATGTGTTGAGCTGTTACAGCCCACAATACAGCAACGGTTTACCATGGTTGAAATCAAGTTAAGGTGAAATTAATCAAATTAAAACACGGCTGAGAAGGAGTACAGTATGCGGTAGTCATAGGCAGTAGTCTGAGCCGCGGTAAAAGAGGCCGTCAAGATGGCGGCAACACAAAGTGCTTAGGTCACGACAACCAGCCCTATGTAGTTCGAAACGTAAAACTTGAAGCCTTTCTCTTTTTTACTCCGTAGAGCAGATGATAAAGTCCGTATAAACCGGAGGACGTCACTGATTGTTAATTTTGGAAGGTCCTGCAGGGAGCGAGTGTAGAATGCCATTGGTTGCTGTGGGTGAACTGCCGAACCGGAAATATACGCCCTTACCCCTTTAACTTAGCGGAAGTTGCGTAGCAACATCGTGCACATAGCCTATTACACAAAATACAACATACAAAATAACTGATGTGCCTTACTTCTGTAATCATACAGATTTGCAGTTATTTTACAGAGCTTCACTGCGTATATTTCTCAGGTAATCATCAGTTGGACAAACAAGAGTGAGGTTGCAGGTACCGCAGCGGGCACCATCAGCCACTCCGATGTCAGGCTCTGTCGGCAGCAGCGGGCACCATCAGCAACTCCGATGTCAGGCTCTGCCGGCAGCAGCGGGCACCATCAGCCACTCCGATGTCAGGCTCTGCCGGCAGCAGCGGGCACCATCAGCCACTCCGATGTCAGGCTCTGTCGGCAGCAGTAGCCACCATCAGCCATTCCGATGTCAGGCTCTGCCGGCAGCAGCGGGCACCATCAGCCACTCCGATGTCAGGCTCTGTCGGCAGCAGCGGGCACCATCAGCCACTCCGATGTCAGGCTCTGTCGGCAGCAGTAGCCACCATCAGTCATTCCGATGTCAGGCTCTGTCGGCAGCAGTAGCCACCATCAGCCACTCCGATGTCAGGCTCTGCTGGCAGCAGCGGGCACCATCAGCCACTCCGATGTCAGGCTCTGTCGGCGGCAGTAGCCACCATCAGCCATTCCGATGTCAGGCTCTGCCGGCAGCAGCGTGCACCATCAGCCACTCCGATGTCAGGCTCTGTCGGCAGCAGCGGGCACCATCAGCCACTCCGATGTCAGGCTCTGCCGGCAGCAGCGTGCACCATCAGCCACTCCGATGTCAGGCTCTGTCTGCAGCAGCGGGCACCATCAGCCACTCCGATGTCAGGCTCTGTCGGCAGCAGTAGCCACGATCAGCCACTACGGTGTCAGGCTCTGTCGGCAGCAGTAGCCACCATCAGCCACTCCAATGTCAGGCTCTGTCAGCAGCAGTAGCCACGATCAGCCACTCCGATGTCAGGCTCTGTCGGCAGCAGTAGCCACCATCAGCCACTCCGATGTCAGGCTCTGTCAGCAGCAGTAGCCACGATCAGCCACTCCGATGTCAGGCTCTGTCAGCAGCAGTAGCCACCATAAGCCACTCCGATGTCAGGCTCTGTAAGCAGCAGTAGCCACCATCAGCCACTCCGATGTCTGGCTCTGCCGGCAGCATTAGCCACCATCAGCCACTCCGATGTCAGGCTCTGTCAGCAGCAGTAGCCACCATCAGCCACTCCGATGTCAGGCTCTGTAAGCAGCAGTAGCCACCATCAGCCACTCCGATGTCTGGCTCTGCCGGCAGCAGTAGCCACCATCAGCCACTACGATGTCAGGCTCTGTCAGCAGCAGTAGCCACCATCAGCCTCTCCGATGTCTGGCTCTGCCGGCAGCAGTAGGCACCATCAGCCACTCCGATGTCAGGCTCTGTCGGCAGCAGTAGCCACCATCAGCCACTCCGATGTCAGGCTCTGTAAGCAGCAGTAGCCACCATCAGCCACTCCGATGTCTGGCTCTGCCGGCAGCAGTAGCCACCATCAGCCACTCCGATGTCAGGCTCTGTCAGCAGCAGTAGCCACCATCAGCCACTCCGATGTCTGGCTCTGCCGGCAGCAGTAACCACCATCAGCCGCTCCGATGTCAGGCTCTGTCGGCAGCAGTAGCCACCATCAGCCACTCCGATGTCAGGCTCTGTCGGCAGCAGTAGCCACCATCAGCCACTCCGAAGTCAGGCTCTGCCGGCAGCAGTAGCCACCATCAGCCACTCCGATGTCAGGCTCTGTCGGCAGCAGTAGCCACGATCAGCCACTCCGATGTCAGGCTCCGTCAGCAGCAGTAGCCGCGATCAGCCACTCCGATGTCAGGCTCTGTAAGCAGCAGTAGCCACCATCAGCCACTCCGATGTCTGGCTCTGCCGGCAGCAGTAGCCACCATCAGCCACTCCGATGTCAGGCTCTGTCAGCAGCAGTAGCCACCATCAGCCACTCCGATGTCAGGCTCTGTCGGCAGCAGTAGCCACCATCAGCCACTCCGATGTCTGGCTCTGCCGGCAGCAGTAACCACCATCAGCCACTCCGATGTCAGGCTCTGTCGGCAGCAGTAGCCACCATCAGCCACTCCGATGTCAGGCTCTGTCGGCAGCAGTAGCCACCATCAGCCACTCCGAAGTCAGGCTCTGCCGGCAGCAGTAGCCACGATCAGCCACTCCGATGTCAGGCTCTGTCGGCAGCAGTAGCCACGATCAGCCACTCCGATGTCAGGCTCTGTCGGCAGCAGTAGCCACCATCAGCCACTCCAATGTCAGGCTCTGTCAGCAGCAGTAGCCACAATCAGCCACTCCGATGTCAGGCTCTGTCGGCAGCAGTAGCCACCATCAGCCACTCCGATGTCAGGCTCTGTCGGCAGCAGTAGCCACCATCAGCCACTCCGATGTCAGGCTCTGTCGGCAGCAGTAGCCACCATCAGCCACTCCGATGTCAGGGCTCTGTCAGCAGCAGTAGCCACCATCAGCCACTCCGATGTCAGGCTCTGTCGGCAGCAGTAGCCACCATCAGCCACTCCGATGTCAGGCTCTGCCGGCAGCAGTAGCCACCATCAGCCACTCCGATGTCAGGCTCTGTCAGCAGCAGTAGCCACGATCAGCCACTCCGATGTCAGGCTCTGTCGGCAGCAGTAGCCACCATCAGCTACTCCGATGTCAGGCTCTGCCGGCAGCAGCGGGCACCATCAGCTACTCTGATGTCAGGCTCTGTCGGCAGCAGCGGGCACCATCAGCCACTCCGATGTCAGGCTCTGTCGGCAGCAGTAGCCACCATCAGCCACTCCGATGTCAGGCTCTGTCGGCAGCAGTAGCCACCATCAGCCACTCCGATGTCTGGCTCTGCCGGCAGCAGTAGCCACCATCAGCCACTCTGATGTAAGGCTCTGTCAGCAGCAGTAGCCACGATCAGCCACTCCAATGTCAGGGCTCTGTCGGCAGCAGTATCCACCATCAGCCACTCCGATGTCAGGCTCTGCCGGCAGCAGCGGGCACCATCAGCCACTCCGATGTCAGGCTCTGCCGGCAGCAGTAGCCACCATCAGCCACTCCGATGTCAGGCTCTGGCAGCAGCAGTAGCCACGATCAGCCACTCCGATGTCAGGCTCTGTCGGCAGTAGCCACCATCAGCCACTCCGATGTCAGGCTCTGTCGGCAGCAGCAGGCAACATCAGCCACTCCGATGTCAGGCTCTGTCGGCAGCAGCGGGCACCATCAGCCACTCCGATGTCAGGCTCTGTCGGCGGCAGTAGCCACCATCAGCCATTCCGATGTCAGGCTCTGCCGGCAGCAGCGAGCACCATCAGCCACTCTGATGTCAGGCTCTGTCGGCAGCAGCGGGCACCATCAGCCACTCCGATGTCAGGCTCTGTCGGCAGCAGTAGCCACCATCAGCCACTCCGATGTCAGGCTCTGCCGGCAGCAGCGGGCACCATCAGCCACTCCGATGTCAGGCTCTGCCGGCAGCAGTAGCCACCATCAGCCACTCCGATGTCAGGCTCTGGCAGCAGCAGTAGCCACGATCAGCCACTCCGATGTCAGGCTCTGTCGGCAGTAGCCACCATCAGCCACTCCGATGTCAGGCTCTGTCGGCAGCAGCGGGCAACATCAGCCACTCCGATGTCAGGCTCTGTCGGCAGCAGCGGGCACCATCAGCCACTCCGATGTCAGGCTCTGTCGGCGGCAGTAGCCACCATCAGCCATTCCGATGTCAGGCTCTGCCGGCAGCAGCGGGCACCATCAGCCACTCTGATGTCAGGCTCTGTCGGCAGCAGCGGGCACCATCAGCCACTCCGATGTCAGGCTCTGTCGGCAGCAGTAGCCACCATCAGCCACTCCGATGTCAGGCTCTGTCGGCAGCAGTAGCCACCATCAGCCACTCCGATGTCAGGCTCTGCCGGCAGCAGCGGGCACCGTCAGCCACTCCGATGTCAGGCTCTGTCGGCGGCAGTAGCCACCATCAGCCATTCTGATGTCAGGCTCTGCCGGCAGCAGCGTGCACCATCAGCCACTCCGATGTCAGGCTCTGTCGGCAGCAGCGGGCACCATCAGCCACTCCGATGTCAGGCTCTGCCGGCAGCAGCGTGCACCATCAGCCACTCCGATGTCAGGCTCTGTCTGCAGCAGCGGGGACCATCAGCCACTCCGATGTCAGGCTCTGTCGGCAGCAGTAGCCACGATCAGCCACTCCGATGTCAGGCTCTGTCGGCAGCAGTAGCCACCATCAGCCACTCCATTGTCAGGCTCTGTCAGCAGCAGTAGCCACGATCAGCCACTCCGATGTCAGGCTCTGTCGGCAGCAGTAGCCACCATCAGCCACTCCGATGTCAGGCTCTGTCAGCAGCAGTAGCCACGATGAGCCACTCCGATGTCAGGCTCTGTCGGCAGCAGTAGCCACCATCAGCCACTCCGATGTCAGGCTCTGTCAGCAGCAGTAGCCACGATCAGCCACTCCGATGTCAGGCTCTGTCAGCAGCAGTAGCCACGATCAGCCACTCCGATGTCAGGCTCTGTAAGCAGCAGTAGCCACCATCAGCCACTCCGATGTCTGGCTCTGCCGGCAGCAGTAGCCACCATCAGCCACTCCGATGTCAGGCTCTGTCAGCAGCAGTAGCCACCATCAGCCACTCCGATGTCTGGCTCTGCCGGCAGCAGTAACCACCATCAGCCACTCCGATGTCAGGCTCTGTCGGCAGCAGTAGCCACCATCAGCCACTCCGATGTCAGGCTCTGTCGGCAGCAGTAGCCACAATCAGCCACTCCGAAGTCAGGCTCTGCCGGCAGCAGTAGCCACCATCAGCCACTCCGATGTCAGGCTCTGTCGGCAGCAGTAGCCACGATCAGCCACTCCGATGTCAGGCTCCGTCAGCAGCAGTAGCCACGATCAGCCACTCCGATGTCAGGCTCTGTAAGCAGCAGCGGGCACCATCAGCCACTCCGATGTCAGGCTCTGTCGGCGGCAGTAGCCACCATCAGCCATTCCGATGTCAGGCTCTGCCGGCAGCAGCGGGCACCATCAGCCACTCTGATGTCAGGCTCTGTCGGCAGCAGCGGGCACCATCAGCCACTCCGATGTCAGGCTCTGTCGGCAGCAGCGGGCACCATCAGCCACTCCGATGTCAGGCTCTGCCGGCAGCAGTAGCCAACATCAGCCACTCCGATGTCTGGCTCTGCCGGCAGCAGCGTGCACCATCAGCCACTCCGATGTCAGGCTCTGCCGGCAGCAGTAGCCACGATCAGCCACTCCAATGTCAGGGCTCTGTCGGCAGCAGTAGCCACCATCAGCCACTCCGATGTCAGGCTCTGCCGGCAGCAGTAGCCACCATCAGCCACTCCGATGTCAGGCTCTGTCAGCAGCATTAGCCACGATAAGCCACTCCGATGTCAGGCTCTGTCGGCAGCAGTAGCCAACATCAGCCACTCCGATGTCTGGCTCTGCCGGCAGCAGTAGCCACCATCAGCCACTCTGATGTAAGGCTCTGTCAGCAGCAGTAGCCACGATCAGCCACTCCAATGTCAGGGGTCTGTCGGCAGCAGTAGCCACCATCAGCCACTCCGATGTCAGGCTCTGCCGGCAGCAGTGGGCACCATCAGCCACTCCGATGTCAGGCTCTGCCGGCAGCAGTAGCCACCATCAGCCACTCCGATGTCAGGCTCTGGCAGCAGCAGTAGCCACGATCAGCCACTCCGATGTCAGGCTCTGTCGGCAGTAGCCACCATCAGCCACTCCGATGTCAGGCTCTGTCGGCAGCAGCGGGCAACATCAGCCACTCCGATGTCAGGCTCTGTCGGCAGCAGCGGGCACCATCAGCCACTCCGATGTCAGGCTCTGTCGGCGGCAGTAGCCACCATCAGCCATTCCGATGTCAGGCTCTGCCGGCAGCAGCGGGCACCATCAGCCACTCTGATGTCAGGCTCTGTCGGCAGCAGCGGGCACCATCAGCCACTCCGATGTCAGGCTCTGTCGGCAGCAGTAGCCACCATCAGCCACTCCGATGTCAGGCTCTGCCGGCAGCAGCGGGCACCATCAGCCACTCCGATGTCAGGCTCTGCCGGCAGCAGTAGCCAACATCAGCCACTCTGATGTCAGGCTCTGTCGGCAGCAGCGGGCACCATCAGCCACTCCGATGTCAGGCTCTGTCGGCAGCAGTACCCACCATCAGCCACTCCGATGTCAGGCTCTGTCGGCAGCAGTAGCCAACATCAGCCACTCCGATGTCTGGCTCTGCCGGAAGCAGTAGCCACCATCAGCCACTCCGATGTCAGGCTCTGTCAGCAGCAGTAGCCATGATCAGCCACTCCAATGTCAGGGCTCTGTCGGCAGCAGTAGCCACCTTCAGCCACTCCGATGTCAGGCTCTGTCGGCAGCAGTAGCCACCATCAGCCACTCCGATGTCAGGCTCTATCGGCAGCAGTAGCCACCATCAGCCACTCCGATGTCAGGGCTCTGTCAGCAGCAGTAGCCACCATCAGCCACTCCGATGTCAGGCTCTGTCAGCAGCAGTAGCCACCATCAGCCACTCCGATGTCAGGCTCTGTCAGCAGCAGTAGCCACCATCAGCCACTCCGATGTCAGGGCTCTGTCATTAGCATCAGCCACCATCAGCCACTCCGATGTCAGGCTCTGTCGGCGGCAGTAGCCACCATCAGCCACTCCGATGTCAGGCTCTGCCGGCAGCAGCGGGCACCATCAGCCACTCCGATGTCAGGCTCTGTCGGCAGCAGCGGGCACCATCAGCCACTCCGATGTCAGGCTCTGCCGGCAGCAGTAGCCAACATCAGCCACTCCGATGTCTGGCTCTGCCGGCAGCAGCGTGCACCATCAGCCACTCCGATGTCAGGCTCTGCCGGCAGCAGTAGCCACGATCAGCCACTCCAATGTCAGGGCTCTGTCGGCAGCAGTAGCCACCATCAGCCACTCCGATGTCAGGCTCTGCCGGCAGCAGTAGCCACCATCAGCCACTCCGATGTCAGGCTCTGTCAGCAGCATTAGCCACGATAAGCCACTCCGATGTCAGGCTCTGTCGGCAGCAGTAGCCAACATCAGCCACTCCGATGTCTGGCTCTGCCGGCAGCAGTAGCCACCATCAGCCACTCTGATGTAAGGCTCTGTCAGCAGCAGTAGCCACGATCAGCCACTCCAATGTCAGGGGTCTGTCGGCAGCAGTAGCCACCATCAGCCACTCCGATGTCAGGCTCTGCCGGCAGCAGTGGGCACCATCAGCCACTCCGATGTCAGGCTCTGCCGGCAGCAGTAGCCACCATCAGCCACTCCGATGTCAGGCTCTGGCAGCAGCAGTAGCCACGATCAGCCACTCCGATGTCAGGCTCTGTCGGCAGTAGCCACCATCAGCCACTCCGATGTCAGGCTCTGTCGGCAGCAGCGGGCAACATCAGCCACTCCGATGTCAGGCTCTGTCGGCAGCAGCGGGCACCATCAGCCACTCCGATGTCAGGCTCTGTCGGCGGCAGTAGCCACCATCAGCCATTCCGATGTCAGGCTCTGCCGGCAGCAGCGGGCACCATCAGCCACTCTGATGTCAGGCTCTGTCGGCAGCAGCGGGCACCATCAGCCACTCCGATGTCAGGCTCTGTCGGCAGCAGTAGCCACCATCAGCCACTCCGATGTCAGGCTCTGCCGGCAGCAGCGGGCACCATCAGCCACTCCGATGTCAGGCTCTGCCGGCAGCAGTAGCCACCATCAGCCACTCCGATGTCAGGCTCTGTCGGCAGCAGTAGCCACCATCAGCTACTCCGATGTCAGGCTCTGCCGGCAGCAGCGGGTACCATCAGCCACTCTGATGTCAGGCTCTGTCGGCAGCAGCGGTTACCATCAGCCACTCCGATGTCAGGCTCTGTCGGCAGCAGTAGCCACCATCAGCCACTCCGATGTCAGGCTCTGTCGGCAGCAGTAGCCAACATCAGCCACTCCGATGTCTGGCTCTGCCGGCAGCAGTAGCCACCATCATCCACTCCGATGTAAGGCTCTGTCAGCAGCAGTAGCCACGATCAGCCACTCCAATGTCAGGGCTCTGTCGGCAGCAGTAGCCACCATTAGCCACTCCGATGTCAGGCTCTGCCGGCAGCAGCGGGCACCATCAGCCACTCCGATGTCAGGCTCTGCCGGCAGCAGTAGCCACCATCAGCCACTCCGATGTCAGGCTCTGGCAGCAGCAGTAGCCACGATCAGCCACTCCGATGTCAGGCTCTGTCAGCAGCAGCGGGCACCATCAGCCACTCCGATGTCAGGCTCTGCCGGCAGCAGCGGGCACCATCAGCCACTCCGATGTCAGGCTCTGTCGGCAGCAGCGGGCAACATCAGCCACTCCGATGTCAGGCTCTGTCGGCAGCAGCGGGCACCATCAGCCACTCCGATGTCAGGCTCTGTCGGCGGCAGTAGCCACCATCAGCCATTCCGATGTCAGGCTCTGCCGGCAGCAGCGGGCACCATCAGCCACTCTGATGTCAGGCTCTGTCGGCAGCAGCGGGCACCATCAGCCACTCCGATGTCAGGCTCTGTCGGCAGCAGTAGCCACCATCAGCCACTCCGATGTCAGGGCTCTGTCATTAGCATCAGCCACCATCAGCCATTCCGATGTCAGGCTCTGCCGGAAGCAGTAGCAACGATCAGCCACTCCAATGTCAGGGCTCTGTCGGCAGCAGTAGCCACCATCAGCCACTCCGATGTCAGGCTCTGTCGGCAGCAGTAGCCAACATCAGCCACTCCGATGTCTGGCTCTGCCAGAAGCAGTAGCCACCATCAGCCACTCCGATGTCAGGCTCTGTCAGCAGCAGTAGCCACGATCAGCCACTCCAATGTCAGGGCTCTGTCGGCAGCAGTAGCCACCTTCAGCCACTCCGATGTCAGGCTCTGTCGGCAGCAGTAGCCACCATCAGCCACTCCGATGTCAGGCTCTATCGGCAGCAGTAGCCACCATCAGCCACTCCGATGTCAGGGCTCTGTCAGCAGCAGTAGCCACCATCAGCCACTCCGATGTCAGGCTCTGTCAGCAGCAGTAGCCACCATCAGCCACTCCGATGTCAGGCTCTGTCAGCAGCAGTAGCCACCATCAGCCACTCCGATGTCAGGGCTCTGTCATTAGCATCAGCCACCATCAGCCACTCCGATGTCAGGCTCTGTCGGCGGCAGTAGCCACCATCAGCCACTCCGATGTCAGGCTCTGCCGGCAGCAGCGGGCACCATCAGCCACTCCGATGTCAGGCTCTGCCGGCAGCAGTAGCCACCATCAGCCACTCCGATGTCAGGCTCTGTCGGCAGCAGCGGGCACCATCAGCCACTCCGATGTCAGGCTCTGCCGGCAGCAGCGTGCACCATCAGCCACTCCGATGTCAGGCTCTGTCTGCAGCAGCGGGCACCATCAGCCACTCCGATGTCAGGCTCTGTCGGCAGCAGTAGCCACGATCAGCCACTACGATGTCAGGCTCTGTCGGCAGCAGTAGCCACCATCAGCCACTCCAATGTCAGGCTCTGTCAGCAGCAGTAGCCACGATCAGCCACTCCGATGTCAGGCTCTGTCGGCAGCAGTAGCCACCATCAGCCACTCCGATGTCAGGCTCTGTCAGCAGCAGTAGCCACGATCAGCCACTCCGATGTCAGGCTCTGTCAGCAGCAGTAGCCACCATAAGCCACTCCGATGTCAGGCTCTGTAAGCAGCAGTAGCCACCATCAGCCACTCCGATGTCTGGCTCTGCCGGCAGCATTAGCCACCATCAGCCACTCCGATGTCAGGCTCTGTCAGCAGCAGTAGCCACCATCAGCCACTCCGATGTCAGGCTCTGTAAGCAGCAGTAGCCACCATCAGCCACTCCGATGTCTGGCTCTGCCGGCAGCAGTAGCCACCATCAGCCACTACGATGTCAGGCTCTGTCAGCAGCAGTAGCCACCATCAGCCTCTCCGATGTCTGGCTCTGCCGGCAGCAGTAGGCACCATCAGCCACTCCGATGTCAGGCTCTGTCGGCAGCAGTAGCCACCATCAGCCACTCCGATGTCAGGCTCTGTAAGCAGCAGTAGCCACCATCAGCCACTCCGATGTCTGGCTCTGCCGGCAGCAGTAGCCACCATCAGCCACTCCGATGTCAGGCTCTGTCAGCAGCAGTAGCCACCATCAGCCACTCCGATGTCTGGCTCTGCCGGCAGCAGTAACCACCATCAGCCGCTCCGATGTCAGGCTCTGTCGGCAGCAGTAGCCACCATCAGCCACTCCGATGTCAGGCTCTGTCGGCAGCAGTAGCCACCATCAGCCACTCCGAAGTCAGGCTCTGCCGGCAGCAGTAGCCACCATCAGCCACTCCGATGTCAGGCTCTGTCGGCAGCAGTAGCCACGATCAGCCACTCCGATGTCAGGCTCCGTCAGCAGCAGTAGCCGCGATCAGCCACTCCGATGTCAGGCTCTGTAAGCAGCAGTAGCCACCATCAGCCACTCCGATGTCAGGGCTCTGTCAGCAGCAGTAGCCACCATCAGCCACTCCGATGTCAGGCTCTGTCAGCAGCAGTAGCCACCATCAGCCACTCCGATGTCAGGCTCTGTCAGCAGCAGTAGCCACCATCAGCCACTCCGATGTCAGGGCTCTGTCATTAGCATCAGCCACCATCAGCCACTCCGATGTCAGGCTCTGTCGGCGGCAGTAGCCACCATCAGCCACTCCGATGTCAGGCTCTGCCGGCAGCAGCGGGCACCATCAGCCACTCCGATGTCAGGCTCTGTCGGCAGCAGTAGCCACCATCAGCCACTCCGATCTCAGGCTCTGTCGGCAGCAGTAGCCAACATCAGCCACTCCGATGTCTGGCTCTGCCGGCAGCAGCGTGCACCATCAGCCACTCCAATGTCAGGGCTCTGTCAGCAGCAGTAGCCACGATCAGCCACTCCAATGTCAGGGCTCTGTCGGCAGCAGTAGCCACCATCAGCCACTCCGATGTCAGGCTCTGCCGGCAGCAGTAGCCACCATCAGCCACTCCGATGTCAGGCTCTGTCGGCAGCAGTAGCCACCATCAGCTACTCCGATGTCAGGCTCTGCCGGCAGCAGCGGGTACCATCAGCCACTCTGATGTCAGGCTCTGTCGGCAGCAGCGGTTACCATCAGCCACTCCGATGTCAGGCTCTGTCGGCAGCAGTAGCCACCATCAGCCACTCCGATGTCAGGCTCTGTCGGCAGCAGTAGCCAACATCAGCCACTCCGATGTCTGGCTCTGCCGGCAGCAGTAGCCACCATCATCCACTCCGATGTAAGGCTCTGTCAGCAGCAGTAGCCACGATCAGCCACTCCAATGTCAGGGCTCTGTCGGCAGCAGTAGCCACCATCAGCCACTCCGATGTCAGGCTCTGCCGGCAGCAGCGGGCACCATCAGCCACTCCGATGTCAGGCTCTGCCGGCAGCAGTAGCCACCATCAGCCACTCCGATGTCAGGCTCTGGCAGCAGCAGTAGCCACGATCAGCCACTCCGATGTCAGGCTCTGTCGGCAGCAGTAGCCACCATCAGCCACTCCGATGTCAGGCTCTGTCGGCAGCAGTAGCCACGATAAGCCACTCCGATGTCAGGCTCTGTCGGCAGCAGTAGCCACCATCAGCTACTCCGATGTCAGGCTCTGCCGCCAGCAGCGGGCACAATCAGCCACTCTGATGTCAGGCTCTGTCGGCAGCAGCGGGCACCATCAGCCACTCCGATGTCAGGCTCTGTCGGCAGCAGTAGCCACCATCAGCCACTCCGATGTCAGGCTCTGCCGGCAGCAGTAGCCAACATCAGCCACTCCGATGTCAGGCTCTGTCAGCAGCAGTAGCCACGATAAGCCACTCCGATGTCAGGCTCTGTCGGCAGCAGTAGCCACCATCAGCTACTCCGATGTCAGGCTCTGCCGCCAGCAGCGGGCACAATCAGCCACTCTGATGTCAGGCTCTGTCGGCAGCAGCGGGCACCATCAGCCACTCCGATGTCAGGCTCTGTCGGCAGCAGTAGCCACCATCAGCCACTCCGATGTCAGGCTCTGTCGGCAGCAGTAGCCAACATCACCCACTCCGATGTCTGGCTCTGCCGGAAGCAGTAGCCACCATCAGCCACTCCGATGTCAGGCTCTGTCAGCAGCAGTAGCCACCATCAGCCACTCGAATGTCAGGGCTCTGTCGGCAGCAGTAGCCACCATCAGCCACTCCGATGTCAGGCTCTGCCGGCAGCAGCGGGCACCATCAGCCACTCCGATGTCAGGCTCTGCCGGCAGCAGTAGCCACCATCAGCCACTCCAATGTCAGGCTCTGTCAGCAGCAGTAGCCACGATCAGCCACTCCGATGTCAGGCTCTGTCGGCAGCAGTAGCCACCATCAGCCACTCCGATGTCAGGCTCTGTCGGCAGCAGTAGCCACCATCAGCCACTCCGATGTCTGGCTCTGCCGGCAGCAGCGGGCAAAATCAGCCACTCCGATGTCAGGCTCTGTCGGCAGCAGCGGGCACCATCAGCCACTCCGATGTCAGGCTCTGTCGGCGGCAGTAGCCACCATCAGCCATTCCGATGTCAGGCTCTGCCGGCAGCAGCGTGCACCATCAGCCACTCCGATGTCAGGCTCTGCCGGCAGCAGTAGCCACCATCAGCCACTCCGATGTCAGGCTCTGTCGGCAGCAGTAGCCACCATCAGCTACTCCGATGTCAGGCTCTGCTGGCAGCAGCGGGTACCATCAGCCACTCTGATGTCAGGCTCTGTCGGCAGCAGCGGTTACCATCAGCCACTCCGATGTCAGGCTCTGTCGGCAGCAGTAGCCACCATCAGCCACTCCGATGTCAGGCTCTGTCGGCAGCAGTAGCCAACATCAGCCACTCCGATGTCTGGCTCTGCCGGCAGCAGTAGCCACCATCATCCACTCCGATGTAAGGCTCTGTCAGCAGCAGTAGCCACGATCAGCCACTCCAATGTCAGGGCTCTGTCGGCAGCAGTAGCCACCATCAGCCACTCCGATGTCAGGCTCTGCCGGCAGCAGCGGGCACCATCAGCCACTCCGATGTCAGGCTCTGCCGGCAGCAGTAGCCACCATCAGCCACTCCGATGTCAGGCTCTGGCAGCAGCAGTAGCCACGATCAGCCACTCCGATGTCAGGCTCTGTCGGCAGCAGTAGCCACCATCAGCCACTCCGATGTCAGGCTCTGTCGGCAGCAGTAGCCACGATAAGCCACTCCGATGTCAGGCTCTGTCGGCAGCAGTAGCCACCATCAGCTACTCCGATGTCAGGCTCTGCCGCCAGCAGCGGGCACAATCAGCCACTCTGATGTCAGGCTCTGTCGGTAGCAGCGGGCACCATCAGCCACTCCGATGTCAGGCTCTGTCGGCAGCAGTAGCCACCATCAGCCACTCCGATGTCAGGCTCTGCCGGCAGCAGTAGCCAACATCAGCCACTCCGATGTCAGGCTCTGTCAGCAGCAGTAGCCACGATAAGCCACTCCGATGTCAGGCTCTGTCGGCAGCAGTAGCCACCATCAGCTACTCCGATGTCAGGCTCTGCCGCCAGCAGCGGGCACAATCAGCCACTCTGATGTCAGGCTCTGTCGGCAGCAGCGGGCACCATCAGCCACTCCGATGTCAGGCTCTGTCGGCAGCAGTAGCCACCATCAGCCACTCCGATGTCAGGCTCTGTCGGCAGCAGTAGCCAACATCACCCACTCCGATGTCTGGCTCTGCCGGAAGCAGTAGCCACCATCAGCCACTCCGATGTCAGGCTCTGTCAGCAGCAGTAGCCACCATCAGCCACTCGAATGTCAGGGCTCTGTCGGCAGCAGTAGCCACCATCAGCCACTCCGATGTCAGGCTCTGCCGGCAGCAGCGGGCACCATCAGCCACTCCGATGTCAGGCTCTGCCGGCAGCAGTAGCCACCATCATCCACTCCGATGTAAGGCTCTGTCAGCAGCAGTAGCCACGATCAGCCACTCCAATGTCAGGGCTCTGTCGGCAGCAGTAGCCACCATCAGCCACTCCGATGTCAGGCTCTGCCGGCAGCAGCGGGCACCATCAGCCACTCCGATGTCAGGCTCTGCCGGCAGCAGTAGCCACCATCAGCCACTCCGATGTCAGGCTCTGGCAGCAGCAGTAGCCACGATCAGCCACTCCGATGTCAGGCTCTGTCGGCAGCAGTAGCCACCATCAGCCACTCCGATGTCAGGCTCTGTCGGCAGCAGTAGCCACGATAAGCCACTCCGATGTCAGGCTCTGTCGGCAGCAGTAGCCACCATCAGCTACTCCGATGTCAGGCTCTGCCGCCAGCAGCGGGCACAATCAGCCACTCTGATGTCAGGCTCTGTCGGCAGCAGCGGGCACCATCAGCCACTCCGATGTCAGGCTCTGTCGGCAGCAGTAGCCACCATCAGCCACTCCGATGTCAGGCTCTGCCGGCAGCAGTAGCCAACATCAGCCACTCCGATGTCAGGCTCTGTCAGCAGCAGTAGCCACGATAAGCCACTCCGATGTCAGGCTCTGTCGGCAGCAGTAGCCACCATCAGCTACTCCGATGTCAGGCTCTGCCGCCAGCAGCGGGCACAATCAGCCACTCTGATGTCAGGCTCTGTCGGCAGCAGCGGGCACCATCAGCCACTCCGATGTCAGGCTCTGTCGGCAGCAGTAGCCACCATCAGCCACTCCGATGTCAGGCTCTGTCGGCAGCAGTAGCCAACATCACCCACTCCGATGTCTGGCTCTGCCGGAAGCAGTAGCCACCATCAGCCACTCCGATGTCAGGCTCTGTCAGCAGCAGTAGCCACCATCAGCCACTCGAATGTCAGGGCTCTGTCGGCAGCAGTAGCCACCATCAGCCACTCCGATGTCAGGCTCTGCCGGCAGCAGCGGGCACCATCAGCCACTCCGATGTCAGGCTCTGCCGGCAGCAGTAGCCACCATCAGCCACTCCAATGTCAGGCTCTGTCAGCAGCAGTAGCCACGATCAGCCACTCCGATGTCAGGCTCTGTCGGCAGCAGTAGCCACCATCAGCCACTCCGATGTCAGGCTCTGTCGGCAGCAGTAGCCACCATCAGCCACTCCGATGTCTGGCTCTGCCGGCAGCAGCGGGCAAAATCAGCCACTCCGATGTCAGGCTCTGTCGGCAGCAGCGGGCACCATCAGCCACTCCGATGTCAGGCTCTGTCGGCGGCAGTAGCCACCATCAGCCATTCCGATGTCAGGCTCTGCCGGCAGCAGCGTGCACCATCAGCCACTCCGATATCAGGCTCTGCCGGCAGCAGCGGGCACCATCAGCCACTCCGATGTCAGGCTCTGTCGGCAGCAGTAGCCAACATCAGCCACTCCGATGTCTGGCTCTGCAGGCAGCAGCGGGCACCATCAGCCACTCCGATGTCAGGCTCTGCCGGCAGCAGCGGGCACCATCAGCCACTCCGATGTCAGGGCTCTGTCGGTAGCAGTAGCCACCATCAGCCACTCCGATGTCAGGCTCTGCCGGCAGCAGCGGGCACCATCAGCCACTCCGATGTCAGGCTCTGCCGGCAGCAGCGGGCACCATCAGCCAATCCGATGTCAGGGCTCTGTCGGCAGCAGCAGGCACCATCAGCCACTCCGATGTCAGGCTCTGCCGGCAGCAGCGGGCACCATCAGCCACTCCGATGTCTGGCTCTGCCTGCAGCAGAAGCCACCATCAGCCACTCCGATGTCAGGCTCTGCCGGCAGCAGTAGCCAACATCAGCCACTCTGATGTCTGGCTCTGCCGGCAGCAGCGGGCATCATCAGAAACTCCGATGTCAGGCTCTGCCGGCAGCAGCGGGCACCATCAGCCACTCCGATGTCAGGCTCTGCCGGCAGCAGCGGGCACCATCAGCCACTCCGATGTCAGGGCTCTGTCGGCAGCAGCGGGCACCATCAGCCACTCCGATGTCAGGCTCTGCCGGCAGCAGCGGGCACCATCAGCCACTCCGATGTCAGGCTCTGCCGGCAGCAGCGGGCACCATCAGCCACTCCGATGTCAGGCTCTGTCGGCAGCAGTAGCCACCATCAGCCATTCCGATGTCAGGCTCTGCCGGCAGCAGCGGGCACCATCAGCCACTCCGATGTCATGCTCTGTCGGCAGTAGCGGGCACCATCAGCCATTCCGATGTCAGGCTCTGCCGGCAGCAGTAGCCACCATCAGCCACTCCGATGTCAGGCTCTGCCGGCAGCAGCGGGCACCATCAGCCACTCCGATGTCAGGCTCTGTCGGCAGCAGTAGCCACCATCAGCCATTCCGATGTCAGGCTCTGCCGGCAGCAGTAGCCACCATCAGCCACTCCGATGTATGGCTCTGCCGGCAGCAGCGTGCACCATCAGCCACTCCAATGTCAGGCTCTGTCGGCAGCAGCGGGCACCATCAGCCACTCCGATGTCAGGCTCTGCCCGCAGCAGCGGGCACCATCAGCCACTCTGATGTCAGGCTCTGTCGGCAGCAGTAGCCACGATCAGCCACTGCGATGTCAGGCTCTGCCGCCAGCAGCGGGCACCATCAGCCACTCCGATGTCAGGCTCTGTCAGCAGCAGCGGGCACCATCAGCCACTCCGATGTCAGGCTCTGCCGGCAGCAGCGGGCACCATCAGCCACTCCGATGTCAGGCTGTGCCAGCAGCAGCGGGCACCAT
The DNA here is from genome assembly GCA_030533445.1 of Cyprinodon diabolis. NCBI lineage: Eukaryota > Metazoa > Chordata > Actinopteri > Cyprinodontiformes > Cyprinodontidae > Cyprinodon > Cyprinodon diabolis. The sequence continues at coordinate 8,916,241 of CM060075.1, read as the reverse complement.
CAGCCACTCCGATGTCAGGCTCTGTCGGCAGCAGTAGCCAACATCAGCCATTCCGATGTCTGGCTCTGCCGGCAGCAGCGGGCACCATCAGCCACTCCGATGTCAGGCTCTGTCGGCAGCAGCGGGCATCATCAGCCACTCCGATGTCAGGCTATGCCTGCAGCAGCGGGCACCATCAGCCACTCCGATGTCAGGCTCTGTCGGCAGCAGCGGGCACCATCAGCCACTCCGATGTCTGGCTCTGCCGGCAGCAGCGGGCACCATCAGCCACTCCGATGTCTGGCTCTGCCGGCAGCAGCGAGCACCATCAGCCACTCCGATGTCAGGCTCTGTCAGCAGCAGTAGCCACCATAAGCCACTCCGATGTCAGGCTCTGCCTTTAGCAGCGGGTACCATCAGCCACTCCGATGTCAGGCTCTTTCAGCAGCAGTAGCCACCATCAGCCACTCCGATGTCAGGCTCTGTCAGCAGCAGTAGCCACCATCAACCACTCCGATGTCTGGCTCTGTCAGCAGCAGTAGCCACCATCAGCCATTCCGATGTCAGGGCTCTGTCGGCAGCAGCAGGCACCATCAGCCACTCCGATGTCAGGCTCTGTCGGCAGCAGTAGCCACCATCAGCCACTCCGATGTCAGGCTCTGTCGGCAGCAGCGGACACCATCAGCCACTCCGATGTCAGGCTCTGCCGGCAGCAGCGAGCACCATCAGCCACTCCAATGTCAGGGCTCTGTCAGCAGCAGTAGCCACCATCAGCCACTCTGATGTCAGGCTCTGCCGGCAGCAGCGAGCACCATCAGCCACTCCGATGTCAGGGCTCTGTCAGCAGCAGTAGCCACTATCAGCCACTCCGATGTCAGGCTCTGTCGGCAGCAGTAGCCAACATCAGCCACTCCGATGTCTGGCTCTGCCGGCAGCAGCGAGCACCATCAGCCACTCCGATGTCAGGCTCTGTCAGCAGCAGTAGCCACCATAAGCCACTCCGATGTCAGGCTCTGCCTTTAGCAGCGGGTACCATCAGCCACTCCGATGTCAGGCTCTTTCAGCAGCAGTAGCCACCATCAGCCACTCCGATGTCAGGCTCTGTCAGCAGCAGTAGCCACCATCAGCCACTCCGATGTCTGGCTCTGTCAGCAGCAGTAGCCACCATCAGCCACTCCGATGTCTGGCTCTGCCAGCAGCAGCAAGCACCATCAGCCACTCCGATGTCTGGCTCTGCCGGCAGCAGTAGCCACCATCAGCCACTCCGATGTCAGGCTCTGTCAGCAGCAGCAGCCACCATCAGCCACTCCGATGTCTGGCTCTGCCGGCAGCAGCGAGCACCATCAGCCACTCCGATGTCAGGCTCTGCCGACAGCAGTACCCACCATCAGGCACTCCGATGTCAGGCTCTGTCGGCAGCAGTAGCCAACATCAGCCACTCCTATGTCTGGCTCTGCCGGCAGCAGCGGGCACCATCAGCCACTCCGATGTCAGGCTCTGTCGGCAGCAGCGGGCACCATCAACCACTCCGATGTCAGGGCTCTGCCGGCAGCAGCGGGCACCATCAGCCACTCCGATGTCAGGCTCTGCCGGCAGCAGCGGGCACCATCAGCCACTCCGATGTCAGGCTCTGTCAGCAGCAGTAGCCACCATCAGCCACTCCGATGTCAGGCTCTGTCAGCAGCAGTAGCCACCATCAGCCACTCCGATGTCAGGCTCTGCCGGCAGCAGCGGGCACCATCAGTCACTCCGATGCCAGGCTCTGTCAGCAGCAGTAGCCACCATCAGCCACTCCGATGTCAGGCTCTGCCGGTAGCAGCGGGCACCATCAGCCACTCCTATGTCGGGCTCTGTCAGCAGCAGTAGCCACCATCAGCCACTCCGATGCCAGGCTCTGTCAGCGGCAGTAGCCACCATCAGCCACTCCGATGTCAGGCTCTGCCGACAGCAGTAGCCACCATCAGCCACTCCGATGTCAGGCTCTGTCGGCAGCAGTAGCCACCATCAGCCACTCCGATGTCAGGCTCTTTCGGCAGCAGTAGCCAACATCAGCCACTCCGATGTCTGGCTCTGCCGGCAGCAGCGGGCACCATCAGCCACTCCGATGTCAGGCTCTGTAGGCAGCAGTAAACAACATCAGTCACTCCGATGTCTGGCTCTGCCGTTAGCTGTAGCCACCATCAGCCACTCCGATGTCAGGGCTCTGTCAGCAGCAGTAGCCACCATCAGCCACTCCGATGTCAGGCTCTGTCTGCAGCAGTAGCCAACATCAGCCACTCCGATGTCAGGCTCTGTCGGCAGCAGTAGCCAACATCAGCCACTCCGATGTCAGGCTCTGTCGGCAGCAGCGGGCACCATCAGCCACTCCGATGTCAGGCTCTGTCGGCAGCAGCGGGCACCATCAGCCACTCCAATGTCAGGCTCTGTCGGCAGCAGCGGGCACCATCAGCCACTCCGATGTCAGGCTCTGTCGGCAGCAGCGGGCACAATCAGCCACTACGATGTCAGGCTCTGTCGGCAGCAGCGGGCACCATCAGCCACTCCGATGTCAAGCTCTGTCGGCAGCAGCGGGCACCATCAGCCACTACGATGTCAGGCTCCGTCGGCAGCAGCGGGCACCATCAGCCACTCCGATGTCAGGCTCTGCCCGCAGCAGCGGGCACCATCAGCCACTCCGATGTCAGGGCTCTGCCGGCAGCAGTAGCCACCATCAGCCACTCCGATGTCTGGCTCTGCCGGCAGCAGCGGGCACCATCAGCCACTCCGATGTCAGGCTCTGTCGGCAGCAGCGTGCACCATCAGCCACTCAGATGTCTGGCTCTGCCGGCAGCAGTAGCCACCATCAGCCACTCCGATGTTAGGGTCTGTCGGCAGCAGCGGGCACCATCAGCCACTCCGATGTCAGGCTCTGTCGGCAGCAGCGGGCACCATCAGCCAAATCCGATGTCAGGGCTCTGTCGGCAACAGCGGGCACCATCAGCCACTCCGATGTCAGGCTCTGCCGGCAGCAGCGGGCACCATCAGTCACTCCGATGCCAGGCTCTGTCAGCAGCAGTAGCCACCATCAGCCAACTCCGATGTCAGGGCTCTGTCGGCAACAGCGGGCACCATCAGCCACTCCGATGTCAGGCTCTGTCAGCAGCAGTAGCCACCATCAGCCACTCCGATGCCAGGCTCTGTCAGCGGCAGTAGCCACCATCAGCCACTCTGATGTCAGGCTCTGCCGACAGCAGTAGCCACCATCAGCCACTCCGATGTCAGGCTCTGTCGGCAGCAGTAGCCACCATCAGCCACTCCGATGTCAGGCTCTGTCGGCAGCAGTAGCCAACATCAGCCACTCCGATGTCTGGCTCTGCCGGCAGCAGCGGGCACCATCAGCCACTCCGATGTCAGGCTCTGTAGGCAGCAGTAAACAACATCAGTAACTCCGATGTCTGGCTCTGCCGGCAGCTGTAGCCACCATCAGCCACTCCGATGTCAGGGCTCTGTCAGCAGCAGTAGCCACCATCAGCCACTCCGATGTCAGGCTCTGTCTGCAGCAGTAGCCAACATCAGCCACTCCGATGTCAGGCTCTGTCGGCAGCAGTAGCCAAAATCAGCCACTCCGATGTCAGGCTCTGTCAGCAGCAGCGGGCACCATCAGCCACTCCGATGTCAGGCTCTGTCGGCAGCAGCGGGCACCATCAGCCACTCCAATGTCAGGCTCTGTCGGCAGCAGCGGGCACCATCAGCCACTCCGATGTCAGGCTCTGTCGGCAGCAGCGGGCACCATCAGCCACTACGATGTCAGGCTCTGTCGGCAGCAGCGGGCACCATCAGCCACTCCGATGTCAAGCTCTGTCGGCAGCAGCGGGCACCATCAGCCACTACGATGTCAGGCTCCGTCGGCAGCAGCGGGCACCATCAGCCACTCCGATGTCAGGCTCTGCCCGCAGCAGCGGGCACCATCAGCCACTCCGATGTCAGGGCTCTGCCGGCAGCAGGACCCACCATCAGCCACTCCGATGTCTGGCTCTGCCGGCAGCAGCGGGCACCATCAGCCACTCCGATGTCAGGCTCTGTCGGCAGCAGTATCCAACATCAGCCACTCCGATGTCAGGCTCTGCCGGCAGCAGTAGCCAACATCAGCCACTCCGATGTCAGGCTCTGTCGGCAGCAGCGGGCACCATCTGCCACTCCGATGTCAGGCTCTGCCCGCTGCAGCGGGCACCATCAGCCACTCCGATGTCAGGCTCTGTCGGCAGCAGCGGGCACCATCAGCCAACTCCGATGTCAGGGCTCTGTCGGCAACAGCGGGCACCATCAGCCACTCCGATGTCAGGGCTCTGTCGGCAGCAGCGGGCACCATCAGCCACTCCGATGTCAGGCTCTGTCGGCAGCAGTAGCCACCATCAGCCACTCCGATGTCAGGCTCTGCCGGCAGCAGTAGCCACCATCAGCCACTCCGATGTCAGGCTCTGCCGGCAGCAGTGGGCACCATCAGTCACTCCGATGCCAGGCTCTGTCAGCAGCAGTAGCCACCATCAGCCACTCCGATGTCAGGCTCTGCCGGCAGCAGCGGGCACCATCAGCCACTCCTATGTCGGGCTCTGTCAGCAGCAGTAGCCACCATCAGCCACTCCAATGCCAGGCTCTGTCAGCGGCAGTAGCCACCATCAGCCACTCCGATGTCAGGCTCTGCCGACAGCAGTAGCCACCATCAGCCACTCCGATGTCAGGCTCTGTCGGCAGCAGTAGCCACCATCAGCCACTCCGATGTCAGGCTCTTTCGGCAGCAGTAGCCAACATCAGCCACTCCGATGTCTGGCTCTGCCGGCAGCAGCGGGCACCATCAGCCACTCCGATGTCAGGCTCTGTAGGCAGCAGTAAACAACATCAGTCACTCCGATGTCTGGCTCTGCCATTAGCTGTAGCCACCATCAGCCACTCCGATGTCAGGGCTCTGTCAGCAGCAGTAGCCACCATCAGCCACTCCGATGTCAGGCTCTGTCTGCAGCAGTAGCCAACATCAGCCACTCCGATGTCAGGCTCTGTCGGCAGCAGTAGCCAACATCAGCCACTCCGATGTCAGGCTCTGTCGGCAGCAGCGGGCACCATCAGCCACTCCGATGTCAGGCTCTGTCGGCAGCAGCGGGCACCATCAGCCACTCCAATGTCAGGCTCTGTCGGCAGCAGCGGGCACCATCAGCCACTCCGATGTCAGGCTCTGTCGGCAGCAGCGGGCACCATCAGCCACTACGATGTCAGGCTCTGTCGGCAGCAGCGGGCACCATCAGCCACTCCGATGTCAAGCTCTGTCGGCAGCAGTGGGCACCATCAGCCACTACGATGTCAGGCTCCGTCGGCAGCAGCGGGCACCATCAGCCACTCCGATGTCAGGCTCTGCCCGCAGCAGCGGGCACCATCAGCCACTCCGATGTCAGGGCTCTGCCGGCAGCAGTAGCCACCATCAGCCACTCCGATGTCTGGCTCTGCCGGCAGCAGCGGGCACCATCAGCCACTCCGATGTCAGGCTCTGTCGGCAGCAGCGTGCACCATCAGCCACTCAGATGTCTGGCTCTGCCGGCAGCAGTAGCCACCATCAGCCACTCCGATGTTAGGGTCTGTCGGCAGCAGCGGGCACCATCAGCCACTCCGATGTCAGGCTCTGTCGGCAGCAGCGGGCACCATCAGCCAACTCCGATGTCAGGGCTCTGTCGGCAACAGCGGGCACCATCAGCCACTCCGATGTCAGGCTCTGCCGGCAGCAGCGGGCACCATCAGTCACTCCGATGCCAGGCTCTGTCAGCAGCAGTAGCCACCATCAGCCAACTCCGATGTCAGGGCTCTGTCGGCAACAGCGGGCACCATCAGCCACTCCGATGTCAGGCTCTGCCGGCAGCAGCGGGCACCATCAGCCACTCCGATGTCAGGCTCTGTCAGCAGCAGTAGCCACCATCAGCCACTCCGATGCCAGGCTCTGTCAGCGGCAGTAGCCACCATCAGCCACTCCGATGTCAGGCTCTGCCGACAGCAGTAGCCACCATCAGCCACTCCGATGTCAGGCTCTGTCGGCAGCAGTATCCAACATCAGCCACTCCGATGTCAGGCTCTGCCGGCAGCAGTAGCCAACATCAGCCACTCCGATGTCAGGCTCTGTCGGCAGCAGCGGGCACCATCTGCCACTCCGATGTCAGGCTCTGCCCGCTGCAGCGGGCACCATCAGCCACTCCGATGTCAGGCTCTGTCGGCAGCAGCGGGCACCATCAGCCAACTCCGATGTCAGGGCTCTGTCGGCAACAGCGGGCACCATCAGCCACTCCGATGTCAGGGCTCTGTCGGCAGCAGCGGGCACCATCAGCCACTCCGATGTCAGGCTCTGTCGGCAGCAGTAGCCACCATCAGCCACTCCGATGTCAGGCTCTGCCGGCAGCAGTAGCCACCATCAGCCACTCCGATGTCAGGCTCTGCCGGCAGCAGCGGGCACCATCAGTCACTCCGATGCCAGGCTCTGTCAGCAGCAGTAGCCACCATCAGCCACTCCGATGTCAGGCTCTGCCGGCAGCAGCGGGCACCATCAGCCACTCCTATGTCGGGCTCTGTCAGCAGCAGTAGCCACCATCAGCCACTCCGATGTCAGGCTCTGCCGGTAGCAGCGGGCACCATCAGCCACTCCGATATCAGGCTCTGCCGGCAGCAGTAGCCAACATCAGCCAATCCGATGTCAGGCTCTGCCGGCAGCAGCGGGCACCATCAGCCACTCCGATGTCAGGCTCTGTCGGCAGCAGTAGCCACCATCAGCCACTCCGATGTCAGGCTCTGTCAGCAGCAGGAGCCACCATCAGCCACTCCGATGTCTGGCTCTGCCGGCAGCAGCGGGCACCATCAGCCACCCCGATGTCAGGGCTCTGTCGGCAGCAGCGGGCACCATCAGCCACTCTGATGTCAGGGCTCTGTCGGCAGCAGTAGCCACCATCAGCCACTCCGATGTCAGGCTCTGTCGGCAGCAGTGACCACCATCAGCCACTCCGATGTCAGGCTCTGCCGGCAGCAGTAGCCAACATCAGCCACTCCAATGTCAGGCTCTGCCGGCAGCAGCGGGCACCATCAGCCACTCCGATGTCAGGCTCTGTCGGCAGCAGTGACCACCATCAGCCACTCCGATGTCAGGCTCTGCCGGCAGCAGTAGCCAACATCAGCCACTCCGATGTCAGGCTCTGCCGGCAGCAGTAGCCAACATCAGCCAATCCGATGTCAGGCTCTGCCGGCAGCAGCGGGCACCATCAGCCACTCCGATGTCAGGCTCTGTCGGCAGCAGTAGCCACCATCAGCCACTCCGATGTCAGGCTCTGTCAGCAGCAGGAGCCACCATCAGCCACTCCGATGTCTGGCTCTGCCGGCAGCAGCGGGCACCATCAGCCACTCCGATGTCAGGGCTCTGTCGGCAGCAGCGGGCACCATCAGCCACTCCGATGTCAGGGCTCTGTCGGCAGCAGTAGCCACCATCAGCCACTCCGATGTCAGGCTCTGTCGGCAGCAGTGACCACCATCAGCCACTCCGATGTCAGGCTCTGCCGGCAGCAGTAGCCAACATCAGCCACTCCGATGTCAGGCTCTGCCGGCAGCAGTAGCCAACATCAGCCAATCCGATGTCAGGCTCTGCCGGCAGCAGCGGGCACCATCAGCCACTCCGATGTCAGGCTCTGTCGGCAGCAGTAGCCACCATCAGCCACTCCGATGTCAGGCTCTGTCAGCAGCAGGAGCCACCATCAGCCACTCCGATGTCTGGCTCTGCCGGCAGCAGCGGGCACCATCAGCCACTCCGATGTCAGGGCTCTGTCGGCAGCAGCGGGCACCATCAGCCACTCCGATGTCAGGGCTCTGTCGGCAGCAGTAGCCACCATCAGCCACTCCGATGTCCCGCTCTGTCGGCAGCAGTGACCACCATCAGCCACTCCGATGTCAGGCTCTGCCGGCAGCAGTAGCCAACATCAGCCACTCCAATGTCAGGCTCTGCCGGCAGCAGCGGGCACCATCAGCCACTCCGATGTCAGGCTCTGTCGGCAGCAGTGACCACCATCAGCCACTCCGATGTCAGGCTCTGCCGGCAGCAGCGGGCACCATCAGCCACTCCGATGTCAGGCTCTGTCGGCAGCAGTAGCCACCATCAGCCACTCCGATGTCAGGCTCTGTCAGCAGCAGGAGCCACCATCAGCCACTCCGATGTCTGGCTCTGCCGGCAGCAGCGGGCACCATCAGCCACTCCGATGTCAGGGCTCTGTCGGCAGCAGCGGGCACCATCAGCCACTCCGATGTCAGGGCTCTGTCGGCAGCAGTAGCCACCATCAGCCACTCCGATGTCAGGCTCTTTCGGCAGCAGTAGCCATCATCAGCCACTCCGATGTCAGGCTCTGTGGGCAGCAGTAGCCACCATCAGCCACTCCGATGTCAGGCTCTGTCGGCAGCAGTAGCCACCATCAGCCACTCCGATGTCAGGCTCTGTCAGCAGCAGGACCCACCATCAGCCACTCCGATGTCAGGCTCTGTCGGCAGCAGTAGCCACCATCAGCCACTCCGATGTCAGGCTCTGTCAGCAGCAGGAGCCACCATCAGCCACTCCGATGTCTGGCTCTGCCGGCAGCAGCGGGCACCATCAGCCACTCCGATGTCAGGGCTCTGTCGGCAGCAGCGGGCACCATCAGCCACTCCGATGTCAGGGCTCTGTCGGCAGCAGTAGCCACCATCAGCCACTCCGATGTCAGGCTCTTTCGGCAGCAGTAGCCATCATCAGCCACTCCGATGTCAGGCTCTGTGGGCAGCAGTAGCCACCATCAGCCACTCCGATGTCAGGCTCTGTCGGCAGCAGTAGCCACCATCAGCCACTCCGATGTCAGGCTCTGTCAGCAGCAGGACCCACCATCAGCCACTCCGATGTCTGGCTCTGCCGGCAGCAGCGGGCACCATCAGCCACTCCGATGTCAGGGCTCTGTTGGCAGCAGCGGGCACCATCAGCCACTCCGATGTCTGGCTCTGCCGGCAGCAGTAGCCACCATCAGCCACTCTGATGTCTGGCTCTGCCGGCAGCAGTAGCCACCATCAGCCACTCCGATGTTAGGGTCTGTCGGCAGCAGCGGGCACCATCAGCCACTCCGATGTCAGGCTCTGTCGGCAGCAGTATCCAACATCAGCCACTCCGATGTCAGGCTCTGCCGGCAGCAGTAGCCAACATCAGCCACTCCGATGTCAGGCTCTGTCTGCAGCAGTATCCAACATCAGCCACTCCGATGTCAGGCTCTGCCGGCAGCAGTAGCCAACATCAGCCACTCCGATGTCAGGCTCTGCCCGCTACAGCGGGCACCATCAGCCACTCCGATGTCAGGCTCTGTCGGCAGCAGCGGGCACCATCAGCCAACTCCGATGTCAGGGCTCTGTCGGCAACAGCGGGCACCATCAGCCACTCCGATGTCAGGGCTCTGTCGGCAGCAGCGGGCACCATCAGCCACTCCGATCTCAGGCTTTGTCAGCAGCAGTAGCCACCATCAGCCACTCCGATGTCAGGCTCTGTCAGCAGCAATAGCCACCATCAGCCACTCCGATGTCAGGCTCTGCCGGCAGCAGTAGCCACCATCAGCCACTCCGATGTCAGGCTCTGCCGGCAGCAGTAGCCACCATCAGCCACTCCGATGTCAGGCTCTGTCGGCAGCAGCGGGCACCATCAGCCACTCCGATGTCAGGCTCTGTCAGCAGCAGTAGCCACCATCAGCCACTCCGATGTCAGGCTCTGTCAGCAGCAGTAGCCAGCATCAGCCACTCCGATGTCTGGCTCTGTCGGCAGCAGCGGGCACCATCAGCCACTCCGATGTCAGGCTCTGTCGGCAGCAGCGGGCACCATCAGCCACTCCGATGTCAGGGCTCTGTCAGCAGCAGTAGCCACCATCAGCCACTCCGATGTCAGGCTCTGTCAGCAGCAGTAGCCACCATCAGCCACTCCGATGTCAGGCTCTGTCGGCAGCAGCGGGCACCATCAGCCACTACGATGTCAGGCTCTGTCAGCAGCAGTGGCCACCATCAGCCACTCCGATGTCAGGCTCTGTCGGCAGCAGCGGGCACCATCAGCCACTACGATGTCAGGCTCTGTCGGCAGCAGCGGGCACCATCAGCCAACTCCGATGCCAGGGCTCTGTCAGCAACAGCGGGCACCATCAGCCACTCCGATGTCAGGGCTCTGTCGGCAGCAGCGGGCACCATCAGCCACTCCGATCTCAGGCTCAGTCAGCAGCAGTAGCCACCATCAGCCACTCCGATGTCAGGCTCTGTCAGCAGCAAAAGCCACCATCAGCCACTCCGATGTCAGGCTCTGTCGGCAGCAGCGGGCACCATCAGCCACTCCGATGTCAGGCTCTATCAGCAGCAGTAGCCACCATCAGCCACTCCGATGTCAGGCTCTGTCAGCAGCAGTAGCCAGCATCAGCCACTCCGATGTCTGGCTCTGTCGGCAGCAGCGGGCACCATCAGCCACTCCGTTGTCAGGCTCTGTCGGCAGCAGGGGGCACCATCAGCCACTCCGATGTCAGGGCTCTGTCAGCAGCAGTAGCCACCATCAGCCACTCCGATGTCAGGCTCTGTCAGCAGCAGTAGCCACCATCAGCCACTCCGATGTCAGGCTCTGTCGGCAGCAGCGGGCATCATCAGCCACTACGATGTCAGGCTCTGTCAGCAGCAGTGGCCACCATCAGCCACTCCGATGTCAGGCTCTGTCGGCAGCAGCGGGCACCATCAGCCACTACGATGTCAGGCTCTGTCAGCAGCAGTAGCCACCATCAGCCACTCCGATGTCAGGCTCTGTCGGCAGCAGTAGCCAACATCAGCCACTCTGATGTCTGGCTCTGCCGGCAGTAGCGGGCACCATCAGCCACTCCGATGTCAGGCTCTGTCGACAGCAGCGGGCACCATCAGCCACTCCGATGTCAGGCTCTGTCGGCAGTAGCGGGCACCATCAGCCACTCCGATGTCAGGCTCTGCCGGCAGCAGTAGCCAACATCAGCCACTCCGATGTCAGGCTCTGTCGGCAGCAGCGGGCACCATCAGCCACTCCGATGTCAGGCTCTGTCGGCAGTAGCGGGCACCATCGGCCACTCCAATGTCAGGGCTCTGTCGGCAGCAGCGGGCACCATCAGCCGCTCCGATGTCAGGCTCTGTCAGCAGCAGTAGCCACCATCAGCCACTCCGATGTCAGGCTCTGCCGGCAGCAGCGGGCACCATCAGCCACTCCGATGTCTGGCTCTGCCGGCAGCAGCGGGCACCATCAGCCACTCCGATGTCAGGCTCTGCCGGCAGCAGCGGGCACCATCAGCCACTCCGATGTCAGGCTCTGCCGGCAGCAGCGGGCACCATCAGCCACTACGATGTCAGGCTCTGTCGGCAGCAGCGGGCACCATCAGCCACTCCGATGTCAAGCTCTGTCGGCAGCAGCGGGCACCATCAGCCACTACGATGTCAGGCTCCGTCGGCAGCAGCGGGCACCATCAGCCACTCCGATGTCAGGCTCTGCCCGCAGCAGCGGGCACCATCAGCAACTCCGATGTCAGGGCTCTGCCGGCAGCAGTAGCCACCATCAGCCACTCCGATGTCTGGCTCTGCCGGCAGCAGCGGGCACCATCAGCCACTCCGATGTCAGGCTCTGTCGGCAGCAGCGTGCACCATCAGCCACTCAGATGTCTGGCTCTGCCGGCAGCAGTAGCCACCATCAGCCACTCCGATGTTAGGGTCTGTCGGCAGCAGCGGGCACCATCAGCCACTCCGATGTCAGGCTCTGTCGGCAGCAGCGGGCACCATCAGCCAACTCCGATGTCAGGGCTCTGTCGGCAACAGCTGGCACCATCAGCCACTCCGATGTCAGGCTCTGCCGGCAGCAGCGGGCACCATCAGTCACTCCGATGCCAGGCTCTGTCAGCAGCAGTAGCCACCATCAGCCAACTCCGATGTCAGGGCTCTGTCGGCAACAGCGGGCACCATCAGCCACTCCGATGTCAGGCTCTGCCGGCAGCAGCGGGCACCATCAGCCACTCCGATGTCAGGCTCTGTCAGCAGCAGTAGCCACCATCAGCCACTCCGATGCCAGGCTCTGTCAGCGGCAGTAGCCACCATCAGCCACTCCGATGTCAGGCTCTGCCGACAGCAGTAGCCACCATCAGCCACTCCGATGTCAGGCTCTGTCGGCAGCAGTATCCAACATCAGCCACTCCGATGTCAGGCTCTGCCGGCAGCAGTAGCCAACATCAGCCACTCCGATGTCAGGCTCTGTCGGCAGCAGCGGGCACCATCTGCCACTCCGATGTCAGGCTCTGCCCGCTGCAGCGGGCACCATCAGCCACTCCGATGTCAGGCTCTGTCGGCAGCAGCGGGCACCATCAGCCAACTCCGATGTCAGGGCTCTGTCGGCAACAGCGGGCACCATCAGCCACTCCGATGTCAGGGCTCTGTCGGCAGCAGCGGGCACCATCAGCCACTCCGATGTCAGGCTCTGTCGGCAGCAGTAGCCACCATCAGCCACTCCGATGTCAGGCTCTGCCGGCAGCAGTAGCCACCATCAGCCACTCCGATGTCAGGCTCTGCCGGCAGCAGCGGGCACCATCAGTCACTCCGATGCCAGGCTCTGTCAGCAGCAGTAGCCACCATCAGCCACTCCGATGTCAGGCTCTGCCGGCAGCAGCGGGCACCATCAGCCACTCCTATGTCGGGCTCTGTCAGCAGCAGTAGCCACCATCAGCCACTCCGATGTCAGGCTCTGCCGGTAGCAGCGGGCACCATCAGCCACTCCGATATCAGGCTCTGCCGGCAGCAGTAGCCAACATCAGCCAATCCGATGTCAGGCTCTGCCGGCAGCAGCGGGCACCATCAGCCACTCCGATGTCAGGCTCTGTCGGCAGCAGTAGCCACCATCAGCCACTCCGATGTCAGGCTCTGTCAGCAGCAGGAGCCACCATCAGCCACTCCGATGTCTGGCTCTGCCGGCAGCAGCGGGCACCATCAGCCACCCCGATGTCAGGGCTCTGTCGGCAGCAGCGGGCACCATCAGCCACTCTGATGTCAGGGCTCTGTCGGCAGCAGTAGCCACCATCAGCCACTCCGATGTCAGGCTCTGTCGGCAGCAGTGACCACCATCAGCCACTCCGATGTCAGGCTCTGCCGGCAGCAGTAGCCAACATCAGCCACTCCAATGTCAGGCTCTGCCGGCAGCAGCGGGCACCATCAGCCACTCCGATGTCAGGCTCTGTCGGCAGCAGTGACCACCATCAGCCACTCCGATGTCAGGCTCTGCCGGCAGCAGTAGCCAACATCAGCCACTCCGATGTCAGGCTCTGCCGGCAGCAGTAGCCAACATCAGCCAATCCGATGTCAGGCTCTGCCGGCAGCAGCGGGCACCATCAGCCACTCCGATGTCAGGCTCTGTCGGCAGCAGTAGCCACCATCAGCCACTCCGATGTCAGGCTCTGTCAGCAGCAGGAGCCACCATCAGCCACTCCGATGTCTGGCTCTGCCGGCAGCAGCGGGCACCATCAGCCACTCCGATGTCAGGGCTCTGTCGGCAGCAGCGGGCACCATCAGCCACTCCGATGTCAGGGCTCTGTCGGCAGCAGTAGCCACCATCAGCCACTCCGATGTCAGGCTCTGTCGGCAGCAGTGACCACCATCAGCCACTCCGATGTCAGGCTCTGCCGGCAGCAGTAGCCAACATCAGCCACTCCGATGTCAGGCTCTGCCGGCAGCAGTAGCCAACATCAGCCAATCCGATGTCAGGCTCTGCCGGCAGCAGCGGGCACCATCAGCCACTCCGATGTCAGGCTCTGTCGGCAGCAGTAGCCACCATCAGCCACTCCGATGTCAGGCTCTGTCAGCAGCAGGAGCCACCATCAGCCACTCCGATGTCTGGCTCTGCCGGCAGCAGCGGGCACCATCAGCCACTCCGATGTCAGGGCTCTGTCGGCAGCAGCGGGCACCATCAGCCACTCCGATGTCAGGGCTCTGTCGGCAGCAGTAGCCACCATCAGCCACTCCGATGTCCCGCTCTGTCGGCAGCAGTGACCACCATCAGCCACTCCGATGTCAGGCTCTGCCGGCAGCAGTAGCCAACATCAGCCACTCCAATGTCAGGCTCTGCCGGCAGCAGCGGGCACCATCAGCCACTCCGATGTCAGGCTCTGTCGGCAGCAGTGACCACCATCAGCCACTCCGATGTCAGGCTCTGCCGGCAGCAGCGGGCACCATCAGCCACTCCGATGTCAGGCTCTGTCGGCAGCAGTAGCCACCATCAGCCACTCCGATGTCAGGCTCTGTCAGCAGCAGGAGCCACCATCAGCCACTCCGATGTCTGGCTCTGCCGGCAGCAGCGGGCACCATCAGCCACTCCGATGTCAGGGCTCTGTCGGCAGCAGCGGGCACCATCAGCCACTCCGATGTCAGGGCTCTGTCGGCAGCAGTAGCCACCATCAGCCACTCCGATGTCAGGCTCTTTCGGCAGCAGTAGCCATCATCAGCCACTCCGATGTCAGGCTCTGTGGGCAGCAGTAGCCACCATCAGCCACTCCGATGTCAGGCTCTGTCGGCAGCAGTAGCCACCATCAGCCACTCCGATGTCAGGCTCTGTCAGCAGCAGGACCCACCATCAGCCACTCCGATGTCAGGCTCTGTCGGCAGCAGTAGCCACCATCAGCCACTCCGATGTCAGGCTCTGTCAGCAGCAGGAGCCACCATCAGCCACTCCGATGTCTGGCTCTGCCGGCAGCAGCGGGCACCATCAGCCACTCCGATGTCAGGGCTCTGTCGGCAGCAGCGGGCACCATCAGCCACTCCGATGTCAGGGCTCTGTCGGCAGCAGTAGCCACCATCAGCCACTCCGATGTCAGGCTCTTTCGGCAGCAGTAGCCATCATCAGCCACTCCGATGTCAGGCTCTGTGGGCAGCAGTAGCCACCATCAGCCACTCCGATGTCAGGCTCTGTCGGCAGCAGTAGCCACCATCAGCCACTCCGATGTCAGGCTCTGTCAGCAGCAGGACCCACCATCAGCCACTCCGATGTCTGGCTCTGCCGGCAGCAGCGGGCACCATCAGCCACTCCGATGTCAGGGCTCTGTTGGCAGCAGCGGGCACCATCAGCCACTCCGATGTCTGGCTCTGCTGGCAGCAGTAGCCACCATCAGCCACTCTGATGTCTGGCTCTGCCGGCAGCAGTAGCCACCATCAGCCACTCCGATGTTAGGGTCTGTCGGCAGCAGCGGGCACCATCAGCCACTCCGATGTCAGGCTCTGTCGGCAGCAGTATCCAACATCAGCCACTCCGATGTCAGGCTCTGCCGGCAGCAGTAGCCAACATCAGCCACTCCGATGTCAGGCTCTGTCTGCAGCAGTATCCAACATCAGCCACTCCGATGTCAGGCTCTGCCGGCAGCAGTAGCCAACATCAGCCACTCCGATGTCAGGCTCTGCCCGCTACAGCGGGCACCATCAGCCACTCCGATGTCAGGCTCTGTCGGCAGCAGCGGGCACCATCAGCCAACTCCGATGTCAGGGCTCTGTCGGCAACAGCGGGCACCATCAGCCACTCCGATGTCAGGGCTCTGTCGGCAGCAGCGGGCACCATCAGCCACTCCGATCTCAGGCTCTGTCAGCAGCAGTAGCCACCATCAGCCACTCCGATGTCAGGCTCTGTCAGCAGCAATAGCCACCATCAGCCACTCCGATGTCAGGCTCTGCCGGCAGCAGTAGCCACCATCAGCCACTCCGATGTCAGGCTCTGCCGGCAGCAGTAGCCACCATCAGCCACTCCGATGTCAGGCTCTGTCGGCAGCAGCGGGCACCATCAGCCACTCCGATGTCAGGCTCTGTCAGCAGCAGTAGCCACCATCAGCCACTCCGATGTCAGGCTCTGTCAGCAGCAGTAGCCAGCATCAGCCACTCCGATGTCTGGCTCTGTCGGCAGCAGCGGGCACCATCAGCCACTCCGATGTCAGGCTCTGTCGGCAGCAGCGGGCACCATCAGCCACTCCGATGTCAGGGCTCTGTCAGCAGCAGTAGCCACCATCAGCCACTCCGATGTCAGGCTCTGTCAGCAGCAGTAGCCACCATCAGCCACTCCGATGTCAGGCTCTGTCGGCAGCAGCGGGCACCATCAGCCACTACGATGTCAGGCTCTGTCAGCAGCAGTGGCCACCATCAGCCACTCCGATGTCAGGCTCTGTCGGCAGCAGCGGGCACCATCAGCCACTACGATGTCAGGCTCTGTCGGCAGCAGCGGGCACCATCAGCCAACTCCGATGCCAGGGCTCTGTCAGCAACAGCGGGCACCATCAGCCACTCCGATGTCAGGGCTCTGTCGGCAGCAGCGGGCACCATCAGCCACTCCGATCTCAGGCTCAGTCAGCAGCAGTAGCCACCATCAGCCACTCCGATGTCAGGCTCTGTCAGCAGCAAAAGCCACCATCAGCCACTCCGATGTCAGGCTCTGTCGGCAGCAGCGGGCACCATCAGCCACTCCGATGTCAGGCTCTATCAGCAGCAGTAGCCACCATCAGCCACTCCGATGTCAGGCTCTGTCAGCAGCAGTAGCCAGCATCAGCCACTCCGATGTCTGGCTCTGTCGGCAGCAGCGGGCACCATCAGCCACTCCGTTGTCAGGCTCTGTCGGCAGCAGGGGGCACCATCAGCCACTCCGATGTCAGGGCTCTGTCAGCAGCAGTAGCCACCATCAGCCACTCCGATGTCAGGCTCTGTCAGCAGCAGTAGCCACCATCAGCCACTCCGATGTCAGGCTCTGTCGGCAGCAGCGGGCATCATCAGCCACTACGATGTCAGGCTCTGTCAGCAGCAGTGGCCACCATCAGCCACTCCGATGTCAGGCTCTGTCGGCAGCAGCGGGCACCATCAGCCACTACGATGTCAGGCTCTGTCAGCAGCAGTAGCCACCATCAGCCACTCCGATGTCAGGCTCTGTCGGCAGCAGTAGCCAACATCAGCCACTCTGATGTCTGGCTCTGCCGGCAGTAGCGGGCACCATCAGCCACTCCGATGTCAGGCTCTGTCGACAGCAGCGGGCACCATCAGCCACTCCGATGTCAGGCTCTGTCGGCAGTAGCGGGCACCATCAGCCACTCCGATGTCAGGCTCTGCCGGCAGCAGTAGCCAACATCAGCCACTCCGATGTCAGGCTCTGTCGGCAGCAGCGGGCACCATCAGCCACTCCGATGTCAGGCTCTGTCGGCAGTAGCGGGCACCATCGGCCACTCCAATGTCAGGGCTCTGTCGGCAGCAGCGGGCACCATCAGCCGCTCCGATGTCAGGCTCTGTCAGCAGCAGTAGCCACCATCAGCCACTCCGATGTCAGGCTCTGCCGGCAGCAGCGGGCACCATCAGCCACTCCGATGTCTGGCTCTGCCGGCAGCAGCGGGCACCATCAGCCACTCCGATGTCAGGCTCTGCCGGCAGCAGTAGCCAACATCAGCCACTCCGATGTCAGGCTCTGCCGGCAGCAGCGGGCACCATCAGCCACTCCGATGTCTGGCTCTGCCGGCAGCAGCGGGCACCATCAGCCACTCCGATGTCAGGCTCTGCCGGCAGCAGTAGCCAACATCAGCCACTCCGATGTCAGGCTCTGCCGGCAGCAGCGGGCACCATCAGCCACTCCGATGTCTGGCTCTGCCGGCAGCAGCGGGCACCATCAGCCACACCGATGTCAGGCTCTGCCGGCAGCAGTAGCCAACATCAGCCACTCCGATGTCAGGCTCTGTCGGCAGCAGCGGGCACCATCAGCCACTCCGATGTCAGGCTCTGTCGGCAGTAGCGGGCACCATCGGCCACTCCAATGTCAGGGCTCTGTCGGCAGCAGCGGGCACCATCAGCCGCTCCGATGTCAGGCTCTGTCAGCAGCAGTAGCCACCATCAGCCACTCCGATGTCAGGCTCTGCCGGCAGCAGCGGGCACCATCAGCCACTCCGATGTCTGGCTCTGCCGGCAGCAGCGGGCACCATCAGCCACTCCGATGTCAGGCTCTGCCGGCAGCAGTAGCCAACATCAGCCACTCCGATGTCAGGCTCTGCCGGCAGCAGCGGGCACCATCAGCCACTCCGATGTCTGGCTCTGCCGGCAGCAGCGGGCACCATCAGCCACTCCGATGTCAGGCTCTGCCGGCAGCAGTAGCCAACATCAGCCACTCCGATGTCAGGCTCTGCCGGCAGCAGCGGGCACCATCAGCCACTCCGATGTCTGGCTCTGCCGGCAGCAGCGGGCACCATCAGCCACTCCGATGTCAGGCTCTGCCGGCAGCAGTAGCCAACATCAGCCACTCCGAAGTCAGGCTCTGTCGGGAGCAGCGGGCACCATCAGCCACTCCGATGTCAGGCTCTGCCGGCAGCAGTAGCCAACATCAGCCAATCCGATGTCAGGCTCTGCCGGCAGCAGCGGGCACAATCAGCCACTCCGATGTCAGGCTCTGTCGGCAGCAGTAGCCACCATCAGCCACTCCGATGTCAGGCTCTGTCAGCAGCAGTAGCCACCATCAGCCACTCCGATGTCAGGCTCTGTCGGCAGCAGCGGGCACCATCAGCCACTACGATGTCAGGCTCTGTCAGCAGCAGTGGCCACCATCAGCCACTCCGATGTCAGGCTCTGTCGGCAGCAGCGGGCACCATCAGCCACTACGATGTCAGGCTCTGTCGGCAGCAGCGGGCACCATCAGCCAACTCCGATGTCAGGGCTCTGTCAGCAACAGCGGGCACCATCAGCCACTCCGATGTCAGGGCTCTGTCGGCAGCAGCGGGCACCATCAGCCACTCCGATCTCAGGCTCTGTCAGCAGCAGTAGCCACCATCAGCCACTCCGATGTCAGGCTCTGTCAGCAGCAAAAGCCACCATCAGCCACTCCGATGTCAGGCTCTGTCGGCAGCAGCGGGCACCATCAGCCACTCCGATGTCAGGCTCTATCAGCAGCAGTAGCCACCATCAGCCACTCCGATGTCAGGCTCTGTCAGCAGCAGTAGCCAGCATCAGCCACTCCGATGTCTGGCTCTGTCGGCAGCAGCGGGCACCATCAGCCACTCCGTTGTCAGGCTCTGTCGGCAGCAGGGGGCACCATCAGCCACTCCGATGTCAGGGCTCTGTCAGCAGCAGTAGCCACCATCAGCCACTCCGATGTCAGGCTCTGTCAGCAGCAGTAGCCACCATCAGCCACTCCGATGTCAGGCTCTGTCGGCAGCAGCGGGCACCATCAGCCACTACGATGTCAGGCTCTGTCAGCAGCAGTGGCCACCATCAGCCACTCCGATGTCAGGCTCTGTCGGCAGCAGCGGGCACCATCAGCCACTACGATGTCAGGCTCTGTCAGCAGCAGTAGCCACCATCAGCCACTCCGATGTCAGGCTCTGTCGGCAGCAGTAGCCAACATCAGCCACTCTGATGTCTGGCTCTGCCGGCAGTAGCGGGCACCATCAGCCACTCCGATGTCAGGCTCTGTCGACAGCAGCGGGCACCATCAGCCACTCCGATGTCAGGCTCTGTCGGCAGTAGCGGGCACCATCAGCCACTCCGATGTCAGGCTCTGCCGGCAGCAGTAGCCAACATCAGCCACTCCGATGTCAGGCTCTGTCGGCAGCAGCGGGCACCATCAGCCACTCCGATGTCAGGCTCTGTCGGCAGTAGCGGGCACCATCGGCCACTCCAATGTCAGGGCTCTGTCGGCAGCAGCGGGCACCATCAGCCGCTCCGATGTCAGGCTCTGTCAGCAGCAGTAGCCACCATCAGCCACTCCGATGTCAGGCTCTGCCGGCAGCAGCGGGCACCTTCAGCCACTCCGATGTCTGGCTCTGCCGGCAGCAGCGGGCACCATCAGCCACTCCGATGTCAGGCTCTGCCGGCAGCAGTAGCCAACATCAGCCACTCCGATGTCAGGCTCTGCCGGCAGCAGCGGGCACCATCAGCCACTCCGATGTCTGGCTCTGCCGGCAGCAGCGGGCACCATCAGCCACTCCGATGTCAGGCTCTGCCGGCAGCAGTAGCCAACATCAGCCACTCCGAAGTCAGGCTCTGTCGGGAGCAGCGGGCACCATCAGCCACTCCGATGTCAGGCTCTGCCGGCAGCAGTAGCCAACATCAGCCAATCCGATGTCAGGCTCTGCCGGCAGCAGCGGGCACAATCAGCCACTCCGATGTCAGGCTCTGTCGGCAGCAGCGGGCACCATCAGCCACTCCGATGTCAGGCTCTGTCGGCAGCAGCGGGCACCATCAGCCACTCCGATGTCAGGCTCTGCCGGCATCAGCGGGCACCATCAGCCACTCCGATGTCAGGCTCTGTCGGCAGCAGTAGCCAACATCAGCCAATCCGATGTACGGCTCTGCCGGCAGCAGCGGGCACCATCAGCCACTCCGATGTCAGGCTCTGTCGGCAGCAGTAGCCACCATCAGCCACTCCGATGTCAGGCTTTGTCAGCAGCAGGAGCCACCATCAGCCACTCCGATGTCTGGCTCTGCCGGCAGCAGCGGGCACCATCAGCCACTCCGATGTCAGGGCTCTGTCGGCAGCAGCGGGCACCATCAGCCACTCCGATGTCAGGGCTCTGTCGGCAGCAGCGGGCACCATCAGCCACTCCGATGTCAGGCTCTGTCGGCAGCAGTAGCCACCATCAGCAACTCCGATGTCAGGCTCTGTCGGCAGCAGCGGGCACCATCAGCCACTCCGATGTCAGGCTCTGCCGGCAGCAGCGGACACCATCAGCAACTCCGATGTCAGGCTCTGTCGGCAGCAGCGGGCACCATCAGCCACTCCGATGTCAGGCTCTGTCGGCAGCAGTGACCACCATCAGCCACTCCGATGTCAGGCTCTGCCGGCAGCAGTAGCCAACATCAGCCACTCCAATGTCAGGCTCTGCCGGCAGCAGCGGGCACCATCAGCCACTCCGATGTCAGGCTCTGTCGGCAGCAGTGACCACCATCAGCCACTCCGATGTCAGGCTCTGCCGGCAGCAGTAGCCAACATCAGCCACTCCGATGTCAGGCTCTGCCGGCAGCAGTAGCCAACATCAGCCAATCCGATGTCAGGCTCTGCCGGCAGCAGCGGGCACCATCAGCCACTCCGATGTCAGGCTCTGTCGGCAGCAGTAGCCACCATCAGCCACTCCGATGTCAGGCTCTGTCAGCAGCAGGAGCCACCATCAGCCACACCGATGTCTGGCTCTGCCGGCAGCAGCGGGCACCATCAGCCACTCCGATGTCAGGGCTCTGTCGGCAGCAGCGGGCACCATCAGCCACTCCGATGTCAGGGCTCTGTCGGCAGCAGTAGCCACCATCAGCCACTCCGATGTCACGCTCTTTCGGCAGCAGTAGCCATCATCAGCCACTCCGATGTCAGGCTCTGTGGGCAGCAGTAGCCACCATCAGCCACTCCGATGTCAGGCTCTGTCGGCAGCAGCGGGCACCATCAGCCACTCCGATGTCAGGCTCTGTCGGCAGTAGCGGGCACCATCGGCCACTCCAATGTCAGGGCTCTGTCGGCAGCAGCGGGCACCATCAGCCGCTCCGATGTCAGGCTCTGTCAGCAGCAGTAGCCACCATCAGCCACTCCGATGTCAGGCTCTGCCGGCAGCAGCGGGCACCATCAGCCACTCCGATGTCTGGCTCTGCCGGCAGCAGCGGGCACCATCAGCCACTCCGATGTCAGGCTCTGCCGGCAGCAGTAGCCAACATCAGCCACTCCGATGTCAGGCTCTGCCGGCAGCAGCGGGCACCATCAGCCACTCCGATGTCTGGCTCTGCCGGCAGCAGCGGGCACCATCAGCCACTCCGATGTCAGGCTCTGCCGGCAGCAGTGGCCAACATCAGCCACTCCGAAGTCAGGCTCTGTCGGGAGCAGCGGGCACCATCAGCCACTCCGATGTCAGGCTCTGCCGGCAGCAGTAGCCAACATCAGCCAATCCGATGTCAGGCTCTGCCGGCAGCAGCGGGCACAATCAGCCACTCCGATGTCAGGCTCTGTCGGCAGCAGCGGGCACCATCAGCCACTCCGATGTCAGGCTCTGTCGGCAGCAGCGGGCACCATCAGCCACTCCGATGTCAGGCTCTGCCGGCAGCAGCGGGCACCATCAGCCACTCCGATGTCAGGCTCTGTCGGCAGCAGTAGCCAACATCAGCCAATCCGATGTACGGCTCTGCCGGCAGCAGCGGGCACCATCAGCCACTCCGATGTCAGGCTCTGTCGGCAGCAGTAGCCACCATCAGCCACTCCGATGTCAGGCTTTGTCAGCAGCAGGAGCCACCATCAGCCACTCCGATGTCTGGCTCTGCCGGCAGCAGCGGGCACCATCAGCCACTCCGATGTCAGGGCTCTGTCGGCAGCAGCGGGCACCATCAGCCACTCCGATGTCAGGGCTCTGTCGGCAGCAGCGGGCACCATCAGCCACTCCGATGTCAGGCTCTGTCGGCAGCAGTAGCCACCATCAGCAACTCCGATGTCAGGCTCTGCCGGCAGCAGCGGGCACCATCAGCCACTCCGATGTCAGGCTCTGTCGGCAGCAGTAGCCACCATCAGCCACTCCGATGTCAGGCTCTGTCAGCAGCAGGAGCCACCATCAGCCACACCGATGTCTGGCTCTGCCGGCAGCAGCGGGCACCATCAGCCACTCCGATGTCAGGGCTCTGTCGGCAGCAGCGGGCACCATCAGCCACTCCGATGTCAGGGCTCTGTCGGCAGCAGCGGGCACCATCAGCCACTCCGATGTCAGGGCTCTGTCGGCAGCAGTAACCACCATCAGCCACTCCGATGTCACGCTCTTTCGGCAGCAGTAGCCATCATCAGCCACTCCGATGTCAGGCTCTGTGGGCAGCAGTAGCCACCATCAGCCACTCCGATGTCAGGCTCTGTCAGCAGCAGTAGCCAGCATCAGCCACTCCGATGTCTGGCTCTGTCGGCAGCAGCGGGCACCATCAGCCACTCCGTTGTCAGGCTCTGTCGGCAGCAGGGGGCACCATCAGCCACTCCGATGTCAGGGCTCTGTCAGCAGCAGTAGCCACCATCAGCCACTCCGATGTCAGGCTCTGTCAGCAGCAGTAGCCACCATCAGCCACTCCGATGTCAGGCTCTGTCGGCAGCAGCGGGCACCATCAGCCACTACGATGTCAGGCTCTGTCAGCAGCAGTAGCCACCATCAGCCACTCCGATGTCAGGCTCTGTCGGCAGCAGTAGCCAACATCAGCCACTCTGATGTCTGGCTCTGCCGGCAGTAGCGGGCACCATCAGCCACTCCGATGTCAGGCTCTGTCGACAGCAGCGGGCACCATCAGCCACTCCGATGTCAGGCTCTGTCGGCAGTAGCGGGCACCATCAGCCACTCCGATGTCAGGCTCTGCCGGCAGCAGTAGCCAACATCAGCCACTCCGATGTCAGGCTCTGTCGGCAGCAGCGGGCACCATCAGCCACTCCGATGTCAGGCTCTGTCGGCAGTAGCGGGCACCATCGGCCACTCCAATGTCAGGGCTCTGTCGGCAGCAGCGGGCACCATCAGCCGCTCCGATGTCAGGCTCTGTCAGCAGCAGTAGCCACCATCAGCCACTCCGATGTCAGGCTCTGCCGGCAGCAACGGGCACCATCAGCCACTCCGATGTCAGGGCTCTGCCGGCAGCAGCGGGCACCATCAGCCACTCCGATGTCTGGCTCTGCCGGCAGCAGCGGGCACCATCAGCCACTCCGATGTCAGGCTCTGCCGGCAGCAGTAGCCAACATCAGCCACTCCGATGTCAGGCTCTGCCGGCAGCAGCGGGCACCATCAGCCACTCCGAAGTCTGGCTCTGCCGGCAGCAGCGGGCACCATCAGCCACTCCGATGTCAGGCTCTGCCGGCAGCAGTAGCCAACATCAGCCACTCCGAAGTCAGGCTCTGTCGGGAGCAGCGGGCACCATCAGCCACTCCGATGTCAGGCTCTGCCGGCAGCAGTAGCCAACATCAGCCAATCCGATGTCAGGCTCTGCCGGCAGCAGCGGGCACAATCAGCCACTCCGATGTCAGGCTCTGTCGGCAGCAGCGGGCACCATCAGCCACTCCGATGTCAGGCTCTGTCGGCAGCAGCGGGCACCATCAGCCACTCCGATGTCAGGCTCTGCCGGCAGCAGCGGGCACCATCAGCCACTCCGATGTCAGGCTCTGTCGGCAGCAGTAGCCAACATCAGCCAATCCGATGTCAGGCTCTGCCGGCAGCAGCGGGCACCATCAGCCACTCCGATGTCAGGCTCTGTCGGCAGCAGTAGCCACCATCAGCCACTCCGATGTCAGGCTCTGTCAGCAGCAGGAGCCACCATCAGCCACTCCGATGTCTGGCTCTGCCGGCAGCAGCGGGCACCATCAGCCACTCCGATGTCAGGGCTCTGTCGGCAGCAGCGGGCACCATCAGCCACTCCGATGTCAGGGCTCTGTCGGCAGCAGCGGGCACCATCAGCCACTCCGATGTCAGGGCTCTGTCGGCAGCAGCGGGCACCATCAGCCACTCCGATGTCAGGCTCTGTCGGCAGCAGCGGGCACCATCAGCCACTCCGATGTCAGGCTCTGCCGGCAGCAGCGGGCACCATCAGCCACTCCGATGTCAGGCTCTGTCGGCAGCAGTAGCCAACATCAGCCACTCCGATGTCAAGCTCTGCCGGGAGCAGTAGCCAACATCAGCCAATCCGATGTCAGGCTCTGCCGGCAGCAGCGGCCACCATCAGCCACTCCGATGTCAGGCTCTGTCGGCAGCAGTAGCCACCATCAGCCACTCCGATGTCAGGCTCTGTCAGCAGCAGGAGCCACCATCAGCCACTCCGATGTCTGGCTCTGCCGGCAGCAGCGGGCACCATCAGCCACTCCGATGTCAGGGCTCTGTCGGCAGCAGCGGGCACCATCAGCCACTCCGATGTCAGGGCTCTGTCGGCAGCAGTAGCCACCATCAGCCACTCCGATGTCAGGCTCTTTCGGCAGCAGTAGCCATCATCAGCCACTCCGATGTCAGGCTCTGTGGGCAGCAGTAGCCACCATCAGCCACTCCGATGTCAGGCTCTGTCAGCAGCAGGAGCCACCATCAGCCACTCCGATGTCTGGCTCTGCCGGCAGCAGCGGGCACCATCAGCCACTCCGATGTCAGGGCTCTGTCGGCAGCAGCGGGCACCATCAGCCACTCCGATGTCAGGGCTCTGTCGGCAGCAGTAGCCACCATCAGCCACTCCGATGTCAGGCTCTTTCGGCAGCAGTAGCCACCATCAGCCACTCCGATGTCAGGCTCTGCCGGCAGCAGTAGCCACCATCAGCCACTCCGATGTCAGGCTCTGCCGGCAGCAGTAGCCACCATCAGCCACTCCGATGTCAGGCTCTGTCGGCAGCAGCGGGCACCATCAGCCACTCCGATGTCAGGCTCTGTCAGCAGCAGTAGCCACCATCAGCCACTCCGATGTCAGGCTCTGTCAGCAGCAGTAGCCAGCATCAGCCACTCCGATGTCTGGCTCTGTCGGCAGCAGCGGGCACCATCAGCCACTCCGATGTCAGGCTCTGTCGGCAGCAGCGGGCACCATCAGCCACTCCGATGTCAGGGCTCTGTCAGCAGCAGTAGCCACCATCAGCCACTCCGATGTCAGGCTCTGTCAGCAGCAGTAGCCACCATCAGCCACTCCGATGTCAGGCTCTGTCGGCAGCAGCGGGCACCATCAGCCACTACGATGTCAGGCTCTGTCTGCAGCAGTGGCCACCATCAGCCACTCCGATGTCAGGCTCTGTCGGCAGCAGCGGGCACCATCAGCCACTACGATGTCAGGCTCTGTCGGCAGCAGCGGGCACCATCAGCCAACTCCGATGTCAGGGCTCTGTCAGCAACAGCGGGCACCATCAGCCACTCCGATGTCAGGGCTCTGTCGGCAGCAGCGGGCACCATCAGCCACTCCGATCTCAGGCTCTGTCAGCAGCAGTAGCCACCATCAGCCACTCCGATGTCAGGCTCTGTCAGCAGCAGTAGCCACCATCTGCCACTCCGATCTCAGGCTCTGTCAGCAGCAGTAGCCACGATCAGCCACTCCGATGTCAGGCTCTGTCGGCAGCAGTAGCCACCATCAGCCACTCCGATGTCAGGCTCTGTCAGCAGCAAAAGGAACCATCAGCCACTCCGATGTCAGGCTCTGTCGGCAGCAGCGGGCACCATCAGCCACTCCGATGTCAGGCTCTATCAGCAGCAGTAGCCACCATCAGCCACTCCGATGTCAGGCTCTGTCAGCAGCAGTAGCCAGCATCAGCCACTCCGATGTCTGGCTCTGTCGGCAGCAGCGGGCACCATCAGCCACTCCGTTGTCAGGCTCTGTCGGCAGCAGGGGGCACCATCAGCCACTCCGATGTCAGGGCTCTGTCAGCAGCAGTAGCCACCATCAGCCACTCCGATGTCAGGCTCTGTCAGCAGCAGTAGCCACCATCAGCCACTCCGATGTCAGGCTCTGTCGGCAGCAGCGGGCACCATCAGCCACTACGATGTCAGGCTCTGTCAGCAGCAGTGGCCACCATCAGCCACTCCGATGTCAGGCTCTGTCGGCAGCAGCGGGCACCATCAGCCACTACGATGTCAGGCTCTGTCAGCAGCAGTAGCCACCATCAGCCACTCCGATGTCAGGCTCTGCCGGCAGCAGCGGGCACCATCAGCCACTCCGATGTCTGGCTCTGCCGGCAGCAGCGGGCACCATCAGCCACTCCGATGTCAGGCTCTGCCGGCAGCAGTAGCCAACATCAGCCACTCCGATGTCAGGCTCTGCCGGCAGCAGCGGGCACCATCAGCCACTCCGATGTCTGGCTCTGCCGGCAGCAGCGGGCACCATCAGCCACTCCGATGTCAGGCTCTGCCGGCAGCAGTAGCCAACATCAGCCACTCCGAAGTCAGGCTCTGTCGGGAGCAGCGGGCACCATCAGCCACTCCGATGTCAGGCTCTGCCGGCAGCAGTAGCCAACATCAGCCAATCCGATGTCAGGCTCTGCCGGCAGCAGCGGGCACAATCAGCCACTCCGATGTCAGGCTCTGTCGGCAGCAGCGGGCACCATCAGCCACTCCGATGTCAGGCTCTGTCGGCAGCAGCGGGCACCATCAGCCACTCCGATGTCAGGCTCTGTCGGCAGCAGCGGGCACCATCAGCCACTCCGATGTCAGGGCTCTGTCAGCAGCAGTAGCCACCATCAGCCACTCCGATGTCAGGCTCTGTCAGCAGCAGTAGCCACCATCAGCCACTCCGATGTCAGGCTCTGTCGGCAGCAGCGGGCACCATCAGCCACTACGATGTCAGGCTCTGTCTGCAGCAGTGGCCACCATCAGCCACTCCGATGTCAGGCTCTGTCGGCAGCAGCGGGCACCATCAGCCACTACGATGTCAGGCTCTGTCGGCAGCAGCGGGCACCATCAGCCAACTCCGATGTCAGGGCTCTGTCAGCAACAGCGGGCACCATCAGCCACTCCGATGTCAGGGCTCTGTCGGCAGCAGCGGGCACCATCAGCCACTCCGATCTCAGGCTCTGTCAGCAGCAGTAGCCACCATCAGCCACTCCGATGTCAGGCTCTGTCAGCAGCAGTAGCCACCATCTGCCACTCCGATCTCAGGCTCTGTCAGCAGCAGTAGCCACGATCAGCCACTCCGATGTCAGGCTCTGTCGGCAGCAGTAGCCACCATCAGCCACTCCGATGTCAGGCTCTGTCAGCAGCAAAAGGAACCATCAGCCACTCCGATGTCAGGCTCTGTCGGCAGCAGCGGGCACCATCAGCCACTCCGATGTCAGGCTCTATCAGCAGCAGTAGCCACCATCAGCCACTCCGATGTCAGGCTCTGTCAGCAGCAGTAGCCAGCATCAGCCACTCCGATGTCTGGCTCTGTCGGCAGCAGCGGGCACCATCAGCCACTCCGTTGTCAGGCTCTGTCGGCAGCAGGGGGCACCATCAGCCACTCCGATGTCAGGGCTCTGTCAGCAGCAGTAGCCACCATCAGCCACTCCGATGTCAGGCTCTGTCAGCAGCAGTAGCCACCATCAGCCACTCCGATGTCAGGCTCTGTCGGCAGCAGCGGGCACCATCAGCCACTACGATGTCAGGCTCTGTCAGCAGCAGTGGCCACCATCAGCCACTCCGATGTCAGGCTCTGTCGGCAGCAGCGGGCACCATCAGCCACTACGATGTCAGGCTCTGTCAGCAGCAGTAGCCACCATCAGCCACTCCGATGTCAGGCTCTGCCGGCAGCAGCGGGCACCATCAGCCACTCCGATGTCTGGCTCTGCCGGCAGCAGCGGGCACCATCAGCCACTCCGATGTCAGGCTCTGCCGGCAGCAGTAGCCAACATCAGCCACTCCGATGTCAGGCTCTGCCGGCAGCAGCGGGCACCATCAGCCACTCCGATGTCTGGCTCTGCCGGCAGCAGCGGGCACCATCAGCCACTCCGATGTCAGGCTCTGCCGGCAGCAGTAGCCAACATCAGCCACTCCGAAGTCAGGCTCTGTCGGGAGCAGCGGGCACCATCAGCCACTCCGATGTCAGGCTCTGCCGGCAGCAGTAGCCAACATCAGCCAATCCGATGTCAGGCTCTGCCGGCAGCAGCGGGCACAATCAGCCACTCCGATGTCAGGCTCTGTCGGCAGCAGCGGGCACCATCAGCCACTCCGATGTCAGGCTCTGTCGGCAGCAGCGGGCACCATCAGCCACTCCGATGTCAGGCTCTGCCGGCAGCAGCGGGCACCATCAGCCACTCCGATGTCAGGCTCTGCCGGCAGCAGTAGCCAACATCAGCCACTCCGATGTCAGGCTCTGCCGGCAGCAGCGGGCACCATCAGCCACTCCGATGTCTGGCTCTGCCGGCAGCAGCGGGCACCATCAGCCACTCCGATGTCAGGCTCTGCCGGCAGCAGTAGCCAACATCAGCCACTCCGATGTCAGGCTCTGTCGGCAGCAGCGGGCACCATCAGCCACTCCGATGTCAGGCTCTGTCGGCAGTAGCGGGCACCATCGGCCACTCCAATGTCAGGGCTCTGTCGGCAGCAGCGGGCACCATCAGCCGCTCCGATGTCAGGCTCTGTCAGCAGCAGTAGCCACCATCAGCCACTCCGATGTCAGGCTCTGCCGGCAGCAGCGGGCACCATCAGCCACTCCGATGTCTGGCTCTGCCGGCAGCAGCGGGCACCATCAGCCACTCCGATGTCAGGCTCTGCCGGCAGCAGTAGCCAACATCAGCCACTCCGATGTCAGGCTCTGCCGGCAGCAGCGGGCACCATCAGCCACTCCGATGTCTGGCTCTGCCGGCAGCAGCGGGCACCATCAGCCACTCCGATGTCAGGCTCTGCCGGCAGCAGTAGCCAACATCAGCCACTCCGATGTCAGGCTCTGCCGGCAGCAGCGGGCACCATCAGCCACTCCGATGTCTGGCTCTGCCGGCAGCAGCGGGCACCATCAGCCACTCCGATGTCAGGCTCTGCCGGCAGCAGTAGCCAACATCAGCCACTCCGAAGTCAGGCTCTGCCGGCAGCAGCGGGCACCATCAGCCACTCCGATGTCAGGGCTCTGTCGGCAGCAGCGGGCACCATCAGCCACTCCGATGTCAGGGCTCTGTCGGCAGCAGTAGCCACCATCAGCCACTCCGATGTCAGGCTCTGTCGGCAGCAGTGACCACCATCAGCCACTCCGATGTCAGGCTCTGCCGGCAGCAGTAGCCAACATCAGCCACTCCGATGTCAGGCTCTGCCGGCAGCAGTAGCCAACATCAGCCAATCCGATGTCAGGCTCTGCCGGCAGCAGCGGGCACCATCAGCCACTCCGATGTCAGGCTCTGTCGGCAGCAGTAGCCACCATCAGCCACTCCGATGTCAGGCTCTGTCAGCAGCAGGAGCCACCATCAGCCACTCCGATGTCTGGCTCTGCCGGCAGCAGCGGGCACCATCAGCCACTCCGATGTCAGGGCTCTGTCGGCAGCAGCGGGCACCATCAGCCACTCCGATGTCAGGGCTCTGTCGGCAGCAGTAGCCACCATCAGCCACTCCGATGTCCCGCTCTGTCGGCAGCAGTGACCACCATCAGCCACTCCGATGTCAGGCTCTGCCGGCAGCAGTAGCCAACATCAGCCACTCCAATGTCAGGCTCTGCCGGCAGCAGCGGGCACCATCAGCCACTCCGATGTCAGGCTCTGTCGGCAGCAGTGACCACCATCAGCCACTCCGATGTCAGGCTCTGCCGGCAGCAGCGGGCACCATCAGCCACTCCGATGTCAGGCTCTGTCGGCAGCAGTAGCCACCATCAGCCACTCCGATGTCAGGCTCTGTCAGCAGCAGGAGCCACCATCAGCCACTCCGATGTCTGGCTCTGCCGGCAGCAGCGGGCACCATCAGCCACTCCGATGTCAGGGCTCTGTCGGCAGCAGCGGGCACCATCAGCCACTCCGTTGTCAGGGCTCTGTCGGCAGCAGTAGCCACCATCAGCCACTCCGATGTCAGGCTCTTTCGGCAGCAGTAGCCATCATCAGCCACTCCGATGTCAGGCTCTGTGGGCAGCAGTAGCCACCATCAGCCACTCCGATGTCAGGCTCTGTCGGCAGCAGTAGCCACCATCAGCCACTCCGATGTCAGGCTCTGTCAGCAGCAGGACCCACCATCAGCCACTCCGATGTCAGGCTCTGTCGGCAGCAGTAGCCACCATCAGCCACTCCGATGTCAGGCTCTGTCAGCAGCAGGAGCCACCATCAGCCACTCCGATGTCTGGCTCTGCCGGCAGCAGCGGGCACCATCAGCCACTCCGATGTCAGGGCTCTGTCGGCAGCAGCGGGCACCATCAGCCACTCCGATGTCAGGGCTCTGTCGGCAGCAGTAGCCACCATCAGCCACTCCGATGTCAGGCTCTTTCGGCAGCAGTAGCCATCATCAGCCACTCCGATGTCAGGCTCTGTGGGCAGCAGTAGCCACCATCAGCCACTCCGATGTCAGGCTCTGTCGGCAGCAGTAGCCACCATCAGCCACTCCGATGTCAGGCTCTGTCAGCAGCAGGACCCACCATCAGCCACTCCGATGTCTGGCTCTGCCGGCAGCAGCGGGCACCATCAGCCACTCCGATGTCAGGGCTCTGTTGGCAGCAGCGGGCACCATCAGCCACTCCGATGTCTGGCTCTGCCGGCAGCAGTAGCCACCATCAGCCACTCTGATGTCTGGCTCTGCCGGCAGCAGTAGCCACCATCAGCCACTCCGATGTTAGGGTCTGTCGGCAGCAGCGGGCACCATCAGCCACTCCGATGTCAGGCTCTGTCGGCAGCAGTATCCAACATCAGCCACTCCGATGTCAGGCTCTGCCGGCAGCAGTAGCCAACATCAGCCACTCCGATGTCAGGCTCTGTCTGCAGCAGTATCCAACATCAGCCACTCCGATGTCAGGCTCTGCCGGCAGCAGTAGCCAACATCAGCCACTCCGATGTCAGGCTCTGCCCGCTACAGCGGGCACCATCAGCCACTCCGATGTCAGGCTCTGTCGGCAGCAGCGGGCACCATCAGCCAACTCCGATGTCAGGGCTCTGTCGGCAACAGCGGGCACCATCAGCCACTCCGATGTCAGGGCTCTGTCGGCAGCAGCGGGCACCATCAGCCACTCCGATCTCAGGCTCTGTCAGCAGCAGTAGCCACCATCAGCCACTCCGATGTCAGGCTCTGTCAGCAGCAATAGCCACCATCAGCCACTCCGATGTCAGGCTCTGCCGGCAGCAGTAGCCACCATCAGCCACTCCGATGTCAGGCTCTGCCGGCAGCAGTAGACACCATCAGCCACTCCGATGTCAGGCTCTGTCGGCAGCAGCGGGCACCATCAGCCACTCCGATGTCAGGCTCTGTCAGCAGCAGTAGCCACCATCAGCCACTCCGATGTCAGGCTCTGTCAGCAGCAGTAGCCAGCATCAGCCACTCCGATGTCTGGCTCTGTCGGCAGCAGCGGGCACCATCAGCCACTCCGATGTCAGGCTCTGTCGGCAGCAGCGGGCACCATCAGCCACTCCGATGTCAGGGCTCTGTCAGCAGCAGTAGCCACCATCAGCCACTCCGATGTCAGGCTCTGTCAGCAGCAGTAGCCACCATCAGCCACTCCGATGTCAGGCTCTGTCGGCAGCAGCGGGCACCATCAGCCACTACGATGTCAGGCTCTGTCAGCAGCAGTGGCCACCATCAGCCACTCCGATGTCAGGCTCTGTCGGCAGCAGCGGGCACCATCAGCCACTACGATGTCAGGCTCTGTCGGCAGCAGCGGGCACCATCAGCCAACTCCGATGCCAGGGCTCTGTCAGCAACAGCGGGCACCATCAGCCACTCCGATGTCAGGGCTCTGTCGGCAGCAGCGGGCACCATCAGCCACTCCGATCTCAGGCTCAGTCAGCAGCAGTAGCCACCATCAGCCACTCCGATGTCAGGCTCTGTCAGCAGCAAAAGCCACCATCAGCCACTCCGATGTCAGGCTCTGTCGGCAGCAGCGGGCACCATCAGCCACTCCGATGTCAGGCTCTATCAGCAGCAGTAGCCACCATCAGCCACTCCGATGTCAGGCTCTGTCAGCAGCAGTAGCCAGCATCAGCCACTCCGATGTCTGGCTCTGTCGGCAGCAGCGGGCACCATCAGCCACTCCGTTGTCAGGCTCTGTCGGCAGCAGGGGGCACCATCAGCCACTCCGATGTCAGGCTCTGCCGGCAGCAGCGGGCACCATCAGCCACTCCGATGTCAGGCTCTTTCGGCAGCAGCGGGCACCATCAGCCACTCCGATGTCAGGCTCTGTCGGCAGCAGCGGGCACCATCAGCCACTCCGATGTCAGGCTCTGCCAGCAGCAGCGGGCACCATCAGCCACTCCGATGTCAGGCTCTGTCGGCAGCAGCGGGCACCATCAGCCACTCCGATGTCAGGCTCTGTCGGCAGCAGCGGGCACCATCAGCCACTCCGATGTCAGGCTCTGTCGGCAGCAGCGGGCACCATCAGCCACTCCGATGTCAGGCTCTGTCGGCAGCAGCGGGCACCATCAGCCACTCCGATGTCAGGATCTGTCGGCAGCAGCGGGCACCATCAGCCACTCCGATGTCAGGCTCTGTCGGCAGCAGCGGGCACCATCAGCCACTCCGATGTCAGGCTCTGTCGGCAACAGTAGCCACCATCACCCACTCCGATGTCAGGCTCTGTCGGCAGCAGCGGGCACAATCAGCAACTCCAAGGTCAGGCTCTGCCGGCAGCAGCGGGCACCATCAGCCACTCCGATGTCAGGCTCTGTCGGCAGCAGTAGCCACCATCAGCCACTCCCATGTCAGGCTCTGTCGGCAGCAGTAGCCACCATCAGCCACACCCATGTCAGGCTCTGTCGGCAGCAGCGGGCACCATCAGCCACTCCGATGTCAGGCTCTGTCGGCAGCAGCGGGCACCATCAGCCACTCCAATGTCAGGCTCTGTCGGCAACAGTAGCCACCATCAGCCACTCCGATGTCAGGCTCTGTCGGCAGGAGTAGCCACCATCAGCCACTCCGATGTCAGGCTCTGTCAGCAGCAGCGGGCACCATCAGCCACTCCGATGTCAGGCTCTGTCGGCAGCAGAAGGCACCATCAGCCACTCCGATGTCAGGCTCTGTCGGCAGCAGCGGGCACCATCAGCCACTCCGATGTCAGGCTCTGTCGGCAGCAGTAGCCACCATCAGCCACTCCGATGTCAGGCTCTCACGGCAGCAGTAGCCAACATCAGCCACTCCGATGTCAGGCTCTGCCGGCAGCAGTGTGCACCATCAGCCACTACAATGTGAGGCTCTCTCGGCAGCAGCGGGCACCATCAGCCACTCCGATGTCAGGCTCTGTCGGCAGCAGCGGGCACCATCAGCCACTCCGTTGTCTGGCTCTGCCGGCAGCAGCGGGCACCATCAGCCAATCCGATGTCAGGCTCTGTTAGCAGCAGTAGCCACCATCAGCCACTCCGATGTCAGGCTCTGTCAGCAGCAGTAGCCACCATCAGCCACTCCGATGTCAGGCTCTGTCGGCAGCAGCGTGCACCATCAGCCACTCCGATGTCAGGCTCTGTAAGTAGCAGTAGCCACCATCAGCCACTCCGATGTCAGGGCTCTGTCGGCAGCAGCGGGCACCATCAGCAGCTCCGATGTCAGGCTCTGTCGGCAGCAGCGTGCACCATCAGCCGCTCCGATGTCAGGCTCTGTCGGCAGCAGCGTGCACCATCAGCCACTCCGATGTCAGGCTCTGTCGGCAGCAGCGTGCACCATCAGCCGCTCCAATGTCAGGCTCTGTCGGCAGCGGCGGGCACCATCAGCAGCTCCGATGTCAGGCTCTGTCGGCAGCAGCGGGCACCATCAGCCACTCCGATGTCAGGCTCTGTCGGCAGCAGCGGGCACCATCAGCCACTCCGATGTCAGGCTCTGTCAGCAGCAGTAGCCACCATCAGCCACTCCGATGTCAGGCTCTGTCAGCAGCAGCGGGCACCATCAGCCACTCCGATGTCAGGGCTCTGTCGGCAGCAGTAGCCACCATCAGCCACTCCAATGTCAGGCTCTGTCGGCAGCAGTAGTCACCATCAGCCAGTCCGATGTCAGGCTCTGTCGGCAGCAGTAGCCACCATCAGCCACTCTGATGTCAGGCTCTCACGGCAGCAGTAGCCAACATCAGCCACTCCGATGTCAGGCTCTGCCGGCAGCAGTGGCCACCATCAGCCACTCCGATGTCAGGCTCTGTCGGCAGCAGCGGGCACCATCAGCCACTCCAATGTCAGGCTCTGTCGGCAGCAGTAGCCACCATCAGCCACTCCGATGTCAGGCTCTGCCGGCAGCAGCGGGCACCATCAGCCACTCCGATGTCAGGCTCTGTCGGCAGCAGCGGGCACCATCAGCCACTCCGATGTCAGGGCTCTGTCGGCAGCAGTAGCCACCATCAGCCACACCGATGTCAGGCTCTGTCGGCAGCAGCGGGCACCATCAGCCACTCCGATGTCAGGCTCTGTCGGCAGCAGTAGTCACCATCAGCCACTCCGATGTCAGGCTCTGTCGGCAGCAGTAGCCACCATCAGCCACTCTGATGTCAGGCTCTCACGGCAGCAGTAGCCAACATCAGCCACTCCGATGTCAGGCTCTGCCGGCAGCAGCGTGCACCATCAGCCACTCCAATGTCAGGCTCTGTCGGCAGCAGCGGGCACCATCAGCCACTCCGATGTCAGGCTCTGTCAACAGCAGTAGCCACCATCAGCCACTTCGATGTCAGGCTCTGTCGGCCGCAGCGGGCACCATCAGCCACTCCAATGTCTGGCTCTGTCGGCAGCAGCGGGCACCATCAGCCACTCCGATGTCAGGCTCTGCCGGCAGCAGCTCTGTCGACAGCAGTAGCCACCATCAGCCACTCCGATGTCAGGCTCTGCCGGCAGCAGCGGGCACCATCAGCCACTCCGATGTCAGGCTCTGCCGGCAGCAGCTCTGTCGACAGCAGTAGCCACCATCAGCCACTCCGATGTCAGGCTCTGCCGGCAGCAGCGGGCACCATCAGCCACTCCGATGTCTTGCTCTGCCGGCAGCAGCGGGCACCATCAGCCACTCCGATGTCAGGCTCTGTCGGCAGCAGTAGCCACCATCAGCCACTCCGATGTCAGGCTCTGTCGGCAGCAGCAGGCACCATCAGCCACACCGATGTCAGGCTCTGTCGGCAGCAGCGGGCACCATCAGCCACTCCGATGTCAGGCTCTGCCGGCAGCAGCGGGCACCATCAGCCACTCCGATGTCAGGCTCTGTCGGCAGCAGTAGCCACCATCAGCCACTCCGATGTCAGGCTCTGTCGGCAGCAGCGGGCACCATCAGCAAATCCGATGTCAGGGCTCTGCCGGACGCAGCGGACACCCACAGCCACTCCGATGTCAGGCTCTGTCGGCAGCAGTAGCCACCATCAGCCACTCCGATGTCAGGCTCTGTCGGCAGCAGCGGGCACCATCAGCCACTCCGATGTCAGGCTCTGTCGGCAGCAGCGGGCACCATCAGCCACTCCGATGTCAGGCTCTGTCGGCAGCAGTAGCCACCATCAGCCACTCCGATGTCAGGCTCTGTCGGCAGCAGCGGGCACCATCAGCCACTCCGATGTCAGGCTCTGTCGGCAGCAGCGGGCACCATCAGCCACTCCGATGTCAGGGCTCTGTCGGCAGCAGCGGGCACCATCAGCCACTCCGATGTCAGGGCTCTGTCGGCAGCAGTAGCCACCATCAGCCACTCCGATGTCAGGCTCTTTCGGCAGCAGTAGCCACCATCAGCCACTCCGATGTCAGGCTCTGTCAGCAGCAGGACCCACCATCAGCCACTCCGATGTCTGGCTCTGCCGGCAGCAGCGGGCACCATCAGCCACTCCGATGTCAGGGCTCTGTCGGCAGCAGCGGGCACCATCAGCCACTCCGATGTCAGGCTCTGCCGGCAGCAGTAGCCAACATCAGCCACTCCGATGTCAGGCTCTGTCTGCAGCAGCGGGCACCATCTGCCACTCCGATGTCAGGCTCTGCCCGCTGCAGCGGGCACCATCAGCCACTCCGATGTCAGGCTCTGTCGGCAGCAGCGGGCTCCATCAGCCAACTCCGATGTCAGGGCTCTGTCGGCAACAGCGGGCACCATCAGCCACTCCGATGTCAGGGCTCTGTCGGCAGCAGCGGGCACCATCAGCCACTCCGATCTCAGGCTCTGTCAGCAGCAGTAGCCACCATCTGCCACTCCGATGTCAGGCTCTGTCAGCAGCAATAGCCACCATCAGCCACTCCGATGTCAGGCTCTGCCGGCAGCAGCGGCCACCATCAGCCACTCCGATGTCAGGCTCTGCCGGCAGCAGTAGCCACCATCAGCCACTCCGATGTCAGGCTCTGTCGGCAGCAGCGGGCACCATCAGCCACTCCGATGTCAGGCTCTGTCAGCAGCAGTAGCCACCATCAGCCACTCCGATGTCAGGCTCTGTCAGCAGCAGTAGCCAGCATCAGCCACTCCGATGTCTGGCTCTGTCGGCAGCAGCGGGCACCATCAGCCACTCCGATGTCAGGCTCTGTCGGCAGCAGCGGGCACCATCAGCCACTCCGATGTCAGGGCTCTGTCAGCAGCAGTAGCCACCATCAGCCACTCCGATGTCAGGCTCTGTCAGCAGCAGTAGCCACCATCAGCCACTCCGATGTCAGGCTCTGTCGGCAGCAGCGGGCACCATCAGCCACTACGATGTCAGGCTCTGTCTGCAGCAGTGGCCACCATCAGCCACTCCGATGTCAGGCTCTGTCGGCAGCAGCGGGCACCATCAGCCACTACGATGTCAGGCTCTGTCGGCAGCAGCGGGCACCATCAGCCAACTCCGATGTCAGGGCTCTGTCAGCAACAGCGGGCACCATCAGCCACTCCGATGTCAGGGCTCTGTCGGCAGCAGCGGGCACCATCAGCCACTCCGATCTCAGGCTCTGTCAGCAGCAGTAGCCACCATCAGCCACTCCGATGTCAGGCTCTGTCAGCAGCAGTAGCCACCATCTGCCACTCCGATCTCAGGCTCTGTCAGCAGCAGTAGCCACGATCAGCCACTCCGATGTCAGGCTCTGTCGGCAGCAGTAGCCACCATCAGCCACTCCGATGTCAGGCTCTGTCAGCAGCAAAAGGAACCATCAGCCACTCCGATGTCAGGCTCTGTCGGCAGCAGCGGGCACCATCAGCCACTCCGATGTCAGGCTCTATCAGCAGCAGTAGCCACCATCAGCCACTCCGATGTCAGGCTCTGTCAGCAGCAGTAGCCAGCATCAGCCACTCCGATGTCTGGCTCTGTCGGCAGCAGCGGGCACCATCAGCCACTCCGTTGTCAGGCTCTGTCGGCAGCAGGGGGCACCATCAGCCACTCCGATGTCAGGGCTCTGTCAGCAGCAGTAGCCACCATC
This sequence comes from Cyprinodon diabolis, assembly GCA_030533445.1. NCBI lineage: Eukaryota > Metazoa > Chordata > Actinopteri > Cyprinodontiformes > Cyprinodontidae > Cyprinodon > Cyprinodon diabolis. The sequence continues at coordinate 8,878,362 of CM060075.1, read as the reverse complement.
AGCCACTCCGATGTCAGGCTCTGTCAGCAGCAGTAGCCACCATCAGCCACTCCGATGTCAGGCTCTGTCGGCAGCAGCGGGCACCATCAGCCACTACGATGTCAGGCTCTGTCAGCAGCAGTGGCCACCATCAGCCACTCCGATGTCAGGCTCTGTCGGCAGCAGCGGGCACCATCAGCCACTACGATGTCAGGCTCTGTCAGCAGCAGTAGCCACCATCAGCCACTCCGATGTCAGGCTCTGTCGGCAGCAGTAGCCAACATTCGCCACTCCGATGTCAGGCTCTGTCGGCAGCAGCGGGCACCATCAGCCACTCCGATGTCAGGCTCTGTCGGCAGTAGCGGGCACCATCGGCCACTCCAATGTCAGGGCTCTGTCGGCAGCAGCGGGCACCATCAGCCGCTCCGATGTCAGGCTCTGTCAGCAGCAGTAGCCACCATCAGCCACTCCGATGTCAGGCTCTGCCGGCAGCAACGGGCACCATCAGCCACTCCGATGTCAGGGCTCTGCCGGCAGCAGCGGGCACCATCAGCCACTCCGATGTCTGGCTCTGCCGGCAGCAGCGGGCACCATCAGCCACTCCGATGTCTGGCTCTGCCGGCAGCAGCGGGCACCATCAGCCACTCCAATGTCAGGCTCTGCCGGCAGCAGTAGCCAACATCAGCCACTCCGAAGTCAGGCTCTGTCGGGAGCAGCGGGCACCATCAGCCACTCCGATGTCAGGCTCTGCCGGCAGCAGTAGCCAACATCAGCCAATCCGATGTCAGGCTCTGCCGGCAGCAGCGGGCACAATCAGCCACTCCGATGTCAGGCTCTGTCGGCAGCAGCGGGCACCATCAGCCACTCCGATGTCAGGCTCTGTCGGCAGCAGCGGGCACCATCAGCCACTCCGATGTCAGGCTCTGCCGGCAGCAGCGGGCACCATCAGCCACTCCGATGTCAGGCTCTGTCGGCAGCAGTAGCCAACATCAGCCAATCCGATGTCAGGCTCTGCCGGCAGCAGCGGGCACCATCAGCCACTCCGATGTCAGGCTCTGTCGGCAGCAGTAGCCACCATCAGCCACTCCGATGTCAGGCTCTGTCAGCAGCAGGAGCCACCATCAGCCACTCCGATGTCTGGCTCTGCCGGCAGCAGCGGGCACCATCAGCCACTCCGATGTCAGGGCTCTGTCGGCAGAAGCGGGCACCATCAGCCACTCCGATGTCAGGGCTCTGTCGGCAGCAGCGGGCACCATCAGCCACTCCGATGTCAGGGCTCTGTCAGCAGCAGCGGGCACCATCAGCCACTCCGATGTCAGGCTCTGTCAGCAGCAGTAGCCACCATCAGCCACTCCGATGTCAGGCTCTGTCGGCAGCAGCGGGCACCATCAGCCACTCCGATGTCAGGCTCTGCCGGCAGCAGCGGACACCATCAGCAACTCCGATGTCAGGCTCTGTCGGCAGCAGCGGGCACCATCAGCCACTCCGATGTCAGGCTCTGCCGGCAGCAGCGGGCACCATCAGCAACTCCGATGTCAGGCTCTGCCGGCTGCAGCGGGCACCATCAGCAACTCTGATGTCAGGCTCTGTCGGCAGCAGCGGGCACCATCAGCCACTCCGATGTCAGGCTCTGTCAGCAGCAGTAGCCACCATCAGCCACTCCGATGTGGGGCTCTGTCAGCAGCAGTAGCCACCATCAGCAGCTCCGATGTCAGGCTCTGTCGGCAGCAGCGGGCACCATCAGCCACTCCGATGTCAGGCTCTGCCGGCAGCAGCGGGCACCATCAGCCACTCCGATGTCAGGCTCTTTCGGCAGCAGCGGGCACCATCAGCCACTCCGATGTCAGGCTCTGTCGGCAGCAGCGGGCACCATCAGCCACTCCGATGTCAGGCTCTGCCAGCAGCAGCGGGCACCATCAGCCACTCCGATGTCAGGCTCTGTCGGCAGCAGCGGGCACCATCAGCCACTCCGATGTCAGGCTCTGTCGGCAGCAGCGGGCACCATCAGCCACTCCGTTGTCAGGCTCTGTCGGCAGCAGCGGGCACCATCAGCCACTCCGATGTCAGGCTCTGTCGGCAGCAGCGGGCACCATCAGCCACTCCGATGTCAGGATCTGTCGGCAGCAGCGGGCACCATCAGCCACTCCGATGTCAGGCTCTGTCGGCAGCAGCGGGCACCATCAGCCACTCCGATGTCAGGCTCTGTCGGCAACAGTAGCCACCATCACCCACTCCGATGTCAGGCTCTGTCGGCAGCAGCGGGCACAATCAGCAACTCCAAGGTCAGGCTCTGCCGGCAGCAGCGAGCACCATCAGCCACTCCGATGTCAGGCTCTGTCGGCAGCAGTAGCCACCATCAGCCACTCCCATGTCAGGCTCTGTCGGCAGCAGTAGCCACCATCAGCCACACCCATGTCAGGCTCTGTCGGCAGCAGCGGGCACCATCAGCCACTCCGATGTCAGGCTCTGTCGGCAGCAGCGGGCACCATCAGCCACTCCAATGTCAGGCTCTGTCGGCAACAGTAGCCACCATCAGCCACTCCGATGTCAGGCTCTGTCGGCAGGAGTAGCCACCATCAGCCACTCCGATGTCAGGCTCTGTCAGCAGCAGCGGGAACCATCAGCCACTCCGATGTCAGGCTCTGTCGGCAGCAGAAGGCACCATCAGCCACTCCGATGTCAGGCTCTGTCGGCAGCAGCGGGCACCATCAGCCACTCCGATGTCAGGCTCTGTCGGCAGCAGTAGCCACCATCAGCCACTCCGATGTCAGGCTCTCACGGCAGCAGTAGCCAACATCAGCCACTCCGATGTCAGGCTCTGCCGGCAGCAGTGTGCACCATCAGCCACTACAATGTGAGGCTCTCTCGGCAGCAGCGGGCACCATCAGCCACTCCGATGTCAGGCTCTGTCGGCAGCAGTAGCCACCATCAGCCACTCCCATGTCAGGCTCTGCCGGCAGCAGCGGGCACCATCAGCCAATCCGATGTCAGGCTCTGTTAGCAGCAGTAGCCACCATCAGCCACTCCGATGTCAGGCTCTGTCAGCAGCAGTAGCCACCATCAGCCACTCCGATGTCAGGCTCTGTCGGCAGCAGCGGGCACCATCAGCCACTCCGATGTCAGGCTCTGTAAGTAGCAGTAGCCACCATCAGCCACTCCGATGTCAGGGCTCTGTCGGCAGCAGCGGGCACCATCAGCAGCTCCGATGTCAGGCTCTGTCGGCAGCAGCGTGCACCATCAGCCGCTCCGATGTCAGGCTCTGTCGGCAGCAGCGTGCACCATCAGCCACTCCGATGTCAGGCTCTGTCGGCAGCAGCGTGCACCATCAGCCGCTCCAATGTCAGGCTCTGTCGGCAGCGGCGGGCACCATCAGCAGCTCCGATGTCAGGCTCTGTCGGCAGCAGCGGGCACCATCAGCCACTCCGATGTCAGGCTCTGTCGGCAGCAGCGGGCACCATCAGCCACTCCGATGTCAGGCTCTGTCAGCAGCAGTAGCCACCATCAGCCACTCCGATGTCAGGCTCTGTCAGCAGCAGCGGGCACCATCAGCCACTCCGATGTCAGGGCTCTGTCGGCAGCAGTAGCCACCATCAGCCACTCCAATGTCAGGCTCTGTCGGCAGCAGTAGTCACCATCAGCCAGTCCGATGTCAGGCTCTGTCGGCAGCAGTAGCCACCATCAGCCACTCTGATGTCAGGCTCTCACGGCAGCAGTAGCCAACATCAGCCACTCCGATGTCAGGCTCTGCCGGCAGCAGTGGCCACCATCAGCCACTCCGATGTCAGGCTCTGTCGGCAGCAGCGGGCACCATCAGCCACTCCAATGTCAGGCTCTGTCGGCAGCAGTAGCCACCATCAGCCACTCCGATGTCAGGCTCTGCCGGCAGCAGCGGGCACCATCAGCCACTCCGATGTCAGGCTCTGTCGGCAGCAGCGGGCACCATCAGCCACTCCGATGTCAGGGCTCTGTCGGCAGCAGTAGCCACCATCAGCCACACCGATGTCAGGCTCTGTCGGCAGCAGCGGGCACCATCAGCCACTCCGATGTCAGGCTCTGTCGGCAGCAGTAGTCACCATCAGCCACTCCGATGTCAGGCTCTGTCGGCAGCAGTAGCCACCATCAGCCACTCTGATGTCAGGCTCTCACGGCAGCAGTAGCCAACATCAGCCACTCCGATGTCAGGCTCTGCCGGCAGCAGCGTGCACCATCAGCCACTCCAATGTCAGGCTCTGTCGGCAGCAGCGGGCACCACCAGCCACTCCGATGTCAGGCTCTGTCAACAGCAGTAGCCACCATCAGCCACTTCGATGTCAGGCTCTGTCGGCCGCAGCGGGCACCATCAGCCACTCCAATGTCTGGCTCTGTCGGCAGCAGCGGGCACCATCAGCCACTCCGATGTCAGGCTCTGCCGGCAGCAGCTCTGTCGACAGCAGTAGCCACCATCAGCCACTCCGATGTCAGGCTCTGCCGGCAGCAGCGGGCACCATCAGCCACTCCGATGTCAGGCTCTGCCGGCAGCAGCTCTGTCGACAGCAGTAGCCACCATCAGCCACTCCGATGTCAGGCTCTGCCGGCAGCAGCGGGCACCATCAGCCACTCCGATGTCTTGCTCTGCCGGCAGCAGCGGGCACCATCAGCCACTCCGATGTCAGGCTCTGTCGGCAGCAGTAGCCACCATCAGCCACTCCGATGTCAGGCTCTGTCGGCAGCAGCAGGCACCATCAGCCACACCGATGTCAGGCTCTGTCGGCAGCAGCGGGCACCATCAGCCACTCCGATGTCAGGCTCTGTCGGCAGCAGTAGCCACCATCAGCCACTCCGCTGTCAGGCTCTGTCGGCAGCAGCGGGCACCATCAGCCACTCCGATGTCAGGCTCTGCCGGCAGCAGCGGGCACCATCAGCCACTCCGATGTCAGGCTCTGTCGGCAGCAGTAGCCACCATCAGCCACTCCGATGTCAGGCTCTGTCGGCAGCAGCGGGCACCATCAGCAAATCCGATGTCAGGGCTCTGCCGGACGCAGCGGACACCCACAGCCACTCCGATGTCAGGCTCTGTCGGCAGCAGTAGCCACCATCAGCCACTCCGATGTCAGGCTCTGTCGGCAGCAGCGGGCACCATCAGCCACTCCGATGTCAGGCTCTGTCGGCAGCAGCGGGCACCATCAGCCACTCCGATGTCAGGCTCTGTCGGCAGCAGTAGCCACCATCAGCCACTCCGATGTCAGGCTCTGTCGGCAGCAGCGGGCACCATCAGCCACTCCGATGTCAGGCTCTGTCGGCAGCAGCGGGCACCATCAGCCACTCCGATGTCAGGGTTTCTGTCGGCAGCAGTAGCCACCATCAGCCACTCCGATGTCAGGCTCTGCCGGCAGCAGCGGGCACCATCAGCCACTCCGATGTCAGGCTCTGTCGGCAGCAGCGGGCACCATCAGCCACTCCGATGTCAGGGCTCTGTCGGCAGCAGTAGCCACCATCAGCCACTCCGATGTCAGGCTCTGTCGGCAGCAGCGGGCACCATCAGCCACTCCGATGTCAGGGCTCTGTCGGCAGCAGTAGCCACCATCAGCCACTCCGATGTCAGGCTCTGTCGGCAGCAGTTGTCACCATCAGCCAGTCCGATGTCAGGCTCTGTCGGCAGCAGTAGCCACCATCAGCCACTCTGATGTCAGGCTCTCACGGCAGCAGTAGCCAACATCAGCCACTCCGATGTCAGGCTCTGCCGGCAGCAGCGTGCACCATCAGCCACTCCAATGTCAGGCTCTGTCGGCAGCAGCGGGCACCATCAGCCACTCCGATGTCAGGCTCTGTCAACAGCAGTAGCCACCATCAGCCACTCCGATGTCAGGCTCTGTCGGCCGCAGCGGGCACCATCAGCCACTCCAATGTCTGGCTCTGTCGGCAGCAGCGGGCACCATCAGCCACTCCGATGTCAGGCTCTGCCGGCAGAAGCTCTGTCGACAGCAGTAGCCACCATCAGCCACTCCGATGTCAGGCTCTGCCGGCAGCAGCGGGCACCATCAGCCACTCCGATGTCAGGCTCTGCCGGCAGCAGCTCTGTCGACAGCAGTAGCCACCATCAGCCACTCCGATGTCAGGCTCTGCCGGCAGCAGCGGGCACCATCAGCCACTCCGATGTCTTGCTCTGCCGGCAGCAGCGGGCACCATCAGCCACTCCGATGTCAGGCTCTGTCGGCAGCAGTAGCCACCATCAGCCACTCCGATGTCAGGCTCTGTCGGCAGCAGCGGGCACCATCAGCCACACCGATGTCAGGCTCTGTCGGCAGCAGCGGGCACCATCAGCCACTCCGATGTCAGGCTCTGTCGGCAGCAGTAGCCACCATCAGCCACTCCGCTGTCAGGCTCTGTCGGCAGCAGCGGGCACCATCAGCCACTCCGATGTCAGGCTCTGCCGGCAGCAGCGGGCACCATCAGCCACTCCGATGTCAGGCTCTGTTGGCAGCAGTAGCCACCATCAGCCACTCCGATGTCAGGCTCTGTCGGCATCAGCGGGCACCATCAGCCACTCCGATGTCAGGCTCTGTCAGCAGCAGAAGGAACCATCAGCCACTCCGATGTCAGGCTCTGTCGGTAGCAGTAGCCACCATCAGCCACTCCGATGTCAGGCTCTGTCGGCAGCAGCGGGCACCATCAGCCACTCCGATGTCAGGCTCTGTCGGCAGCAGTAGCCACCATCAGCCACTCCGATGTCAGGCTCTGTCGGCAGCAGCGGGCACCATCAGCAAATCCGATGTCAGGGCTCTGCCGGCAGCAGCGGACACCCACAGCCACTCCGATGTCAGGCTCTGTCGGCAGCAGTAGCCACCATCAGCCACTCCGATGTCAGGCTCTGTCGGCAGCAGCGGGCACCATCAGCCACTCCGATGTCAGGCTCTGTCGGCAGCAGCGGGCACCATCAGCCACTCCGATGTCAGGCTCTGTCGGCAGCAGTAGCCACCATCAGCCACTCCGATGTCAGGCTCTGTCGGCAGCAGCGGGCACCATCAGCCACTCCGATGTCAGGCTCTGTCGGCAGCAGCGGGCACCATCAGCCACTCCGATGTCAGGCTCTGTCGGCAGCAGCGGGCACCATCAGCCACTCCGATGTCAGGCTCTGTAGGCAGCAGTAGCCACCATCAGCCACTCCGATGTCAGGCTCTGTCGGCAGCAGCGGGCACCATCAGCCACTCCGATGTCAGGCTCTGTCGGCAGCAGTAGCCACCATCAGCCACTCCGATGTCAGGCTCTGTCGGCAGCAGTGGCCACCATCAGCCACTCCGATGTCAGGCTCTGTCGGCAGCAGCGGGCACCATCAGCCACTCCAATGTCAGGCTCTGTCGGCAACAGTAGCCACCATCAGCCACTCCGATGTCAGGCTCTGTCGGCAGCAGCGGGCACCATCAGCCACTCCGATGTCAGGCTCTGCCGGCAGCAGCGGGCACCATCAGCCACTCCGATGTCAGGCTCTGTCGGCAGCAGTAGCCACCATCAGCCACTCCCATGTCAGGCTCTGTCGGCAACAGCAGCCACCATCAGCCACTCCGATGTCAGGCTCTGTCGGCAGGAGTAGCCACCATCAGCCACTCCGATGTCAGGCTCTGTCAGCAGCAGCGGGCACCATCAGCCACTCCGATGTCAGGCTCTGTCGGCAGCAGAAGGTACCATCAGCCACTCCGATGTCAGGCTCTGTGGGCAGCAGCGGGCACCATCAGCCACTCCGATGTCAGGCTCTGTCGGCAGCAGTAGCCACCATCAGCCACTCCGATGTCAGGCTCTCACGGCAGCAGTAGCCAACATCAGCCACTCCGATGTCAGGCTCTGCCGGCAGCAGCGTGCACCATCAGCCACTACAATGTCAGGCTCTGTCGGCAGCAGCGGGCACCATCAGCCACTCCGATGTCAGGCTCTGTCAGCAGCAGTAGCCACCATCAGCCACTCCGATGTCAGTCTCTGTCGGCAGCAGCGGGCACCATCAGCCACTCCGATGTCTGGCTCTGTCGGCAGCAGTAGCCACCATCAGCCACTCCGATGTCAGGCTCTGCCGGCAGCAGCTCTGTCGGCAGCAGTAGCCACCATCAGCCACTCCGATGTCAGGCTCTGCCGGCAGCAGCGGGCACCATCAGCCACTCCGATGTCTGGCTCTGCCGGCAGCAGCGGGCACCATCAGCCACTCCGATGTCAGGCTCTGTCGGCAGCAGTAGCCACCATCAGCCACTCCGATGTCAGGCTCTGTCGGCAGCAGCGGGCACCATCAGCCACTCCGATGTCAGGCTCTGTCGGCAGCAGCGGGCACCATCAGCCACTCCGATGTCAGGCTCTGTCGGCAGCAGTAGCCACCATCAGCCACTCCGATGTCAGGCTCTGTCGGCAGCAGCGGGCACCATCAGCCACTCCGATGTCAGGCTCTGCCGGCAGCAGCGGGCACCATCAGCCACTCCGATGTCAGGCTCTGTCAGCAGCAGCGGGCACCAGCAGCCACTCCAATGTCAGGCTCTGTCGGCAACAGTAGCCACCATCAGCCACTCCGATGTCAGGCTCTGTCGGCAGTAGTAGCCACCATCAGCCACTCCGATGTCAGGCTCTGTCGGCAGCAGCGGGCACCATCAGCCACTCCGATGTCAGGCTCAGTCGGTAGCAGTAGCAACCATCAACCACTCCGATGTCAGGCTCTGTCGGCAGCAGCGGGCACCATCAGCCACTCCGATGTCAGGCTCTGTCGGCAGCAGTAGCCACCATCAGCCACTCCGATGTCATGCTCTGTTGGCAGCAGCGGGCACCATCAGCAAATCCGATGTCAGGGCTCTGCCGGCAGCAGCGGGCACCCTCAGCCACTCCGATGTCAGGCTCTGTCGGCAGCAGTAGCCACCATCAGCCACTCCGATGTCAGGCTCTGTCGGTAGCAGTAGCAACCATCAACCACTCCGATGTCAGGCTCTGTCGGCAGCAGCGGGCACCATCAGCCACTCCGATGTCAGGCTCTGTCGGCAGCAGTAGCCACCATCAGCCACTCCGATGTCAGGCTCTGTCGGCAGCAGCGGGCACCATCAGCAAATCCGATGTCAGGGCTCTGCCGGCAGCAGCGGGCACCCTCAGCCACTCCGATGTCAGGCTCTGTCGGCAGCAGTAGCCACCATCAGCCACTCCGATGTCAGGCTCTGTCGGCAGCAGCGGGCACCATCAGCCACTCCGATGTCAGGCTCTGTCGGCAGCAGTAGCCACCATCAGCCACTCCCATGTCAGGCTCTGTCGACAGCAGCGGGCACCATCAGCCACTCCGATGTCAGGCTCTGTCGGCAGCAGCGGGCACCATCAGCCACTCCAATGTAAGGCTCTGTCGGCAACAGTAGCCACCATCAGCCACTCCGATGTCAGGCTCTGTCGGCAGTAGTAGCCACCATCAGCCACTCCGATGTCAGGCTCTGTCAGCAGCAGCGGGCACCATCAGCCACTCCGATGTCAGGCTCTGTCGGCAGCAGAAGGCACCATCAGCCACTCCGATGTCAGGCTCTGTCGGCAGCAGCGGGCACCATCAGCCACTCCGATGTCAGGCTCTGTCGGCAGCAGTAGCCACCATCAGCCACTCCGATGTCAGGCTCTGTCGGCAGCAGTAGCCACCATCAGCCACTCCGATGTCAGGGCTCTGTTGGCAGCAGCGGGCACCATCAGCCACTCCGATGTCTTGCTCTGCCGGCAGCAGCGGGCACCATCAGCCACTCCGATGTCAGGCTCTGTCGGCAGCAGTAGCCACCATCAGCCACTCCGATGTCAGGCTCTGTCGGCAGCAGCGGGCACCATCAGCCACACCGATGTCAGGCTCTGTCGGCAGCAGCGGGCACCATCAGCCACTCCGATGTCAGGCTCTGTCGGCAGCAGTAGCCACCATCAGCCACTCCGATGTCAGGCTCTGTCGGCAGCAGCGGGCACCATCAGCCACTCCGATGTCAGGCTCTGTCGGCAGCAGCGGGCACCATCAGCCACTCCGATGTCAGGCTCTGTCGGCAGCAGTAGCCACCATCAGCCACTCCCATGTCAGGCTCTGTCGACAGCAGCGGGCACCATCAGCCACTCCGATGTCAGGCTCTGTCGGCAGCAGCGGGCACCATCAGCCACTCCAATGTAAGGCTCTGTCGGCAACAGTAGCCACCATCAGCCACTCCGATGTCAGGCTCTGTCGGCAGCAGCGGGCACCATCAGCCACTCCGATGTCAGGCTCTGTCGGCAGCAGTAGCCACCATCAGCCACTCCGATGTCAGGCTCTGTCGGCAGCAGCGGGCACCATCAGCAAATCCGATGTCAGGGCTCTGCCGGCAGCAGCGGACACCCACAGCCACTCCGATGTCAGGCTCTGTCGGCAGCAGTAGCCACCATCAGCCACTCCGATGTCAGGCTCTCTCGGCAGCAGCGGGCACCATCAGCCACTCCGATGTCAGGCTCTGTCGGCAGCAGCGGGCACCATCAGCCACTCCGATGTCAGGCTCTGTCGGCAGCAGTAGCCACCATCAGCCACTCCGATGTCAGGCTCTGTCGGCAGCAGCGGGCACCATCAGCCACTCCGATGTCAGGCTCTGTCGGCAGCAGCGGGCACCATCAGCCACTCCGATGTCAGGCTCTGTCGGCAGCAGCGGGCACCATCAGCCACTCCGATGTCAGGCTCTGTAGGCAGCAGTAGCCACCATCAGCCACTCCGATGTCAGGCTCTGTCGGCAGCAGCGGGCACCATCAGCCACTCCGATGTCAGGCTCTGTCGGCAGCAGTAGCCACCATCAGCCACTCCGATGTCAGGCTCTGTCGGCAGCAGTGGCCACCATCAGCCACTCCGATGTCAGGCTCTGTCGGCAGCAGCGGGCACCATCAGCCACTCCGATGTCAGGCTCTGTCGGCAACAGTAGCCACCATCAGCCACTCCGATGTCAGGCTCTGTCGGCAGCAGCGGGCACCATCAGCCACTCCGATGTCAGGCTCTGCCGGCAGCAGCGGGCACCATCAGCCACTCCGATGTCAGGCTCTGTCGGCAGCAGTAGCCACCATCAGCCACTCCCATGTCAGGCTCTGTCGGCAACAGTAGCCACCATCAGCCACTCCGATGTCAGGCTCTGTCGGCAGGAGTAGCCACCATCAGCCACTCCGATGTCAGGCTCTGTCAGCAGCAGCGGGCACCATCAGCCACTCCGATGTCAGGCTCTGTCGGCAGCAGAAGGTACCATCAGCCACTCCGATGTCAGGCTCTGTGGGCAGCAGCGGGCACCATCAGCCACTCCGATGTCAGGCTCTGTCGGCAGCAGTAGCCACCATCAGCCACTCCGATGTCAGGCTCTCACGGCAGCAGTAGCCAACATCAGCCACTCCGATGTCAGGCTCTGCCGGCAGCAGCGTGCACCATCAGCCACTACAATGTCAGGCTCTGTCGGCAGCAGCGGGCACCATCAGCCACTCCGATGTCAGGCTCTGTCAGCAGCAGTAGCCACCATCAGCCA
>CM060075.1:8553591-8866412 GCA_030533445.1 Cyprinodon diabolis | reverse complement strand
TCACAGGCCTCTACAAGGTGGCCATGCTCCCCACATCTCCGGCAGAGCTTAGGCTGTCCCTGGTAGTGAATGTAGCCTCTGTTTTCCCCCAGGACTATCATTGATGGTAGATGTCTCAGGCCCTGGAAACCTTGGGGGTCCTCCCATTGTTGAATGGGAACCCTCCAAGCACAATTCCAAATGCCGTCGACATCCCTCACCTTCATAGCCTGGCCTTTCACAGTGCAGTATCTTCCCAGCCACATACAAATATCCTCAGCATTAACAGTTTCATTGAACATCCTGACAATAACTGTTTTTACAGTATTGTCAGTCAGTTTCTCAACGTTAAATGCTGAAAGCTGGGGTTTAGCATTCTCAAATCGTGTCCAGAATTCTTTAAGTAATGAGCTTGTGCAAAAACTTACATCAAATCCTTTGTTGAAAGGCAGGGTCAGGATGCAATTCAGGTCGTTTGCAGAAAACCTCAGTGTCTGCTGTATCAGTTTCCTGGAGAAATCAAGTCTAGACATGGTTATTGGGCCTTCTTCTTTTTCCTTGAATAAAAAGCGAACACTGTGGTGCCTCCGCATGCTGGCATGGCTAGCCGACATGGTGGAGGCACCACCACCTAAAAACACTAAAAAAGAATTTAAATAGTTAAAAGCAGGAAGATAAAACCACTAAAAGTAACTTAAAAACAAAAGTAAGTCAAAGTGTGACAGTAAAAGTTTAAAACCTGAAGAAATGTGCAGCTACTTCAAGCTGTTATTTCCACAAGATAAAACTTTTTCTCCTTTAAGTGTAGGCAAGAGTGCCACAATCAGGCAACCTTTCACCACCCAGAGGAGTCGATCGCAGTCTTAGCCAAAAGGCCGAGAAGCGATAAATGAGAAAAGGGGGAAGAAGAACTCACCCCTCTGTCTGACCTCATTTTAACTAATGGTGCACAATCTTTGATTACTCGGCTGGGGTGGTGGTGGGGATTCTGGCTCACATGGCATACGTTAACGTCACATTCAATCTAAACCTAATGTTCCCCCCCATCCCCCACTAGGGCGCATGGCAAGGCCTGGTCAATCTAAGCTGTCCTATCTCAGGCTTTGAGGCACTTAGTGACATGCCTTCTTCAGCACCCGCATCCTTGTGAAAGCCTTGACAAAATGCTTCAAATGCATACACAGGGCTAGTCTTTAAGCGCACTGAAAATGACCCCACAATTCAATGGTCACCACATGTCCTTAATGGCTTGCTGGCGTTCTGGGAAACTTGTTGCATATGTGGGAACCTGAAAATGTCTAGCCATCAGATTCTCAACCCAAAGCCTGTTCTGGCTCATTGGTGACCATGTGAAAATGGTTTGTTCAGATTTTGGTCCCAATCGGTCCATGTTAAGTTGCGTAAACTGAGTTAATTGGATGCCATGTCCCTAAATTTTAGGCAAAAAATTGATGGCCCATAAATCTGCATCCTGAGCTCAAAGAGACCCCCTTTTTAAGCCCTAGGCAGGTAGCGGGGTCTATTTTGAACATGCTGCGTCTTTATGGGCCAACCAAGTGGCTTCCCGTCCCCTACTCCACAAAAATGATGGTTCTTCCGGCAAACAGCAGATTTTGGACTTGATTTTAACAGGGATGCTCCTGCAGAAGGCCTGCACACTCTGTGTGGAGCCCCAGCACCCTGGCGCCTTTTTCTAGACCTTCAGGGGGGATTGGATTCCTCACTGCTCTGCCCAGCAGAGAGCCTCATTATCGGCACAGCCGCTCCCCCTCTCTGCATGATCGACCACATCCGGGGTGACAACCTCCAACTCTCCTCCCAAGAAAAACACACTCTCTTCCGGGCCAACAACCACCACTAGACCTCCTCTCGGAACCTGCACCTCCAGGAGGTCCTGTGGGCCCAGTCTTAAGCACCCCCCCACGGCCTAAACCAAGCAGTACACACCTGCAGGCTGTCTGGGTGCCTGTATGGCAGCATGACTTAAAAAAAATTGAGCACTCTCGGATCCCTGACATGGAGCCTGCACCTCCAGCAGGTCCTGTGGGCCCACTCTTAAACACCCCCCCACGGACTAAACCATGCAGTACACGCCTGCAGGCTGTCTGGGCCCCTGGTATGGCAGCAAGACTTGAAAATTTGAGGGCTCTGTGATCCCTGATGTGGAACCTTAATGCGGCCAAAAAGCTTACAGCACCAGGTATTTCAAGGTGGTCTCCCATCCGAGTACCAAAGGATTCCCCACTGGTCTTCCCAGCAGAGAGCCTCATCATCGGCCCCACTGCTCCCCCTCTCTGCAAGATCCACCATATCCGGGCTGACAACCTCCATCTCTCCTCCACAGAAAAACACACTCCCCTCCGGGCCAAAAACCACCACTTGACCTCCTCTGGGAACCTGCACCTCCGGGAGGGCCTGTGGGCCCACTCTTAAACACCAACCCACGGACCAAACCATGCAGTACACGCCTGTAGGCTGTCTGGGCCCCTAGTATGGCAGCATGACTTTGAAAATTTGAGGGCTCTCGGATCCCTAATATAGAACCTGCACCTCCAGGAGGTCCCGTGGGAACACTCTTAAGCACCCCTCCCCCATGGACAAAACCAAGTAGTACACCCCTGCAGGCTTTCTGGGCCCCTGGTATGGAAGCATGACTTCGAAAATTTGCGGAGTCTCGGATCCCTGATTTGGAACCTTGATGGGGCCAAAAAGCTTACAGCACCAGGTATTCCCAGGCGGTCTCCCATCCAAGTACTAACCAGGCCCGACCCTGCTTAGCTTCCGAGATCAGACGAGATCGGGCGTGCTCAGGACGGTATGGCCGTAAGCCACCAGAGCTCAAATAACCCGCCGGTTTATACAGGATACAGTAGCAACGTGTTTCCGATGTGACCGTTTTGCTGTGAGCTGACACCACATGCCTACCTATGCTTCCCTTTGATGGGGTCTTGATAAAACTTGCAGAAAAGATACTCTCCAGTTCATATAATTGAATGAGGTATCGTTGTGTCCCGAACCAAATGGTGAGTTTCCCATTATGGTAATGATTGAATGACTAAAGTTTTTATGGGGTCCTCAGGGACCACAACACATCACATTGACTTGAGAAACACTAATAAAACCTGATTCTCACAGTGACCTGGAGCTGCCTTTTTACATAAACGTGAAGTGCACCAAAATCCTAGAAGTGCTGCAATACTAGGCTGATGCGTAGAGTGGACAGAGCAAGCCCTTGTTCCATCTCCATATTCCAAAAAGCAATTTAATATATGGTCCCCAGATAGGGGACATATCAGATATTAAACTGATAAGAACAGATTTTTTTCTTTCGAAAAATGTTTTATTATTTCTTAGAACATTTTATAACATAACACTTTTATACAGAACGTTTCTTTTTAAATAAAATACAAATTGTCACATTTTTCAGCTAAAAGAAGATAAGAACAAGGAAGTTAAAACCAAACTCTGTATGTTAAAAGTTTGAGCAGGACCGGGGTGACTCTTTACAAAGTTCGGGGCCGTCCCGTCCTTCCAAACGGCGTTTGGTGCTCAGAGGAGAAAACCCCCCCTGCTGCTCCTGCCCTCCTGCCTCACCCGGAGGGCCAGGCCGCCGCTGCTGGGACCTTCGTCAGTGTAGCTCCGGCTCCTTCGTCCATGGAGGCGCAGGCGATTCTTCTTTGTGGCTGTGTCCTTGGCGTGCCACCTGCAGCTCCGATGGTTTGTCTTCTTGCTGCCGCCATTCGGATCACAGCCACGGGGGGCATCTGCCTGCGCCTGCTTACCAGCAAGTTTCTGGAGGTCCATATGGCGTCTTTGATGGTGGCGAGGGTGAGCCACATCTCTGCGAAGTCCTTCTTTCCAAACTTCTGGTGGCTCACCCCGTACAGCATTAGCTGTATATCGAGGACCTCCCTTGCTGGCAAGTATGGGAATTGCAAGGAGCCGGCCTTTGCCCACAGGTCCCTGGCAGCGCTGCACTCCCACAGCAGGTGCCTCACCGACTCCGGCGCGCCACAACCGGGTTGGGGGCAGATGAATGTCGTCGACATGCCGCGGGAGTGCATAACGGCTCTGACCGGGAGGATCTCATGAGCCACCATCCAAGACAGGTCCTGGAGTCCGTTTGAAAGGGCGGGATGGCCCACATTGCGCCAAACTGTCATGGCGTCCCCGGACTGGAGGCCGCGCACTGGAGTCACTGGCTCCCGGTCCTGCACAAAAGAGATAATAAAACGATGGTTTGTTAAAATCCTGATCTCCTCTCCTTCCAGCTTAAAATGCTGTAAAAATTTCTGTATAAAAGCGTATGCCGTTGGGAGGTTAAAAGCTACTGGTTTTCTAAAATCACTCTTTAAAAGTTTCAGTTTTCTGAGGTATGATCCAAACCAGAATCTATTCATTGCATTTGTTTTTGTGTTATTGGACATATTCATGGCTTGTTTAAAGTGAGTGCTGGTGTAATGGCTGCCTAAAAACAGGTACAGATCTGGGACTCCTTTCCCTCCTTTTTCTTTGGGTTTTGTCATAATTTCACGTTTTATTCTTTCCCATTTAGAGTCCCAGATGAAATAAAAAATGTCCCGTTGCAGCTCTAAAATCACTCTCCTGGGGGGAATAAAAACAGAACTGGTTAGTAAAAACACTGGTAAAATCACTGCTTTGATTATTAAAATCTTTCCCTCTATTGTTAGGTTTCTCATAGTCCAGAAACCTATTCTTTGTTTTACTCTTCGTGTTATTTCTGTCCAGTTTGATTTTCCTTCGCCATTTTTATCAAATTTAACTCCTAATATTTTCTGTTCTTCTTGGGTCACCTGAAACTGAAGTCCTATTTTCTCATTATTTTTCCATGGTCCGTAAAATTGTGCTTTTGTTTTTTCTTTATTTAATTTAGACCCTGACGCCTTGCCGAACCAGTCTGTTAATTGGAACACTCTGTCTACTGATAAAAGATCTGTACATAAAATGTTAAAATCATCCATATATAAAAGACATTTCCCCACCTGCCCTCCACTCCCCGGTATAGTTATACCGGAGATCAACGGGTCCCTTCTCAAGATCTGCGCGAGCGGCTCGATGCAGGTCACGTAGAGAAGGGCAGATAACGGACAACCCTGACGGACACCGCAGTTCACTTTCACTGCTTTTGTCAGAAACCCGTTAACCATGAATCTGCTGGAGATGTCTCGATACAACAGTCCCACCCACGCTACGAACCTTCCAGGAAAACCCATTTTTTGCAGTACCTGGAAAAGGTACTGGTGCGAGACCCGATCAAACGCTTTTTCAAAATCTAGGTTTAGGACTATCAGCCGAATGTTTCTGTCTCTCGCAAAACAGATGGTGTCTCGGATCAGTACGAGGCTGTCCGTGATCCTCCTTCCCGGCACTGCGCAGGCTTGATCCGGGTGGATTAGATCCCCTAGCACTCGGCGCATCCTGGCTGCTAAAAGTTTACTAAAAAGTTTACAATCAACGTTTAAAAGGGTGATGGGTCGCCAGTTTTTAAGATCTCTTTTGTCTTTGTCCTTATATAAAAGTGTAACTATTCCTGTTTTAAAACTATCTGGAAGTGTGTCTAATTTGCTAAAATCGGTAAAAAGAATAATTAAATCAGGTGCTAAAATGTCCCAAAGGGTTAAATAAAATTCTAAAGGGAGTCCGTCTGAGCCAGGAGATTTTCCTCTTTTAAAACTCTTCAGTGAATTAAAAAGCTCTAAAGGAGTAAAATCCTGCTCTAAAAAACTAGTTTCTTTTAAACTTTTTTCAAGAAACTCCAAAGTTTCATTTATATTTTCTTTAACTGTATTTTCTGTGTATAGTTCTTCATAGAATTTTTCAATCACTTTTATCTTTTCTTCTATGTTTGAAACTATGTTTCCATTATCTGCCTTTAATTCAGATATAAAACTTGGATTACTTATTATTTTCTTGAAAAAGTATCTTGTGCATTTTTCTCCTTCTTCTATTTCTCTCTCTCTACTTCTTAAAATAACTCCCTTGCTTTTTATTTCTGCTAAAATGCTCATTTCTTTCTTTACTTCTCTTATTTCTTTATTAAAATCCATTCCCTGTTGGTTTAAAATATAATACCTATGCAGTCGTTTCTGCAGCCCCATCATGCGTCTCTGTTCTTTCTTCTTTTTGTTTTTTCCTGCTTGTCTGAAGAAAGTCCGGGTCCTACCTTTCACCATCTCCCACCACTGTGCTCGTGTTTCGTACAGGTCTTGGAGGGTCTGCCACTCGCGGTACCGCTCCCGGTACTGGCCGACCAGAGCCTGGTCTTCCAGCAGGGAGCGGTTGAGCTTCCACAGACCTCTCCCGGTCGTCGCACCTATAGGGAGTGAGAGCGTGCAGGACAGAAGGAAGTGATCGGAAAAGAAAACCGGTGACAATCTAGCATCGATAAGGGCACAATCCCTTGTGAAGAAGTAGTCAATGCGAGAGGCCTTAGAGCTATCATCACTGACCCAGGTGTAGCCCTCCTCTCCAGGATGCATGCTTCTAAAACAGTCCACTAGTTTAAAATCCCTAACGATTCTCTGTAATAAAAGCGATGTCTTGTCAACCTTAAAATCTTGTCCGGTCCTTTTTCTGTCTTTTCTAGTTAAAACACAGTTAAAATCCCCCCCAATGATTAAAGGTGTTCTTCCTAACATGTGGGGCTGCAGTTCCTCTAAGAAGTCGTACCTGTCGTGTTTGTCATTAAAACCATAAATGTTTAAGAGGTTAAAAGCCTGTCCGTTAAAAGTCAGATTTGCTAAAAGTGCTCGTCCCTCTCTCACCACGGTGCTCCCCTCAACTAAAATATGTGGGTTGTTTATTAAAATGGCCACGCCGTCGTTTTTGTTTTCATTGGAGCCGCTCCATATGGACGGCCGTGGCCACAACTCCTGCCACCGGGTGTAACTTTTTAAAAACGGGAGGGCACATTCTTGTAGTAAAAACAAGTCCGACTGTACAGAACTTAAAAAGGATAAAATACTCTGGGCTCTAACTCGCGACTTCACACTTCTAACATTGATTGTTGAGAAGGTGAGAGCCATGAGTATGTTTAAAAACAACAATTTTAAAAACAACAGGTTTAAACTTATAGAGGTATTAAAAACAAGTAACTAAAAGGCAGTACCACCAAGAATGGGCTGAAAGGTCAAGTTATTTCTTGTGAATGAAGCTCTTCCTTCAACTCCCATGGTTCGAGAGAAGGGGGTTGAGCGTCATTCCCCTTCCGGACTCTAGGTGTTGGCCTCTGTTGCAAAGTTTTATTTAACATCAAGTCCTTTGGGGTTGATTGCAGAGCTATGTTAAGAAAAGAGACCTCATTGGGTGAGTCGGAGGGGAAGACTCTGGGTTCCTCCTCAGATGAATGTTCTGAGAAGTTGCCCAGTCTACCCCTCTTCTCCATGACTATGGATATGTCAGGAGACAACTCTGATGCTGGCCTCTTTGCCAGCTGGGCATCGGGGAGGGTGGCATCCTCACTACTTCCCATTTCCTCCTCATTTAATGTAGCTCCGCCTTCCGCCTGCATGGCCTTCTCCTCATTACTTTCAGGTTGGGGAGGCATTTCAGGCCCCTCCCCATTTCCCGCCTCCATCTGCTCCTCTCCTCCAATGACAGGTTTTGGCGGGAAATTTGAATTTTCAGGCCCAGCTGCATCAATTAACTCTTCAAATGTTTGTCTCTGGTTTTCCTTTTCAGTCTGTGCATTTGTTTTTTCATTTCTTAGTTTGTTAGCAAACGATCTTGGACAATCTCTGAAGAGGTGGTTTGTTTCCCCACAAAGATTGCACTTCCTGCCATTGGGACACTCCTCAAAAGTGTGCCCAATTTCTCTACATTTACCACAAAACACTTTGTCGCATGCCTCTACCAGGTGCCCATGCTCACCACACTTGCGGCAGAGCTTGGGCTGGCCTTGGTAGTGTATGTAGCCTCTGTTTTCACCCAGAACTATCATAGATGGTAGGTGCTTCAGGCCCTGGAAGCCCTGAGGGTCTTGCCATTGTTGGATGGGGACCCTCCAGGCACAGTTCCAGATGCCATCCACATCCCTAACCTTGGTAGCCTGGCCTTTTACAGAGCAAAATCTACCCAACCACATACATATGTCCTCTGCATTCACAGTTTCATTGAACATCCTGACAATAACTGTTTTACGGCTATTGTCAGTCAGTTTCTCCACAGTGAATGCAGAAAACTGGGCCTTAACATTTTCAAAACGTGTCCAAAAATCATGCAGTATTGCAGCTGAACAAAAACTCACGTCAAAACCTTTGTTAAAAGGCAAAGTCAGGATGCAGTTCAGGTCGTTCGGGCCAAACTTCAGGGTCTGCTGTATCATCTTCCTCGAGAAGTCGAGTCTGGACATCACCGTTACCTGGCCATCCCGTTCTTTAAATAAAAATCTCACGCTGTGGTGCCTCCGAATGCCGGCATGGTTGGCCGACATGTTGGAGGCACCACAAGCTAAAACCACCTAAAAGAGAGCTAAAAGGTTAAAACACAATAAATACTTTAAAACAGAATAAAAAATGTGCAAAACGAAACAAGTTAAAAGGACTGAAGAAAACTCAGCTGTACTATGCAGAGCTTTCTTCAACCAAAGTATCTCTCCTTAAGGTGAAGGCAAGAGTGCCACAAACAGGCAACCTTTCACCACCCAGAGGAGTTGATCGCAGTCTTAGCCAAAAGGCCGAGAAGCGATAAATGAGAAAAGGGGGAAGAAGAACTCACCCCTCTGCCTGACCTCATTTTAACTAATGGTGCACAATCTTTGATTACTCGGCTGGGGTGGTGGTGGGGATTCTGGCTCACATGGCATACGTTAACGTCACATTCAATCTAAACCTAATGTTCCCCCCCATCCCCCACTAGGGTGCATGGCAAGGCCTGGTCAATCTAAGCTGTCCTATCTCAGGCTTTGAGGCACTTAGTGACATGCCTTCTTCAGCACCCGCATCCTTGTGAAAGCCTTGACAAAATGCTTCAAATGCATACACAGGGCTAGTCTTTAAGCGCACTGAAAATGACCCCACAATTCAATGGTCACCACATGTCCTTAATGGCTTGCTGGCGTTCTGGGAAACTTGTTGCATATGTGGGAACCTGAAAATGTCTAGCCATCAGATTCTCAACCCAAAGCCTGTTCTGGCTCATTGGTGACCATGTGAAAATGGTTTGTTCAGATTTTGGTCCCAATCGGTCCATGTTAAGTTGCGTAACCTGAGTTAATTGGATGCCATGTCCCTAAATTTTAGGCAAAAAATTGATGGCCCATAAATCTGCATCCTGAGCTCAAAGAGACCCCCTTTTTAAGCCCTAGGCAGGTAGCGGGGTCTATTTTGAACATGCTGCGTCTTTATGGGCCAACCAAGTGGCTTCCCGTCCCCTACTCCACAAAAATGATGGTTCTTCCGGCAAACAGCAGATTTTGGACTTGATTTTAACAGGGATGCTCCTGCAGAAGGCCTGCACACTCTGTGTGGAGCCCCAGCACCCTGGCGCCTTTTTCTAGACCTTCAGGGGGGATTGGATTCCTCACTGCTCTGCCCAGCAGAGAGCCTCATTATCGGCACAGCCGCTCCCCCTCTCTGCATGATCGACCACATCCGGGGTGACAACCACCAACTCTCCTCCCAAGAAAAACACACTCTCTTCCGGGCCAACAACCACCACTAGACCTCCTCTCGGAACCTGCACCTCCAGGAGGTCCTGTGGGCCCAGTCTTAAGCACCCCCCCACGGCCTAAACCAAGCAGTACACACCTGCAGGCTGTCTGGGTACCTGTATGGCAGCATGACTTAAAAAAAATTGAGCACTCTCGGATCCCTGACATGGAACCTGCACCTCCAGGAGGTCCTGTGGGCCCACTCTTAAACACCCCCCCACCAGAGCTCAAATAACCCGCCTGTTTATACAGGATACAGTAGCAACGTGTTTCCGATGTGACCGTTTTGCTGTGAGCTGACACCACATGCCTACCTATGCTTCCCTTTGATGGGGTCTTGATAAAACTTGCAGAAAAGATACTCTCCAGTTCATATAATTGAATGAGGTATCGTTGTGTCCCGAACCAAATGGTGAGTTTCCCATTATGGTAATGATTGAATGACTAAAGTTTTTATGGGGTCCTCAGGGACCACAACACATCACATTGACTTGAGAAACACTAATAAAACCTGATTCTCACAGTGACCTGGAGCTGCCTTTTTACATAAACGTGAAGTGCACCAAAATCCTAGAAGTGCTGCAATACTAGGCTGATGCGTAGAGTGGACAGAGCAAGCCCTTGTTCCATCTCCATATTCCAAAAAGCAATTTAATATATGGTCCCCAGATAGGGGACATATCAGATATTAAACTGATAAGAACAGATTTTTTCTTTCGAAAAATGTTTTATTTTTTCTTAGAACATTTTATGACATATCACATTTACACAGAAAATTGTCACATTTTTCAGCTAAAAGAAGATAAGAACAAGGAAGTTAAAACCAAACTCTGTGTGTTAAAAGTTTGAGCAGGACCAGGGTGACTCTTTACAAAGTTCAGGGCCGTCCCGTCCTTCCAAACGGCGTTTGGTGCTCAGAGGAGAAAACCCCCCCTGCTGCTCCTTCCCTCCTGCCTCACCCGGAGGGCCAGGCCGCCGCTGCTGGGACCTTCGTCAGTGTAGCTCCGGCTCCTTCGTCCATGGAGGCGCAGGCGATTCTTCTTTGTGGCTGTGTCCTTGGCGTGCCACCTGCAGCTCCGATGGTTTGTCTTCTTGCTGCCGCCATTCGGATCACAGCCACGGGGGGCATCTGCCTGCGCCTGCTTACCAGCAAGTTTCTGGAGGTCCATATGGCGTCTTTGATGGTGGCGAGGGTGAGCCACAATGACTACTATATGATCAATATTACTGCTCCTAAAATCATCCCTGCTGCTTTAAGATACTTTCCCCATCCAAGCTTATTAAACCAGTCCCAGAATCCCTTCAATTGAGTGTTCCAATTGGACTGCAGTACATGTTCTTCCCTCATTCGTTTCATTTCCTGTAGGACTCCTGTGAGGCTACCGTTAACATCTGTGTGCATGGGAATTAAAGTACAACAATCTTCTCCTATATAATCACATATTCCTTGGTCCCCAGCCATGCGAGACTCTAACACGAACCTATGTTGTAGAACCATTAGCGACGTTGCATGCAATTGATCCTTTACCAGATCCATACCTTTTATCGTAAAATTTATAAATCTTTGTTGATTATACCATAAGAGATTTACCCATCTGCTATTGCGAGCTATATACTGCGCATTAACAATGGTTCCATAGATTGGTACTGAACCAGCCCCCCTCCCGCTTTTTATCCAATCACTCCCTATAGCAGCCTGTTCCTCAGGTACCCCATATGGGACCTGATCCCAAGAGATATATACTTCATCTGAGGTCTTCCACTCATGTTTAACAGGAGCACTTCTCTTAATGCGGTTGGTTATGTCGTTAGATGTTACATTACTGTCTATTGGGTTATTTACTATTAACTTTAGTTGTCCTGTCAGCATTACTGGTGCACAGATACCTTCCCACTGAGGGGGCAATGTGGCCAACATCTGTGTTTCATTGTGGCACATCCAAAAAATGTCACCTAAAGGGACAGATCCCTTTACCAGGCTCAGTATTCGGTATTGAGATACACTTGAAGGTTGGAACTCATAAATAACATGTCCCCCATCTGGTACTACCTGTTCACAGCGTATGGTAGCATTGGGGCTTGTTTTACAAAACTTAATGTGGTAGGTGAGGTTCCCATCTTTTGTCGGTGGGTACCACGTTCTATTACTACATGTCACCAATCCATCCGTTGTCCACATTTGTCTAGAGGTTCTTTTGGTCACCTCTTCTAATTCTTTCCCTCGGGCTATACAAAATGGAAAAATCAGTTCAGCTGGTTTTCGTACTACGGGTGGAAGGGAGAAAGTGCTCATCACCTCATTGATTGAGGAGTTCAGTGCTCTGGGGCATATTGTGTGGTCTTCTGACAAGGATGAAAGACCTCCGGCCATCTGCATGGCACAATGAGCAAAGCACTCCGTTACATCTGGGCAGTCGCCTATTTTACTTCCTGGAATAATCTGAAGGGCTGGTAATTTTTTTAACATTATAACAGGCTATACAATCATCTTTCGGGCGCTTTTTGGCTTTGAACATTGTCTGGACAGAGTACTGAATCCATTGTTGGAACATGTTGGTTTCCCAGTGTGCAGTCTTTAATTTGTCTAGATCTCTTTTCTGTCTTCTGTTTATCAGTTGCACCACTTTATGTGCTCTTTTTACTGTCATTACTTGTCCTGTTAGTGTGTTTTGGCATATGTTTGTTCTGCATCTTACCTCAATGATCACCATCCCATCCCCACGGCAGTCCATGCTTCGTGGAATTCCAAGCCAATGTTTCCCCATTGACTTCCCTAAAATTTCTTCAGACATTACATAATCATATCCTTTGATTTGCACATGCATTAGTGATAAATCTTTTCCATCATTATTACTGATTACCCCTTGGTTAGTAGCTAGTGTTACCATTGCTAGTGCACATGTTTGTGTGTGACGCATTAAGTGTGTGTGTGTCGTGTTAGTAGTAACCTTAATCAGATCCCCCCTTGTTAACCCACAAAGGGTTAACACTACAAGAAGATTAGTCAGATTAGTCAGAGTCGGGAGAATGCGCATCCGAGAGATGCCCAGACGGCGATGGGGTGGGCGGGACCGAGTCGAGCGACGGCCCACTCGTCGTGGAGGAGGAAGGGGAGAGGGAGGGAAGAAAGGGGAAGGTACAGGTGAGGAATGTGAAGGGGACAGGACGCCACAGCATCTGGTGGGTCCGAAGAAAGAAGTTGGTCCAGTGCCTGAACGAAGGATGGATCTGGGTCAGAACCAGAAGAAGTCTCAGTGGCAGCAGGATCATCATCATTGCCACCAGAATCAGAAGGCGGATAGGAAGCATAAGAATGAACACTGTCATCCTCAGAGTCCCCTGACCTTTGCGACTGGCGAGCTGCCAAGCGGGCCGAACGTCTTTGGACGCCTGACGTTGAGGGGAGTGGGGATGCATCAGTGCCCGACACCGGTGCAACATCTAAAGTTTGTGAGCTAGTGGAGGGGTGCTGCGGAGGGAGACTTGTTGCTGCCCTGTCAGCATGCGCAGAGCCCGTCGGTCCTGGATCGAGTCCAGGTGGGTCTGGAGGCCGATGCCTGGTGCAGTGGTTTTTGTGAAACCAGAAGGGCTTACCTTCGACTTTCAGGGCAGTGGGAGTGGTAAGCACAACTTTAAAAGGGCCTTCCCTACGAGGCTCGTTCCACTGACGTCTAAAGACTCGTATGAACACACTGTCACCAACTTGAACGTCCCTGACGTCCACTGGAATGTGTGTCTCGTCTCGGCTGTGAGCTGCTGTCACCTGTTGAAATATAAGCCTGTGAATGCGGGTTAAGGACCTGAGGTAGTCCCCCATTTCACGCTCAAGCTGTGCTAGGGAAATCTCCGCCAGCTGGGGTCCTCGAACCTGTGGGAGAGGCATTGGTCGACCTGTAAGCATTTCATGAGGAGTAAGATGGGTTATACGGTTAGTTTGAGAACGCATTGCCATTAATGCAACAGGCAAGGCGTCCACCCAAGTCAAACGGTTGTTGCTGTCAGCTATTATCTTAGCAATCTTCGATTTCAGGATCCCGTTAGCTCGTTTCACGGATCCCTGTGACTGGGGATGATACACACAACCAAACTTTTGTTTTATGCACAACAGTTTAAACATTTGCTGGATCACCTGTGAAACAAAATGTGGTCCGTTATCAGATGATATTGTGTCAGGCATGCCAAATCTGGGAAAAACCTCTTTACACAAAAACCGTGCTGCTGCTTTGTGGTCATTATGAGCAGTGGGACATGCTTCTACCCATCTGCTAAACCTACAAACAACCACCAACATGTACCTCTTTCCCTGAACCCGAGTTATCATGTCTACGTAATCCATCATCAGATGGAGGAACGGACCGTCTGGCATAGGGATATGTGCTAAGGGTTGAGTAAACATTTTACGCACATTGTACTTAGGGCAATGTGGACATAAGGCCAGTTCTCTGTCTACCATAGGTGTCATATAAGGTGACCACCAAACTGCCTGTAACTTTTGAACAACTTGGGCTCGTGAACAATGATCAGGTCCATGCATTATTTTAATGGCTGTCGGTAATAAGGACAAAGGTAGTACAAAATGTCCTCGAGAACTACGCCACAATCCAACGTGGGGGTGTGTTAACCGAGCCGCCCCCCTTTGTACCCATAGGCGTTTCTCTGCTTCAGATACGTTATTTTGGGCTTCTATTAAGGAGGCCAAATTAGTAATGGGTTCGCACTCAGCTACGTGGACCATTGATCCCTGCACTGCTGAACCTGTGGCTTCTTTAGCTGCCTCATCTGCTAAGTTATTTCCCATGGCAATAGGTGTTTTTGCTGTCTGATGAGCTGCACATTTTACAATAGCTAACCCAGATGGAAGTTGCATAGCTTTTATTAACTCTACTACTGCTTACCCATGTGTCACTGGGGTGCCATCTGTTCTAACAAACCCTCGTTGTTTCCAGATGCTAGCGTTTATATGGCATACCCCGTACCCATAAGCACTGTCAGTATAGATTGTCACTCTTTTACCAGTAGCCAATTTACATGCAGCTGTTAATGCTTTTATCTCTGCCAATTGGGCAGAGCAAGGTTGATCTAGGCTCATTGATTGTACCCTGGTAAAGGTCCCATCGGGGTTAAGTTGGACTATTCCATATCCAGCTCTATTCCCTGTTTCACCTCTGACGCATGATCCGTCTACGAACAGAGTCAGATCAGATGGGATTGGATGATTGTATAAGTCCTCCCTTACCTTCATGAAGGTGTCAGTCTCCTGGAGACAATCATGGGGCTCACCTTCAGTGGGCAATACCATTCTTGTGGCTGGGTTAATGGTGGTACAACGTTGTATTGTTAAATCAGGTCCTGAAAGCAGAACTTCATAACCTGTTCGACGAGCTTCGGTTATCACAAAGCGTGGACTGGTGAGCAGTGCATGTAATTGATGTGATGTGTACAGAATAACAGAGTGGCCCATAGTAATAACTGAGGCCTTTTTGTAGGCGAAGGCTGCTGCTGCCAAACCCTGGTAGCAGGGAGGCAGACCTTCTTCGACACCATCTAATTTTGTGCTGTAATAAGAAATTGGCTGTTTACCTGTTGGGGTGTCTTGCATCAATACTGCACATGCATACCCTTGTCGCTCAGCCACATAGAGATGGAATGGTTTGCCATAATCTGGATTGGCCAGAGCAGGAGCAGTTTGAAGATCTTGTTTCAGCAGCTGGAACGCACCCTCTGCCTCATCTGTCCATTGTAATTGAGCCGACTGGTGTCCTTGACCTGCGGCTTTAATCATTGCTCTCAGTGGAGCCGTTTTGATGGCATAATCACACACCCACGGTCTGCTGTAACCTGCCATGCCAAGGAAAGACAACATGTGACCAACAGTCTGAGGTTTGGGCATTTGGGTTATGGCTTCCAGTTGGGACGGTGCAATACACCTCTTGTCCCCACTAAGTTGCCTGCCGAGATACTCCACTGTTTGCTGGCAGAATTGCAATTTTTGTTTACTTACTTTGTGTCCTCCTTCTGCCAAAGCAGTCAACACTTTAATGGAGTCACTCTCACACTGCTCTTTAGAAACAGAACAAATCAGAATATCATCAACATACATCAACATTGTAGATGGTATGTCAAGGTGATTTAAGTCATTTGCCAGTACACGATTGAAAATTGATGGTGAGTGTACGAAACCCTGTGGTAATCGCGAATATGTATATTGTTGGCCTTTGTACGTAAATGCAAACAAATACTGTGAATCTGGATGGACCGGTACACTGAGAAATGCTGAACAATCACAGTAAACCATTTGGTACCTGGGGGTATATTACTCAGCAGTGTGTGTGGGTCGGGCACTACTGGTATCTCTTCTGCTACAATAGCATTAATCAATCTTAGATCATGGACTAATCTATAGTCATTACTGTTTCTAATGGGAAAAATTGGGGTGTTACAGGGGCTTATTGTTGGTTTAAGAACTCCTGCTGTTTCTAATCCTGTAATGATAGGCTGTATTCCTTCTACTGCCTCTCGTTTAAGTGGGTACTGTCTTTGGAAGGGCAATTTAGCATTTGGTTTAATGGTGAATTTGATAGGGTCTGCTGATTTCACTAATCCTACATCTGTCTTACTTTTAGACCATACCTGCTCTGGGACTTGTTCTAATAGGGATTCATGTTCTGCCGCCACTGCCATTTGTCTTTTCCTAGGAACTTTAATGTGTTCTGCAATTACTTCATCAGCTTGTGAATATGAGATCTTGAAAAAC
This sequence comes from Cyprinodon diabolis, assembly GCA_030533445.1. NCBI lineage: Eukaryota > Metazoa > Chordata > Actinopteri > Cyprinodontiformes > Cyprinodontidae > Cyprinodon > Cyprinodon diabolis. The sequence goes on along the minus strand of CM060075.1, from coordinate 8,850,009 downwards.
AGTCCATCTTTTGACATGCTAATGCAGTCCCATGCTGTAGCAATCCATTCGGTGACTTGCTTGGCTTCTTGAACCATGGGTCCTAGATCATGTGACTCATACTCGTCTGCAATCAGTAATGTGACATGTGGTGCTGAGTTGGTTACCTGGAACCATTCTGCTACATCTTTATCAGGAAATGTGACAACAGCTGCAGCTCCTTGTGGTCCAACCACTATGTCAGCATACTGGATGACAGTTGTTTTGTTGTTTATGTCTTCATCCCAGCTTTTCTCGTAGTCTTCATGTGTTTTGCCTTTGTCATAAAACATGGTACAATGGAGAGGAAGAAAAGGTTCTTTAGGTTTCTCGTAGTGATTCATTATCAGGGGTCTCCATGTTTCCCACTCCAGTTGGAGGAAAGAGGTTGGTGATGTGAGTTTCAGCCAAAATACTTGGTCTTCTGGCTCATGACTTGTTATCTGGGGGGTTGTTTGCAGGCCCAGTGGCATCATGTAGGCTTCATTCTTGTCTGTTGCTTCAAAAGAAATTCCATTAGGGGTACATTTAATTTTTGCATTGAGCTGGCACAGCACATCTCTACCCAGCAGATTTATGGGCGTATCTTCTGAGTAAAGTAGTGGTGCATACACAGTCTTTTCACCTATGATCATGGGAACTGGCTTAGTCATGGGTATTATTTGGGTCTTCCCAGAGAAACCTGCTGTTCGAATCTTTGATGCTGAGAGAGGCAGGCCAATTCCACTTTTTCCTATACAGGAGTAGGCCGCTCCTGTATCAATCATGAAGCGATGATGGCTGTCATATATTGTGACATCAATGGTGGGTTCTGTTTGTGGACGTTGGGTTAATACAGGTAGAATGGCCTCTCCATCAGGTTTCTCTGGGCACCCCTATAGCCAGTACGTGTCTTGTCCCGTTCCATAGGTGCCTGGTCCAGCAGTAGGGGGCTGGGGTCCCATCCATGGGTTAGTGGGGCAGTCTCTTTGCATGTGTCCAATTTGTCCACACCCCCAGCATTGCATTCTCACTCGCTGTTGTCCCATGTCTGGACATGCTTGTGGCATCTGCTGGTATTGGCCTTGAGGGGGCCTTCTTGGGGCTCCTTGTGGGCCCCTCCATCTTCCCCGCATGGGTGGCCCCCCTCGTCCCCTTCCGAACGTTGCTTGTTGGGGACCTCCTCCTTGGTTTAGATGCACATGAATAGGAGGGACTGGTTGGGGTTGGGTCTGCTGTGGCAGGGCTCCTCCCACGAGTGGCGCTGCTGGATACTGCATCTGCTGTGTGGGTGGAGGAATAACAGGAGACACTACTGGTGCTTGTACCACTGCCTCCCCTGTTGGTGCTCCCTCGGTTGGGGGTGTGGCCACCACAGTCAGTGCAGCTTGATGCTTGGGCTTCTCTTTCTCTTTCTTTGCTTTGGACAATTCCTCAATCTGCAGTTGGGTTAACTTGGTGGCCAGCATCTTGCTTTGGTCCTCAAAGGCCCGTTTCTCGGCCCGATGCATGTTTACATAGTGAATAACATGCTCAGAGAACAGAGGCCAGTCCATCTTCATGAGCCCCACAACTCCGTCCAGTTTGGCTTGCACTTCTTTGGGCATGGCCTCCCTGATGTAGGTTCTGAACAGGGGGCCAGATGTTTTCAGTTCATTCCCATCACTTCCAGTCTCTGTTTTCCATTTCTGTTGGAACCTGTGCAGAAACTGGGCGGGGCTTTCATCATCCTTTAGGCATTCTTGTCTCAGCTTAGTTGGATCACTGCAGGTGGGGTATTTGTTCCTTAAGGCTGCCCACACCTTGGGTCTTATTTGGTTGAATGGTATCTTGTCATACTGGTGTGAGGTCATGACCCTTGGAAGCTGGGCTTCGTCAAACACTTCTCTGGCTGCTGAGTGTCCTGCTGTTTTAATTAGCAGCGCCTTGATGTCTCCAGCTGCCAGATTGATGCCTCCAGTGATTTCTTCCAGCTTTTCTATCCATCTGTCAGCACCATCTGCCAATGGGGTCAGCCTTCCAGCCAGTGTTATCATGTCCATAAATGACCATGGCACGTATCTGTCTTCATGAGGTCCTTTGGACAGCAAGGGAGCCATATAGGTCCCTCCTTGATCTTGTCCTGTCTTCTGCTGTCGCGTTTTGGACCTGGTCACCATTGGGCTAGGGCCGCTTTTTACTATTTGTAGCCCCACGTCACACTCAGCTGTGAGTGGCTTCCTTTCTTTTGCTGCTGGCCTGCTTTCCTCCTTGAACCCCTCATGGAATGGGTTTGTAGTTGGCAGTATGTCTGAGCCTTCAATGTCCTCCCATTCGGACACATCACCTCCCTCTTCCTCATATTCCATGTCTTTTCCCCCTCTCCTTCCTGCCTCTTCGATCAGAGACAAAGTCCGTGGGCTTGGCAGGTCTGGGTAATCAGTTTTGGCCTCTATTATAAGCTGCTCCGCTTCCATTCTCTTCAATTTTTCTAATTCTTCATCTCGTCTTTTCTTCTCTTTTTGTTTTTCTATTGTCTCTTTTAAATTTTTTAATCGTCTATTTTGTGCTTTCTCTTCCAACTCTTGCTCCTTGAGTCGTATAAATGTTTCCGTTAGTTGCACCAAGTCCTGGTTTATCTCTTTTGCCAGTGATTCAGTTTCTTCCAAATATAACTCTATCTTGGGATCTGTGTGGCCTTTGTGTGTTGACTTGGTCCTAGGCTCTGAGCGGCAGGTGGGGCCTCTTGGGTATGGTAAATGTCTGCGACGTACTGGGGGTAGGGAACGGCTAAGGGTAGATTTCCTCCTTACTTCTGGGGTTTTATCCCATCCGTCATAGTCACCGCTGTAATCATACTCTCCCTGCCGTGTGCTACTCATTTCTTTTTCTGTTTCTTCCTCTTCTTCTTCTAAAACTAATTTAAGTTGTCCTGTAATCTTTCCCTTGCTACCTGACTTTATCACAACTGGGTACTGACCTGCTGCGCTAGGGTGATAAGGTGGTGGCTTATGATCAATGTACTCAGGGGCTGTTGGGCTCTTTTGGTGTTCTACTTTGAAATATTGCAGGATGTCTCTCTGTTCAGCATGCCTCTGTTTTTTATGCAAAAGCATTCGGTCCCGTTTTTTATCTTTATCTCTCAATCTTTCTTCAACTTCCTCACAGCATGAAGGATCAAAGCTGCCTTCTTTAGGCCAACGATTTTTTCCAGATGTCATCTTATGCCATTTGGTCATGCATTTTTGAATTTTGCGTTTATTGGATGGGTGTGTCATTATTACCAATTTGGCTGGCGTCAGCCCGTCAGACTGTTGTTTGCTCATATTGGTTCCCATGGCTACTAGCAGTCACTCAACCGTCAGGTCCGTGCTTATTCACCAGTCTTTGTAATCCTCAGTTAATTTTTATCTTAACTGGTTCTGCTCTCTTCAATACAGATCGTGCTTATTTGTCTTTTAGTTTCTTTCTAGTTAATTTACTTCCTAAATTTAGATCTCTTCAATTTTGAGATAAAATCTTTAATAAAACAAATTTGTAATTTTATTTTGCACTTTCACTAATTTTATACCTTATATATTTTACTTTATGTAGACTATAGTTTGTAATAATATATACTTATAATATCTTTATCTTATAAAGCTTACAATTTTTTCCAATCTTATTTAGGAATTTTGTTAATTTATTTCATTCTCATAACTTGTTTTTTTTTTTTTTTTTTTTTTTTTTCCTTCAGTTATCAATTTTGTTTTCCAATCCTTATTAATTTTCAGGTTATTCTTTTTAACTATATTCTGTACTAATTACTTCTATTAATTTATTATTATATCTTTAAACTTTATCAATATTATAATCTTTATTTATTAATATCACCCACCCCTTACTTCGCCTCAGTTACTCAACTCTTTCACTCGACACACTAACAAAGACACACAAGACAAATGATTATATATATTTACAGTGCACTTCTTCCTTTTCCTCACTGTTTCCTACAGTGGCATATACGTTTTTCCCTGCTACCCCGGCTGCACCCAGATAACTGGAAATGCATAGACGTCCTCCGGATGGTCGAGCGGTACTATTCTCCGATTATCGCTTAATCGGTAATATTCTGGCTATCCCTTAGCCTGGCTATCGCTTAGCCTCTCAATACCTTTATTCCAATACCTTAATACTACTTAAGCCGTCTCGTGGAGCACGCTGACTACCTTAGTCACCGATACCCTCACGTAACACGCGCACACTATTGGTTCCGGATTTATGGCTTCCACAGACTATGTCAAAACGCTTTGACCAATCTGTCCCTTTACCAATCATCCGCTCAGAACAACACGTGTTAAGCTTAACTTATTTACAAGATAATTCAAACACAGAACAGTTTAACACAAACATTAATAACACCTAAAACATACATTCATACATATACATTCAAACGTACCTGGACCCTTCCTCAGCTTAATCTGCCTTTATATATTCTTATATAAATTCTTATAAAATTTGGAAATTACTTTATTAAATTTGGAAAACTAGGTTCTTTTAGAAGAGCTTTGTGACGCCTGACACCCACAAGCAGTCGCCGGAGGCTGGTTCCCCACTAATTTAGAATATTACAACAAATTAGCTCACCTTTAACCGGTGAATTTCTGGGCCCGTTTGGGGGTTCCACGCCTTCCAGCTGGTGCCTGCAGATCGTCCGACGTCCCCTTTTTGCTTTTCTCCTGGCTGGCTCGCCAATTTGTCGTCTATTATTGTCTTCTTGACGACTTAAAATTGAAGCTAAGTTTTGTAAAATTCAAAGTTCTTAAAAAGCAGAAAAAGTCTCAAACAAAGATCCAAAAATTCAGGCAGAGGCAGCTGAGTCCAGGTCCAGGGTCTTTATTGCCAAAAACAGCACATTCACACTGAGCTGGTCACCGGTGAGCATCAGCTAACAAATGGTGTAAACAGCTCCCTTTTATACATTTCTTATCAATGGAAAACCCCCTTCAGAACATATTTTTTATATATTTAAACGACATTCTTTGGTCAAGGTTACATTATCATTTATCTGCAAATCACGATGACATTCATAGCCACATCACATTCTTGTGAGAGCAGTCTCTCAGGCCATGAGGACATCTGGTGCACTTAAATCAGAAACTTATAACAGTTCAATCACAAACATGTTGAAACTAATCCTTTCCCTACTTCAAGCCATGTCAGTCTGGCCTAGTGTTCCCCCTTGTGTCCCAGTCAAAGCATCACCCTTTCTGGGACCAGTACTGCACAGTGTGCCTTGAAAATAACAACTCTATTTATCACAAGTTGTATGGCCAAATTTCGCTGAGCTGGGCAACCTTGACATGTCAAATATTTCATTTTTTATGAGTGTACTTTTCCTATCACTAAGGGGCCTCAACCCTGCGTTTTCCTGCAGATTCCACTCCTCTTAGAGCCAGGTGCAACAGTTACACACACTCATTGCTCTGTTTTTCTCCTCTTGGCCTTGAATGGCTCTTATAACTGTATTTGTGAAAACAACTTTAAACTTATAAAACATTAGCTTTATTTTATTCTTATGATTAGTGCAGATTAATACACAACAAGAGCAGAAGGTTAGAGATTGAACTAACAGATTCTGCAGAATAGGAGAACAGAGAGAGAATGAAGCAGAATGATGAAATGGGGGTCCTTATGTCTTCCAAAAGTCTAAGCCTATAGCAGTGACAAGGACCTTCTTTTGCTGCTATTGTGAAGGAGTGAGCAATGTGGCAGAGCCTGGCGACTGCTCTGCAGAGTAATCTCCAACTTGAAAAACGCTCAAAGCGTTCACTGCCCAGCTGAGGTAACACATTTGTGGCGTTTGTCACTACGACTGGACGTAGTTCCACATCTGTTTCGGGATCAACCAAGCTAAAAGCTGTCTGTTCTAAGTGACTCTGTTTCTTGTCCAGAAGAAATGCTGGTCCAGTCAACCAAGAGGAAGTTGCAAGCTTGTTAGCTGGAATGGCTCTAGTCGCATGGTAAGCTGGGTTGACATCAGAAGGAACGTAGCTCCTTTGGCCTTTATGTGTCAAACGTCTGATCCTTTGTACTCTGTTATGCACATAGACGTAGAATCGTCTAGAGTCATTGAATATATATCCTAGTACCACTTTGCTGTCTGAGCAGAGCTTGATGTCGTCAGCCACAATGTCCAACTCTGCGGATAGAGTCTCCGCCAATTCCACCGCTAGAACGGCGGCACAAAGCTCAAGCCTTGGAACGGTGATGTCAGGTTTGGGCGCCAACTTGGTTTTCCCAAACAGGAATCCGACTTCGCTATGTCCTGCAGCATCTGTGACCTTCAAGTATGCGACAGCAGCAATAGCTTTGGTTGATGCATCACAAAAGATGCAGACCTCTTTTCTCTTTGCTGTGGAGAGTGGGATGGTAGTGTAGACTCTTGGGATCTTTAACACTTTTAGGTCTTGTAGAGAGGTACACCACCTTTGCCACTGCTCAAGCTTTTCCTGGGGGAGTGGTGCATCCCAGTCGCAAGTATCAGTGGTCAGGTCTCTTAAGATAAAACGACCTTGAACACTGAAGGGAGCAGCAAATCCTAACGGGTCAAATAAGCTATTGATGGTAGACAACACACCCCGGTGTGTAAAGGGTTTTTCTTTGCCACCCACACAAAAGGTCAGGGTATCTGTAGCAAGATCCCAACCAAGACCCAGTCTACGCTGCATGGGACGGGGGTCCTGACCAACGTCTAGGTCTTGTAGGTTGCTAGCTAGATCTTCAGCTGGAAATGCTCTCATGACCTCAGTACTGTTGGATACGATTTTATGTAGTCTGAGATTGGATTGAGCCAACATGTCCTGTGCACCTTTTAGCACTGTGACGGCACCTTCTGCACTGCGGAAAGATTTCAAACCATCGTCAACATAGAAATGCCGGTGGACAAAGTTCCTCACTTCGGGTCCGTACTCCTCTTCACCCTCCATGGCTGTTCTCTTCAGACCATAAATGGCTACAGCGGGAGATGGACAGTTACCAAACACATGAACCTTCATGCGGTACTCCAACACCTCATCATCAAGTTGGTAGTTGCGAAACCACAAGAATCGGAGGTAGTCCCGATGATCCTCCCTCACAAGGAAGCTGTGGAACATCTGCTGAATGTCTGACATTATAGCAACAGGTTCTGTCCTGAAACGTACAAGAACCCCAAGGAGGGTGTTGTTGAGGTCTGGACCTTGTAGGAGTACATCGTTCAGTGATATGCCTTTAAACTTTGCACTTGAATCAAAGACAATCCTTATCTTCCCCGGTTTCTGTGGATGGTAAACACCGAATGAAGGTAAGTACCAATACTCTTTATCAAGTTCTGTTGGAGAAGCTGGCTCTGCATGTCCGTTTCTGAATATTTCTTCCATGAAGTCCACAAAATGGCGTTTCATCTCCGGTTACTTTTTCAAGGTAAGACAGAGTGACATCAGTCGACTGAGGGCTTGTCCCCGATTATTAGGGAGGCACGGCCTTGGACTGCGAAACGGTAGAGGAGCCACCCAACTATTGGAATCATCTTTCCTGAACTCCATGTCCATGATCTGGAGGAAGATTTCATTTTCGATGGAGGGTGCATTCTTATCGTCATCTTTTGAATGACTGAAGACCAGTTCACCTAGGCTTTGATGAGTAGAAGACAGATTGGCAGGGGATGTGAGCTGTGAGCTTACAAACTTCTCTTTGAAAATGAATCTGTTCCCACAAGGCTTGAAATAGCTGGGTAGGCCATTCTCAAGAACATTGGTTTTGAATGTGTTGACAGTTGAAAGGTGAGCCCCTCCGAGGCAGACGTCACCAACTATGATCCAACCCAATTCCAGAAGTTGGGCATAGGGCTCGTTGTGCTTACCATTGCGCTGACTGCGGACCTTGTGTACTCGGATGATATCTCTACCAAGTAACAAAAGTATCTCAGCTGAATGGTCAAGAGGGGGAATCTTTTCAGCTATAGGCTTGAGATGCATGTGGCTATGTGCAGCCTCTGGAGTGGGGATTTCATCTCTATTATTAGGAATGAGGTTACATTCAATAAGAGTTGGCAGTGACAGGTGAAGGTCTCCATCAGCAGACTCCATCATGAAACCAGAAGCCCTTCTTCCAGCGGTGTCAGTGATTCCTGAGCAGGTTTTGAGGGTATAGGGGGAAACTTCACTCTGGATGTGAAACATGTCAAAGAATGCTGATCTGGCCAATGACACATTGCTTTGGTCATCTAGCATAAGATATGTCTTCACCTTTTGCTCCGGGTGACCCTTTGGATAGACATTGACCAGACAGATTTTTGAACACGATTTACCTTTAAGACCCTCGCCACACACAGCTGTGCATGAAGATGTTGCTAGGTCGGTGATGCATTCAGTAGACTCCCCACCCTTCTCTATCAATGGACGGGAACTTGTAATCCAAGGTGCTGGTCCTGGATGAAGTGCTGAGATGTGCCAGTTACTGTCACATTCTGAGCAGTGGATTTAGCTTGGTGGGCTGTTGAAGCACAACATTTAAACATATGGAGTTATCCAACAGAAAGCGCCTTCGCTCTGCAAGTGATTTCTCCCGAAAACCTCAACATTTTCTAAGGGAGTGAGGTTTCAGATGGAGAGGGCACCGTTTATCCAGATCTATGATGAATGCTTTGGTGGAATAAGAGGATGAGGGGTTTCCTACCTCAGTTTTACTGACTGATATATGAGGCTTGGATTTCCAGGGTTTAGAGAGTGATCCGTCACCTTTAAATGTAGCTAAGTTTGAGGTAGCAAAAACAAAGCTAGGATCATTTCTCATCTCTGCATAGTTGTACACAAAATTTACAAAGAATGAAAAAGGGGGATAGGGAACTTGGTGTTCCCTCTTATAGTGGGACCCCTGAATAATCCACTGTTCCTGAACGTTATGGGGCAGTTTCTCCAATATAGGGTTTATTCCCCTTGCAGTGTCCAAAAAGGTGAGTCCTGGCAAATAGCCCTCTCTCTTTGCAGCATCAATCTCTAGGAGCAGATCTCCAAGCTCTTGGAGCTTCGGATAATCTCTATTTGTAAGCTTTGGGAAGCTGTTCAATCTATTGAAGAGAGAAGCTTCAATCGCTTCCGGAGATCCGTACCACTTGTCTAGTCTCTCCCAAAGCATGTCCAAACCTACAGATGGGTTGTTAATGTGGACTGCCCTTATCATTTTAGCATGGTGTAGCGACTCCCCACCAAGCCACTTAATAAGCAAGTCCAGTTCTTCACTGGGTTTTAGCTGAAGTCCGTCCACAGCATTAACAAAGCTAGATTTCCAGGACAGATAACTAGCAGGCTGGCTATCAAACACTTTGAGTCCAGCTGTAACGAGATCTCGACGTGCCAGAAATACAGCCAACTCGGACATCCGTTGACCTTCTGGGCTCGAGTGGGCTGGACGTTGGTTTGCTGAGACAGTATGGCAACGTGAATGAGTCATAGGAGCATTGTGACCTGCATGAGGGGCCTTAGAGCCAGGAAGATCTTTTGTGGGGTTGATTTGTTTCAGAACTTCTGCAGAGCAAGCTGGGGGATCAAACTGTTGCGTATCATAACTGACATGGGGAGCTTCAATATCTGGGAAACAATTATGTTGTGGTCCAGCAGCAGAATGTTCCATTTCTCCATTGTTATGAGCTGAAGTATGATAATGACTTACATTAAAATGGGTTTGGATGTACTCACTGGTGCGCTGTAAGGACTGCTTTGATGCTCGATCACGACTGGCTTTACTCCCAAGATCACAGTTTTCCAAATCTGCTGCAGCCTCAAACACCTGAGCCTCTGCTGAGGCAGCCTCAGCCTCACACTCTTCTTTTAATGCATTCAGTGTGGCCTCAATGCGTGCCTTCTCCACTTCAATATCTATTTGACGTTTTGCATAAGCTTCTCGTGTGCGTGCAGCTTCTGCTTTGGCACGAGCTTTAGCAGCAGCATTGGCTGAGGACCTGCTTGAACTTGACTTTGAAGATGCGACTGAGGTACCACATTCTGACCTAACCTCCAGCTGCTGAGTGTCGGCATTGACAGGGTTTGAGCTTGACATTGCGTAATGCGGGCAGGTGGATGTGTGTTTAATTCACATGAAAAAATGCTGCAGATGCAGAGGCTGACTGCTTTACTCACTCTACGACTGGTGACTGAAAAGGGTGCTGCCGAGCTTTCTTCACAGCTTATTGACAGTCCATCTTTTCTGTCCTCACTAAGCGTTGTTCCCCTGAACGTGGGCTCAGCTATACAGACAGCTAAACACTCTCCTTTTCAAACTCCAAGGAACAGGCTGATATGTTGAGTTGGATGGTTTAATCAGGATAAAGTGTGAAACTGTTGACAAAATCAGAAATAAACAAAATATTACATCAATACACAGATGACTTCTAAATATAAAATCAGTGCAAAAATGTACTTTTTAGATTTATGCATAATCTAAACATCACACAAATCAAATGATAAATTAGCTTTCACAGCCATAACCTGCTCAGGTTTTACATTTGTCAGTTAAATTTAAACTACAGCTTCCTAAAACAAAATAATAATGCACACATGTTGTTTATATAAGAAGAAACATTATAACTTACAGATGATGCCGCTTTTAAGCAAGTAAAGACATGGATGGCAACAGATGAGCCCATGTGTGACTGCTCTTGGCTAGATTCTTAGAAATATGGCATTCAGAAGGAAGGGACATCTAGAACAGTGACCTCACATCCTGTCTAACTCAGTGTCATGATGGGTTCAGGTTCTTAGCCCATATGCAGAACACAATGGAGGCTGGGTAAAAGTTAAACAGGGTTTATTGAAATGTTTCACAAACAAAGAGACAATGTACTGGGTCAGGGGCTGGTCCGGGCTGGTTCACAGAAGTCTGCTGAGAAGATAGTTTGATTAGAAGGCAAGCAGATGAGAATGAGTCTTTGATAATTCAGAATTATACCTTGACTGAATCCGGGCTTCTCTTTGAGAGAGAGGGAACCGTTGGGTCCAGAGACTGTTTGTTCAGCAGAGTTCCAGAGCAGCTGCAGCGTCTAGCTTCTGACTTTAATGGCAGACCTTGATCAGAGTTTCCAGCTCTTAACTAAGAGCAGCAGGGGAATCCACATAGGAATCTTCAGGTTTGGCTCTCCAGGGCAGATTGGCAGGTTAAGCTCATCCAGAGCTTCAGGCTAGAGACAGGTGTCCTGTGAGGCAAAAACAGAAGAGAGTTAGAATCTGATCTCTCAACAGATCTCTCCAGAGACAGCTAAGATTCTTTCAGTTTCAAGGCTCAGGTTGCTAACCAAACTAAAGTCAACACTTCGGCGTCGAAGCAAGATCTGGCAGCTGGTTATAAAGGGCAGGTCTCCTGATGAGTAGAGGTGTCTCAGGTGTGCTGGAGGACTCCAGCTCGAGGAGACCCACGGCGCACTCTGCTGGAGGAAGGTGGTACAGCTCCAGATCCCAACAGTACCCCCCTCTCAACGACCGCCTCTTGGCGGTCCAGAAGATGTCGACGGGAGGGAGCTCTCATATTCCTCGATCAGGGACGGATTGAGGATATAAGAGCCAGGAACCCATGTGCGGTCCTCCGGACCGTAGCCCTCCCAATCGACGAGGTACTGCCAACCACGACCTCGCCGACGGGAGTCCACGATCCGGCGGACGGTGAAGGCAGGATGTCCATCGATGTCCCGGGCGGGTGGAGGGGAGTCGGATGGAGGGCACAGGGGGCTAGAAACAACTGGTTTAATCTAGGAGACATGGAACGTGGGATGGATGCGGAAACTCGGAGGAAGGTGCAGACGTACAGCAGAGGGGTTGATGATCTGGGCAACCTTGAATGGACCAATGAACCGGGGGGACAGTTTCCGAGACATCCCCTTGAGGGGAATGTCTCGTGTGGACAGCCATACCTCTTGGCCTATGGAGTAGTCAGGGGCCGGGCGTCTCTTGGAGTCCGCGAAGCGTTTAATAGAGACAGATGAGCGGTTGAGGGTGGCGATGGTGTCCTTCCAGATTCTCTGGCAACGACGGATGTGCCAGAGATCTCTCTCTCGTCTGCAGGGAAAAGTGGAGGCTGATAACCAATAGATACCTGGAACGGGGATAGACCAGTGGAAGCAGACTTGAGTGAATTGTGGGCGTATTCGATCCAGGTCAGGTACTGACTCCAGTCAGTGGGGTTGTTTGAGGTCAGGCAGCGGAGAGTGGACTCTAGTTCCTGGTTCATTCTCTCCGTCTGCCCGTTTGACTGTGGGTGGTAACCAGAGGTGAGTGAGGACTTACAGTTTAATGCTGAACAGAAGGCTTTCCAGACCTGTGAGATGAACTGTGGACCGCGGTCGGAGAGAATTTCTTGTGGGATGCCATGGAGTCGGAAAACATGCTTCACAAGAAGCTGGGCCGTCTGGAAAGCCGTGGGAAGTTTCCTGAGGGGAATTAAGTGACAAGCCTTTGAAAAACGGTCGACGATGTTTAAAATGGTGGACATACCCTTGGAAATCGGGAGACCAGTGACAAAACCAACAGCAATATGAGACCAGGGACGGGTTGGAACAGGTAGGGGATGCAGCAGACCAGAAGGTGGTTGGTGAGAGGTCTTGTTTCTGGCGCAGATGGGACATGCCAAAACGTACTCCTTTACGTCTTTGTGTAAGGATGGCCACCAGAAACGTCTTGTAATCAAGGCAATCGTTCTGCTCACTCCAGGATGGGCGGAAAATTTAGCTGCATGCATCCACTGGATCAGACGGGATCTAACGGAAGATGGAACATAGGTTTTATTGTGAGGACCGTTACCTGGGTCAGGTTCAGAGGCTAGGGCAGAGTTGATGAGATCAGTGATCTCCCAGGAAACCACTCCAACAGTACAGGAGGCAGGAAGAACTGGCTCGGGTGTCTCAGGTTGATCAGCAGAGTAAAGACGAGAGAGAGAATCAGGCTTGACGTTCTTGGAACCAGGTCTGTAAGAGATTATGAGATTGAATCAGGAGAAAAACAATGACCATCTAGGATGACGTGGATTAGCTTGTTTGGCGGATTGGAGATAGGCCAGGTTCTTTTGGTCTGTCCAGACCAAAACTGGATGTTCGGCCCCCTCGAGCCAGTGTCTCCACTCCTCCAAGGCGAGTTTGATGGCTATAAGTTCTCGATCTCCAACATCATAGTTTTGCTCCGCTGGTGAGAGTCTACGTGAAGAGAAGGCACAAGGATGAATCTTTTGGTCTGAGTCAAATTGTTGAGACAAAACTGCTCCAACACCGGAGTCTGAGGCATCCACCTCTAAGATAAACTGTTTAGAGGGGTCTGGCTGGATCAGAATGGGAGCTCTAGAAAACAGGTTCTTTAATTTTTCAAAAGCGTTCTGGGCCTCAGGTGTCCATTGAAATGTCCTCTTTACCGAAGTCAGAGTTGTGAGAGGTAGAGCTGTTTGACTGTAATTCCTTATGAAGCGTCTGTAAAAGTTTGCAAAACCAAGGAATCTCTGACGCTGTTTGCGGTTTTCAGGTGTCGGCCAGTCCAGAACTGCTTTTATCTTATCTTCGGATGGCTTAACCTGCCCGCCCTCGAGCACAAACCCTAGAAAAGTGACAGATGGTTGGTGAAATTCACATTTTTCTGCCTTCACAAAGAGCTTATTTTCCAAAAGTGTCTGAAGAACTAGACGGACATGTTTCTTATGCTCTGATAGGTTCTTGGAGTAGATCAAAATATCATCGATATACACAAAAACGAATACATTCAAAAAATCTCTGAGGACGTCATTGACTAGAGCTTGAAAACAGGCAGGAGCGTTTGTGAGACCAAAAGGCATGACCAAATATTCAAATTGGCCTAAGGGAGTCTTAAAGGCTGTCTTCCATTCGTCTCCTTCTCTTATCCTAAGAAGGTGATAAGCATTTCTCAAATCGAGTTTGGTGAAAACAGTTGCACCCTGAACAGGCTCAAATGCTGATGCCAGTAATGGTAGGGGGTACTTATTCTTGATGGTTATCTGATTTAGGCCCCTCTAATCTATACAGGGGCGCAGGGAACCATCTTTTTTGCCAACAAAAAAGAAACCAAGACCAAGAGGAGAAGAAGATGGGCGGATTATCCCAGCAGCTAGAGACTCATTGATGTACTTCTCCATGGTCTCACGTTCAGGCTTAGAGATGTTATAAAGTCTACTGCTGGGCAGGGGAGCTCCTGGTAATAATTCTATGGCGCAGTCATATGGTCTGTGAGGTGGAAGAGACGTCGCACTGACCTTACTGAAGACTGGTGCCAGATCATGATACTCGGGAGGAACAGAAGTAAGGTCAGGAGAGTCCATCTCCCCCCTACCTCTGGGGGACTGCACAGCAGGAGCTGCAGAACGAAGACATGTCTTGTGACAGGAAGTGGACCAAGACTCAATGTGGCGTTCAGCCCAATTAATATGGGGGTTATGACGTTCCAGCCACTCGAATCCCAGCACCAAGGGGGAGCATGCAGAAGGAAAGACAAAAAACGTTAACGTCTCACGATGATTTCCAGAGATCAAAAGTTCTAGAGGTTGTGTTTGATGAGTGACTTGATGAAGTTTCTTTCCATCAATAGCGCAAACTCTGAGAGGTTTAGACAAAGGAACGGTTTCAATGTGTAATTGTTGGACCAGATTTGAATCAATGAGATTACTTTCACATCCAGAGTCAGTGAAAGCAGACAAGGTGAGATTCTGGTTAGAAAATAAAAGAGTAGCAGGTAACATCAGATGAGGAGCCGTTTCAGTTTTCAAATGGCCCGTCAGACTCCTCAATTCCTCTGACGGGCCCCGGCTTTTGACTTAGCCGGGCATGAAGCTATGAAATGGCCAGTCTCACCACAGTATAGACACAGATTGCCCCTAAATCGTCGTTGTCTTTCCTCAGGGGATAGCCTTGTGTGTCCAATCTGCATGGGTTCAACCTCCGCTCCATCTGAGTGAGAGACATGGACAGGCACAGAAAGAGTCTGGTTCTTAGACCTTGGCTTGGAACTGGGTTCTGCGGATCCAGAAAAAACAGAAGCATTATTTAATGCAGGAGCTGACACAGAAAAATGTAGACTTCTTTGTCTAGTGTTGTTTCTAGTTCGGAGCCTGTTATCCAGTCTGATTGTTAAACGGATTAAATCCTCCAAACTATTTGGTTCGTCGATCGTGGCTAGTTCATCCTTGATGTTTTCATTTAAGGCCTTAAAATAAGCACTTTTGAGTGCACATTCCTTCCAACCTGAGGCTGCGGCTTTGACCCGGGAGTCGATTGAGAACTCAGCCACTATAGAATTTCCCTGTCTTAAATCTAGCAGGGCTCGGGAGTCAATAGTTTTATCTGAGTCGTGGTTAAATACTTGGGAAAACTCAGATTTGAACTCGGAAAAAGTACAAGAAAAACTGGATTCTGAAGAGAACCTCGCCTCCGCCCATTCAAGGGCTCGTCCAGAGAGTTGAGAAAGAATGAATGATATTTTCTTTCTGTCATTTGGAAAACTGCCAGGAGAATGCTCAAAAAGTAATCGACATTGGAACAAAAATCCCTTACAATCTCTTGGGTTACATGAAAATCTTTAAGGCGGACTAGGACGGAAATCAGGAGGTGACGTCACTGCCGGTGACCTCGGAGGCGGAAGTGGATCCGGAACTGGACGTACCTCTGGCGTGGCGTTAGCATTACCCATGTAGCTGGCATACGTTTGTAGTATTTGGTTCTGATGTTCAATCTTTGTGTGTAACTCACGGAGGGTATGCGCATGTCCAAGGATCTGAGCGTCCTGTTCCTCAAGCCTCCTCCCGAGGTGATCTGCTGGGCTTTGTGTTAGGCTGCAGTGTTCTGTCATGATGGGTTTAAGGTTCTTAGCCCACATGCAGAACACAACGGAGGCTGGGTAAAAGTTTAACAGAGTTTATTGAAAGTTTCAACAACACATGATAATGTACTGGTTCTGGAACTGGTCCGGGCAGGTTCACTGAAGTCTGCAGAGATGATAGTTTGGTTAGTGGAGCAGGCAGATGAGTTATGAGTTCTTGA
The DNA here is from genome assembly GCA_030533445.1 of Cyprinodon diabolis. Taxonomy (NCBI): domain Eukaryota; kingdom Metazoa; phylum Chordata; class Actinopteri; order Cyprinodontiformes; family Cyprinodontidae; genus Cyprinodon; species Cyprinodon diabolis. The sequence continues at coordinate 8,833,997 of CM060075.1, read as the reverse complement.
TTATTCAGATTCTACCTTGACTGAGTCCAGGCTTCTCTTTGAGAGAGAGGGAACTGTTGGGTCCAGAGACTGTTGGTTCAGCAGAGGATACGACCAGCTGCAGCGTCTAACTTCTGACTTTGAATGGCAGACCTTGATCTGAGTTTCCAGCTCTTCACCAAGAGCAGCAAGGGAATCCACATAGGAATCTTCAGGTTTGGTTCACCAGGGCAGATTGGCAGGTTAAGCTCACCCAGAGCTTCAGGCTAGAGACAGGTTTCCTGTGAGGCAAAACAGAGAAGAGTTAGAATCTGATCTCTCAACAGAGACAACTAGATTCTTTGAGTTTCAGAGGCTCAGGTTGCTAACCAAACTAAGGTTAACACTGCGGCGTCGAAGGAAGGTCTGGCAGCTGGTTATAAAGGAGAGGTCTCCTGATGAGTAGATGCGTCTCAGGTGTGCTGGAAAGCTTCCAGCTCCAGGAGACCCATGGCGCACTCTGCTGGAGGAAGGTGGTACAGCTCCAGATCCCAACAAGTTGCCTCTTGAGAGAAACTAGCCTTCTAACTTGTTCTTGTCTTCTTTGCTTGCAGAAACCCGATTGAAGTCTAAAGCTCTGGATGAGCATAACCTGGAAATCTGCCTGCCTGCCCATGTAAGCCAAACCTGAAGATCTCAGTCTGGATCCCTCCGTCAGTTCTTTGGGGAGAGCTAGGAAACAAACCCAAGTCCGAAAACTCTCTGCTGAGCTCTCTGCTACTTCCACAGTCTCTGGACCCAAACGGTTCCCCCTCTCTAAGGATCTGTTAGAACCTCTTCAAGGTACGATCAGAATTCAACTAACTCGTCAAGCCATAACCACCTGACTAACCAAACTCTCATCTCTCCAGATATAAGAGTAACCAGTCCCGGACCTGCACCAGAACCAGTTCCTGATTAACTCTGTGTGTGTTTCCCAAATAAACATTGTTAAACTTTCCTCTGTCTCCGTTAGTGTTCTGCATGTGGGTTTTCGTTCATTAAACCAATCATGACAGAACACTGCGGCCAATCACAAGACCCAGCGGAGCACCTCCGAAGGCGGCTTGAGGAACAAGAAGCCCAAATCCAAGGACAAGCTCAGACCCTTCGTGAGTTAAATGCTTATGTTGAACATCAGAACCAGATTTTACAGAGATACGCTGGCTACGTGAGTACTGCTAACCCCGCACCAGTTGTACTTCCTGTTCCTGAACCACGTCCGCCTCAGAGGTCAGAGGTAGTGACGTCATTTCCTGAACTACGTCCGAGTCCACCTGAAAGATTTTCAGGTATTCAGTCAAAATGTAAAGGATTTTTGTTCCAGTGTCGTTGACTTTTTGAAAATTCTCCTGCCAGTTTTTCTAATGACAAAAAGAAGATTTCATTCATTCTTTCTCAACTCTCTGGCCGAGCGCTAGAATGGGCTCAAGCCAGGTTTTCATCTGAAACCAGTTTTTCATGCACTTATTCTGAATTTTTGAATTAATTTTCTCAAGTTTTTAACCAGGATTTAGATCAAACAATTGATTCCCGGGCCTTGCTTAGTTTGAAGCAAGGGAACCTGACGGTGGCAGAGTTCTCCATTGACTTCCGGGTCAAAGCCGCAGCTTCAGGCTGGAACGAGTGCGCACTTAAAAGTGCTTATTTTCAGGCCTTAAACGATAACATCAAGGACGAACTCGCCACAATTGATGAGCCAGCTAGTTTGGAGGATTAAATCCGATTAACCATAAGATTGGATAACAGACTTCGGATTAGAAATAAATCTAGACAAACAAACCCAGGAATTTCTGCTTCCACTCCTGCAGCTAACCACTCTTGTTTTTGTTAGATCCCCAGAGTCCAGTACCAAACCACGGGTTAAGAATCAATCCCCTCCAGCTCCTGCTCAATTCACTCATCTTTCCTCCTCATCCACAGAAGGAGCGGGGTGTGAACCCATGCAGATTGGGCATACAAGGCTGTCACCTGAAGAAAGACAACGAAGATTCAAGGGGAATCTTTGTCTGTATTGTGGTGAGCCTGGACACTTAATTGCTTCATGTCCGGCTAAGTCAAAAGCCGTCAGATGATGTGAGGAGTCTGACGGACCATCTAAGATCTGATAAATCTCCTCACTTACTGTTACCTGCAGCCCTGTTTGTTTCTAACCAGACTCTAACGTTATCAGCCTTCATTGATTCTGGGTGCAAGAAGAACCTCATAGATTCTGATCTGGTTCAACAACTGAGGATTGAGACTGTTCCTTTACAAAAGCCCCTCAGAGTTTGCAATTGATGGAAAGACACTACACCAAGTCACTCATCAGACACAACCATTAGAGCTTCTCATCTCTGGAAACCATTGTGAGACTCTAACCTTTTTTGTTTTTCCCTCAGCATGTTCTCCCCTGGTGCTTGGATTTGAGTGGTTGGAATGTCATAACCCCCATATCAACTGGGTTGAACACCATATTGAGTCTTGGTCTACTTCCTGTCACGAGTCATGTCTTCGTTCTGCAGCTCCTGCTATTCAGTCCCCTAAAGGTGGGGGGGAGATGGACTCTCCTGACCTTTCTTCTGTTCCTTCCGAGTATCATGACCTGGAACCAGTCTTCAGTAAGGTCAGTGCGACGTCTCTTCCACCCCACAGACCATATGATTGTGCCATAGACTTACTACAGGAGCTCCTCTTCCCAGCAGTAGATTATTTAATATCTCCAAACCTGAACGTGAAACGATGGAGAAATACATAAATGAGTCTCTAGCTACTGGTATTATCAGACCATCTTCATCTCCCCTCGGTGCTGTTTTTTTTTTCGTGGGAAAAAAGGATGGTTCCCTTCGACCCTGTATTGACTACAGAGGTTTGAATCAGATAACCATAAAAAATAAATATCCACTACCTCTCCTGGCATCAGCTTTAGAACCAGTTCAAGGAGCTACTGTGTTCACCAAGCTCGATTTAAGAAACGCCTATCATCTCCTTAGGATAAGAGAAGGGGATGAATGGAAAACAGCCTTTAAGACCCCCATCGGCCAATTTGAGTATTTGGTCATGACTTTCGGTCTTACTAACGCTCCTGCTTTTTTCCAAGCCCTAGTCAATGACGTCCTCAGAGATTTCCTGAATGTATTTGTTTTCGTGTACATCGATGACTTTCTGATCTATTCTAGGAACCTCACTGATCACAAAAAACACGTTCGTCTGGCCCTTCAGAGGCTGCTCGAAAACAAGCTCTTTGTTAAGGCTGAGAAATGTGAATTTCACCAACCATCAGTTACATTTCTTGGGTTTGTGCTCGAGGGCGGGCAGGTGAAGCCATCAGAAGAGAAAATAAAGGCAGTTCTGGATTGGCCCACTCCTGAAAACCGTAAGCAGCTTAAACGGTTCCTGGGATTTGCTAATTTCTACCGACGTTTCATTAGAAATTATAGCCAAACTGTTCTACCCCTCACAGCCCTGACTTCAGTGAAGAAAACTTTCCAGTGGACACCTGAGGCTGAAACAGCTTTTAAAAAACTGAAGACTCTTTTTTCCAGTGCGCCCATCATGATCCAGCCTGATCCCTCAAAGCAGTTTATATTAGAGGTGGATGCTTCTGACTCCGGTGTAGGAGCAGTTTTGTCACAACAGTCTGATTCTGACCAGAAAACTCACCCCTGTGCTTTTTTTTCATGCACTCTCACCTGCAGGACAAAACTATGATGTCGGAGACAGAGAACTACTTGCCATAAAACTCGCATTAGAAGAATGGAGACATTGGCTCGAGGGGGCCGAGCATCCAGTATTAGTTTGGACTGATCATAAGAACCTGGCATACCTCCAATCAGCCAAGAGATCCAATCCACGCCACTCCAGATGGTCTCTGTTTTTCTCCAGATTCAATCTCATCATCTCTTACAGACTCGGTTCCAAGAATGTCCAACCTGATTCTCTCTCTCGTCTGTACGACCTGAAACACCCAAGCCTGTTCTTCCTTCCTCATGTACGGTTGGAGCCGTTTCCTGGGAGATCACTGATCTCATCAACTGGCCTCTGAACCTGACACAGGTAATGGTCCACCAAACAAGACATATGTTCCTTCCTCAGTCAGATCCCGCCTCATCCAGTGGATGCACTCGTCAAGATTTTCAGCTCATCCTGGTGTGAGTAGAACAATTGCTCCATCACACGTCGTTTTTGGTGGCCGTCCCTTCACAAGGATTTGAAGGAGTACGTGTTGGCCTGTCCCATCTGTGCCAGAAACAAATCCACCCATCAACCACCCTCTGGTCTCCTACGTCCTCTACCTGTTCCAACCCGTCCATTGTCCCACATAGCTGTGGATTTTGTCACCGGCCTTCCCATTTCCAGAGGTATGTCCACCATTCTCACCATTGTTGACTGTTTTTCCAAGGCCTGCCATCTGATTCCTCTCAGGAAGTTAGCCACTGCATTCCAGACAGCCCAGCTCCTGGTGAAACATGTCTTCCGTCTCCACGGTATACCCCAAGAAATTCTCTCGGATCGTGGTCCTCAGTTCATCTCACAGGTCTGGAAAGCCTTTTGTTCCGCACTCAACTGTAAGATTTCTCTCTCCTCTGGTTATCATTCACAGACCAATGGGCAGACGGAGAGAATGAACCAGCAGCTTGAATCCACTCTCCGCTGCCTCTCCTCTGATAACCCGACTGACTGGTGTCAGTACCTGTCCTGGACAGAATACGCACTTAACTCCCACAAATCTGCCGCAACCGGTCTATCCCCTTTTCAGGTCTCTCTAGGGTACCAGCCTCCACTTTTCCCAGCAGACGAGAGAGAGATAGCACTCAGGTCTGTCAACCACCACATCCGCCGCTGTCACAGCCCGTGGAATGATACCATCACCGCCCTTAACCGCACCTCTGCCACGAATAAGTAATTCGCAGACAACAGAAGATGTCCCGCTCCCGAGTATGCCCCTGGGCAAGAGGTATGGCTGTCGACCTGGGATATACCTCTGAAATCCATGTCTCGCAAACTGTCTCCCAAGTTCATAGGTCCATTCAAGATCACCAGGATCATCAAGCCCTCTGCTGTCCGCCTGCAACTACCATCTACCCTGCGTATACACCCCACTTTCCACGTCTCACAGATCAAATCAGTCATCACCAGTCCACTTTGCCCGCCATCCGACTCCCGCACCTGGGTCCCTGGTTCCTACATCCTCGATCCATCCCTCATCGAGGACTACGAGAGGTCCCTCCCGTCCACATCTTCTGGACCGCCAAGAGGCGGTCGTTGAGAGGGGGGTACTGTCGGGATCTGGAGATCTGCCACCTGTCTCTAGCAGAGAGCGCTGTGGGCTTCCTGAGCTGGAGTCGTCAGCACACCTGGGGATCATTAGCTCATCAGAAGACCTCCCTACATAAGCAGCAGTCAGACCTTCCTTCGACGCCGCAGTGTTGACCTAGTTTGGTTAGCGAACCTGAGCCTCTGAAATCCTAGTGAATACTAGTTGCCTCTTGAGAGAAACTAGCCTTCTAACTTGTTCTTGTCTTCTTTGCTCGCAGAAACCCAACTGAAGTCTGAAGCTCTGGATGAGCATAACCATAGCCGACTGCGGTTCAGGAACAGGCCCAGAGGTGACCGCTGACTGCGGTTCAGGAGCAGACCCAGAGGTAACCGCCGACCGCAGCTCCGGATCAGGAACAGAGGAGCCCGCCGATTGCGGCTCCGGATCAGGAAAAGAGGAGCCCGCCGATTGCGGCTCCGGATCAGGAACAGAGGAGCCCGCCGATTGCGGCTCCGGATCAGGAACAGAGGACCCCGCCGATTGAGGCTCCGGTCCCAGCGTGGAGGAAACCGCCCATGGCGGCACAGGTTCAGCCCCTGAGGTGGTTTGAAGCGCCTGTGGGGGGCTCTTGGCAATTTGGGACGCCCGCTGAGGGGCTCTTAGAAGCGTATTTCCAAGTTCTGAAACCTCTTTAAATATATGCTCAGGGGTCTCTGGACGGCATAGAGCAGGCTCAGGGGTCTCTGGACGGCACAAAGCAGGCTCAGGGGTCTCTGGACGGCACGGAGCTAAGGGGGACAGAATGGTTAGCTGAAGTCCAGGTAATCTTGCTGGTTGAGTGAGCGCAGGTGTGTACCTTTTCAGAGGTTTGAGCAGAGCGGCAGAGGGGGGAAACCTGGAGGGTCCAGAGGCTGACGGCAGGCTGAGGGCTGACAGGTTTGATTCTCCAGGGTTCTCCCGTGATCAGACAGACTGGTTTTAGACAGAGAAACTCTTCCAGAGTTTCTGATCTCCAGGGTTCTTCAATAATCAGGCAGACTGGTTTCAGACAGAGAAACTCTTCCTGAGTTTCAGATTTCTGACAGGTTCTTCCATAACTGGCAAAACACTCTGGCACTGGAGTGTTGTCCACAGCCCACTTAAGTACTGGTCTCCTGATGAGCAGATGAGAAGCAGCTGGTGAAGTCAACTCCAGCTTCAGGAGATCCAGTACGCCCTCTGGTGGAGGAAGGTAGACAGCACCCCAGATCCCAACAGAAGTACAAACCATCAGGAAGGGATCCTCGGCGCCCTCTGGTGGGCAAGCCTCTGGATCCCAACACTCCTTGGACTAACACTAACATACTTAAGCTCTCTTTTGCACAGATCTAGTAGTTCACATTTTTTACGCTCAAATATCTTTATTTTTCTACATGTTCCTCGTGTTCAAACTGATAAAGGAAAGCAAGCATTCAGTGTGTTGGCTCCTACAGCGTGGAATCAGCTCCAGTCTAAGCTCTAGATGTCAGACACTATTTCATTGGACTTATTTCGAGCAGTTCTTAAAGATAGACAACAAGCTTCTATGAAACAGTGTCACTGCTTTTAAATTGTTTTTATTGTTTTATATTTGTGCATATGAATTAATTTATTTTTTGTAACCAGGTTCCAGTGTATTGCAGATCTCTGCCCTGGTCCCCCTTGAAAATGAGATCCAGATCTCAACGTGGTTTAAATAAAGGATATGAAAGAAAATTGTTTCTGGAGCCCCTTTGCATAGCCTGCACCTGGAGCCTTTCCTGGTATCCTAGCTCTCCCTTCTATTGCTCTGGTGCTTAAGGCCTGCTTGTGTGCTAGCATGACTAGTACTTCTATGCTGTCCTTCATCCCTTTGTGGCCAGTGGTAGGACTTCATCATATCAGCCACTTCAGCTGTCTGTTAGTGGTTCATCCAATGCAGCAGTTTTTCTCCCATGATATTACCTCTAGTTCCTTAATTTTCAGCTTCCATCCAATGAAAGACAAGCTGTCTAAGACATTTACTTAGGGCTTCATGCCTTGGTTCCATCTTCCTGATGTGTTCCTTAGGCGTTGATGTTTCGTCTTCATAGGACCCTCTGAGCTCACTAGGCCTCTCCCTCCTTAGTGTACAATCTGTGGATACCTGGCTTGGGATGAGGTCCGCTATGCATGGTGAGTAGCTTTTTTGTTTTAACATCAATGGCCTGGATTTCAATCAATCAGCAATCTATCAAAAACTTCTTTATTGTCAACTACAATTTACACTGCAATCGAAATTTCAGTTTCACTACAACCGTTCATCACAATACGTCACATACATTCAGGTGGGGGGGCTGAGATGGGGGAACATATTAACTGAGGCCATGCGTGCCACAGAAAGCTGCCATTCCGCAGAACGGTGCATTCTTATGGCTTGCCAGGTTCCCACTGGTTACCTATAGTGCTGCCTTTATCTCTGAAAGATAGGAGCAACATTGGGGAAGAGAGGGGAAAGAACATATTTCACACTTTATCCTTGACAGGATATAGTTTGAGATATAAACACCCCTCTGCACATGAAAAATGCTCATACAGACATTTCAGCCCAGGTTCTCATCGGGGGCGGAGTCACATGAAGTCAATCTGACATATTGAGACATTTATTGTGTGTGTATTATGATTGCATTCAATCTGTTTGTGAACGCTGACCACGGACAATAGGCCAAATCCCAGCAAGGTATCTCATTACTGACAAGGCATAGGTGTGGATTGCCTGGACCTTGTTCTTACCATTGAGCTTTATTCTCTGAACTTGCCTTACTTGTTGCACTCCATAGCCATTCTTGTTGATTATTTGGCTGAGGGGGGTCAAGCCTATGGAGAACAGTAGGGGTGACACACAGTATTTCCATGCTGTTTTATATAGATTTTCCAAATTGGCTTGAAGTTGGCCTCATGTTGTTTTTACAGCCCAACGAGACATGGGAACATATGTTTTATACCATATAGACAAGTATTTTTCATCCAAGAATTTTTCTTTAAACTAACACAGGTTAATATGACACATATTTGCCCTGACTATTTTAAATAGAATTAATGAAATCAGTAAGAGATCTTGAGATATCCTGTTTTGAGACCAAAATAGAAGTGAGGTTGAAATGATATGATCCTTCCTGTCTAAATCTTAGCAACTAAAGCAATTTGTTGAAAAAACAGAAAACAATCAGTTATAGAGACATTTATATTCCCTTTAGATCAATAAAGCAGTTTTGAATATAACTCAAATTTGCCCTACGGGATCTAGAAGCCAGCAGCTTATATATTACATATATGTTGGTTGAACTGTAAAGTGCCTTGAGATGACATGTGTTGTGAATTTGGCGCTATATAAATAAACTGAATTGAATTGAATATGAAATAACACCAATATGGCTGTTACCAACCACACTGGCAAAGTCTCTTTATGAACGGCTTCAATACAATATGGCAATGTTCATGAATAGAAACATTTATTCAAAATGATTGGACAGAAAGCTGCAAGGTAGTGCTGTTCGTAGCATTGTTGCAATGAGGGATTTACCCCTGCCTTGGGAAATTTCTATGTTGGTGATCCACGTAAAAATGATCCACGTAAAAATTCCACAATTTTCTCCCCCACATTCAAGTAATATAACAGGTTGATTGCTGTGTCTAATTTGACCTTTAGTTTGAATGTGCGAATGGCCGTTTATCTGGTGTGTCTCTGTGTCGCCCTGTGATAAGTTAGTCACCTGTTCAGTATATGCTCTGCCTTTTCCCCAAAGACTGCTTGAAATACGTTAACGCCATAACAACAGTGGCTCTGATAGACAAGAAGATGGATTAAAGGATAGATGGGTCAGAAAGCCATAACCTCGAACTTCAAAATCCCAACTACCCTCAGACACTGGATCAACCAAGAAGCGAGCCTGATTTATGTAGGAGTGATCTGGGAAAATATATTTTTTTGCAATTTGAGGACTATATGGTTTTTGGAACAAATGAGTTTTAAAATGTCTTAACTTTTTGTTTTTAGTTTCCTTCTAATAGACTACTCAAGTTTTTTTAATGAATTTATGAAACTAGATTTGTGTTTTTTGTTGTTTTTGTTTGTATTAATAAGAGAAAGGTTAAGGGCACAAGTGAATATTGACCAAAACAGTGATTAATAAACAGCCCTACTGTAAAACAAGTAAATGTCAATTACATTTCATTTTAATGATTATTTCTTCATCTATTGAGATGCAGATATCCGCTGACAGGCTGACTGAAAGCTTTTGAGCCATCCTTTCAATGCTGTATTAAACATTTTGAAAAGTGAATAAAGGGGACAGTAGAAGACAGCTGCAGGATTTGTCAAAGTCTCATCAGGGAACATTCTGACAGACATGACAAGGAGAGCTCTTCAGTTCTTTTAACACTCAGCTTCCATCTGTATATCTTCTGTGAGAATTGCTGCATTAGTCATTCTTGGTGGATTTTTTTCCTCTCTTTACTAAACTCCTATAGGTAGAAAGTAACAGGATGCCTTCCTCATAAACAGCACTTTCAGCAGTTACCCCTGTATGGTAAACAGCTCCCCCCTCTGGCAGAAGCTGTCTAGTTAACTCACCTCTATTTCATATATTTTCAGTTCATTGATGTTCTTTCCATGCTTTTCCTACAGTCTAAAGCAAAGTGAATGATTTTTATTGGATTATGGTATTGTGGTTATTAAATTACAATGCTGTTTTTAATGGAAGCTAGTTTTGTGGGTTAAAGCAGAGCTTAAAAATGTACACACTGGGGGAACCAAGGCTGGGGGGAACCACCTGAACAGATGTAAATGTATTTATTGGAAATGTATTTAAAATATATATATATATATATATATATATATATATATATATATATATATATATATATATATATATATATATATATATATATATATATATATATGGTAAATTCATAGTTGTTGGTTTTTTGCTCGTATGACTTCTTTGATCAAAAAGGGTCTGACAGAGGAATCAGAGCCCTACTCCCTATCGTCCACACCTCCTCTCTCATTGCACAGAGTGAAAGTGTGACATGTAGCATTTGGATGCTAATGAGATGTAAAGGCTCTATCACAGGGACAAAGAGCCATGGGAGGGAGGTGAAAGGCGTCGTGGAAAAAGGAAGAATAATGTGAGAGAGCCAGTGAAAGAATCAAGAAAATGTTGCTGAAAACAGCGAATAAAAGAAAAAAAAAGGCACACTAATTCATTATTTGTTATCTTTTCCCTTATTTTAGGTGTCAATTAAATTGACATTCAATCATCCTTTGAATAAATGTGTCATATTATTTAAAAAGTTTAAAACTGATTGACTGAGTATTGATTTTGTACATGTCAAGTAGAACATACAGCAACACTTTAGCGGGTTGGTAGTTTTTTTTCAAGAGGTAAAACTATGCAGTTGTTAAACTAAGAGTTGGTGACGGTAAAAAAAGAAAAAAACAACTGATATTATCAAGCAGCTGTCTATAAATTATGAATTATTATAGATTTAAATTTTTTTGTTGTTGTTATTGACAAAAAAATTTGTTTAAAATAACAAAAATCCCACATACTTTGTTGATAAAACTTTCCTGTCAGGCTCCTAAGGTTTGTTATCTGCTAGCTTTGCATATCTAAGTACAGAGATATTTGCTCAATGAGTTCATCATATTGATGAGTCTAATCATACAACTTTTTATCCAAATTCTGGAGAGAGCTTCACAAAGCACTGTAATAAAATAGAATGAAGATAATACATTTATTTGATAATTTATATATATATATATATATATATATATATATATATATATATATATATATATATATATATATATATATATATATAATATATATATATATATACACTACTGTTCAAGTTTGGGGTCATATTTCCTTATTCTTGAAGGAAAAGCACTGTACTTTTCAATGAAGATAACTTTAAACTAGTCTTAACTTTAAAGAAATATACTCTATACATTGCTAATGTGGTAAATGACTATTCTAGCTGGTTTTTGGTGCAATATCTACATAGGTGTATAGACGCCCATTTCCAGCAACTATTACTCCAGTCACTGCATAAAAAGTGAGATTTTCGTCCCCGTAAACTCCCGCAGATCTCCCTGATTTTCATCAGTTTCCGACAATTTGCAACCCGCGCTTGTCGCCGTTTGTCAGTGCCACAAATTGTCGGAAACGGACTCTGACGTATGTGGAGAGCGATCAGCTGTACTAATGGCCCTAATTAGCATATGAATGCAGCGAACCAGCGCGGCTGGTCAGGTCTGGCTTGAATAACCTACTCAGTATTAGCTGAAACCACTATTCTCAAACAAGTAAAATCGCTCGTGATTGGCAGCAAAACCACACGTGGCCAGGCCAGGCTTGAATTTTCTTACTGAGTATTGGACGGAAACACTTCTTTTTAAACAAGTAAAATCGCTCGTGATTGGTTGGCATATATATATATTTACATATATATTTACATAAATATATATGTAAATATATATATATATTTATATATATATATATATATATACACTACTACACAATTATTAGGCTACCATCAAGGACATGAATGAATTTATACAGGCAATGAACTCAGAGGCAGGTCCGATGTGCAGACGCCTACTGTGCGTGGCCCTGTACTTCGGCATCGCTTCTTACCGGGACTGCAGCTTAACACAGAGTTCAGAGAGATCCGACCTACGAAATGGCGGCGGCCATTCCAGAGTTCCACTTCCTCATCAGCTAGCATACTCTGCCTTGATTCCAGCAGCTGTGAAAAAAAAAAAAAACAATGAATCAGCACTATGTGATGGGATGCACTGCGTATGGACACAACACATCTATCAATGCACCTGAAAAATAGTCACCAAATAAAGTCTTACTCTCAGGTGTTTGTTTTTGTTTTCAAGTCTCAAACGGATTAAAGCAGAATGTGTAATATGGTTGCTAAAATTTTTATTTGACTCATACTTTATCAGATCTGGATAATCACCCCATTCAGGGCTGAAGTCAAACTCCCCGCACAAGCACTCTGTTGGGATCTGGAGTTTTACCACCTTTCTCCAGCAGAGTGCGCTGTGGGTCTCCTGGGCTGGAGCCTCCAGCACACCTGAAGCTCATCAGCCCATCAGGAGACCTTCCTTCATAAGCAGCAGCCAGACCTTCCTTCAACGCCGCAGTGTTGACCAAGTTTGGTTAGCGAACCTGAGCCTCTGTTATTCTGAAAGAATCTTAGTTGTCTCTAGAGAGAAACCTGATTCTAACCTGCCTCTGTCTTCTTGCTCACAGGAAACCCGTCTAAAGTCTAAAGCTCTGGATGAGCTTTGCCTGTAAACCTGCCTGCCTGCCCAAGGAAGCCAAACCTGAAGATTTCAATCTGGATTCCTCCTGCTGCTCTCAAGGAAGAGCTGGAAACTCAAACCAAGGTCTGCCACTCACAAGTTAGAAGCTAGACGCTGCTGCTGCTGAGCACTCTGCTGAACCAACAGTCTCTGGACCCAACCGGTTCCCTCCCTCACAAAGAATCTGTCTGGACCTCTTCAAGGTATATTCTGAATTAATTAACTCGACAAACCATCTGACTGCCTGGCTAATCAAACTATCCGTCTCTGCAGACATCAGTGATTCCAGCCCCGGATCTGTGCCTGAACCAGTTCATGTTCTCTCTGTGAAAACCATTCAATAAACTCTGTTAAACTTTTACTCTGCTTCCAGTGGTGTTCTGCATGAGGGTTAAGTCTCTTAAGCCAATCATGACAGAACACTGTGGCCAAACACAAAACCAAGCAGATCACCTCCGGAGGAGGCTTGAGGAGCAGGCTGCCCAAATCCAAGGACATGCGCACACTCTCCATGAGTTAAACACTCATATTGAACACCAGAACCAGGTTTTGCAGGAATACGTTGGCTACATGAGGAATGCTAATGCCACGCCAGCAGTACTTCCTGTTCCGGAGCCACTTCCGCCTCAAAGGTCAGCGACAGTCACGTCATTTCCGGAGTTCCGCCCGAGTCCTCCAGAAAGATTTTCAGGTAACCAAAAGGATTGCAAAGGATTTTTGTTTCAGTGTCGTTTGCTTTTTGAGCACTCTCCCGTCAGTTTATCTAATGATAGGAAGAAAATCTCTTTCATTCTCTCTCAACTCACTGGACGAGCCCTTGAATGGGCGGAGGCAAGGTTCTCTTCTGAGTCCAGCTTTTCATGTACCTTTTCTGAATTTTTATCTGAGTTTTCTCAAGTTTTCAACCATGACTCAGACAAAACTATTGACTCCCGAGCCCTGCTGAGTTTAAAGCAGGGAAATTCGACGGTGGCTGAGTTCTCCATTGACTTCCGGGTTAAAGCCGCAGCCTCAGGCTGGAATGAGTGCGCACTTAAGAGTGCTTATTTTAAGGCTTTAAATGATAACATCAAAGACGAACTCGCCACAATCGACGAACCTGCTAGTTTGGAGGATTGGATCCGGTTAACCATTAGATTGGATAATAGACTTTGAACTAGAAATAACTCTAAGCAAAGAAGCCTAAATTTTTCTGTTGCTGCTCCTGCATTTAACAATGCTTCTGTTTTTTCTGGATCCCTAGAGCCCAGTACCAAGCCAAGAACTAAGAATCAAACGCTTCCAGCGCCTGTCCAAGTCTCTCACTTCTCTTCCTCAGAAGGAACGGAGGTCGAACCCTTGCAAATTGGACACACAAGGCTGTCCCCTCAAGAAAGACAACGAAGATTTAAGGGAAATCTGTGTCTGTACTGTGGTGAGACAGGCCATTTCATCGCTTCATGCCCGGCTAAATCAAAAGCCAGGGCCTGTCAGAGGATTTGAGGAGTCTGACGGGCCATCTAAGATCTGAGAAATCTCCTCATTTATTGTTGCCTGCAACTCTTTTTTTTTTCTAACCAGACTCTCACATTGTTAGCCTTCATCGACTCTGGGTGTGAGAGAAACCTCATTGATTCAGATCTGGTCCAGCAGCTAAGAATTGAGACTATTCCATTGACAAAGCCTCTCAGAGTATCCGCTACTGATGGAAAGAAGCTACACCGAGTCACTCATCAGACACAACCTTTAGAGCTTCTTATCTCTGGAAACCATCGTGGGACTCTAACATTTTTTGTTTTTCCTTCAGCATGCTCTCCTCTGGTGCTTGGATACGAGTGGCTGGAACGTCACAACCCCCATATCAACTGGGCTGAACGCCACATTGAGTCTTGGTCTACTTCCTGTCACGAGTCATGCCTTCGTTCTGCGGCTCCTACTATTCAGTCCCCTAGAGGTAGGGGGGAGATGGACTCTCCTGACCTTTCTTCTGTTCCTCCCGAGTATCATGACCTGGCACCAGTCTTCAGTAAGGTCAGTGCGACGTCTCTTCCACCTCACAGACCATATGACTGCGCCATTGATTTACTACCAGGAACCCCCCTTCCCAGCAGTAGACTATTTAACATCTCCAAGCCAGAATGTGAAACTATGGAGAAGTATATCAATGAGTCTCTAGCCGCTGGAATTATTCGTCCATCTTGATCTCCTCTCGGAGCTGGTTTCTTTTTTGTGGGAAAGAAGGACGGTTCCCTCCGACCCTGTATTGACTACAGAGGTTTGAATCAGATAACCGTCAAAAATAAGTATCCCTTACCATTACTGGCATCAGCTTTTGAACCTGTTCAAGGTGCGACAGTGTTCACCAAACTCGATTTAAGAAACGCCTATCATCTCCTTAGAATAAGAGAAAGAGATGAATGGAAGACAGCCTTTAAGACCCCCATAGGCCAATTTGAATACTTGGTCATGCCTTTTGGTCTTACTAACGCTCCTGCCTGTTTCCAAGCTCTAGTCAACGACGTCCTCAGAGATTTTTTGAATGTTTTTGTTTTTGTATACATTGATGATATTTTGATCTACTCTAAGAACCTCTCTGACCACAAGAAACATGTTCGTCTGGTCCTTCAGAGACTACTGGAAAACAAACTCTTTGTGAAAGCTGAAAAATGTGAATTTCACCAACCATCTGTCACATTTCTAGGGTTTGTGCTCGAGGGCGGGCAGGTGAAGCCATCCGAAGACAAGATTAAGGCAGTTTTGGACTGGCCGACACCTGAAAACCGTAAGCAGCTTCAAAGGTTCCTGGGGTTTGCAAATTTCTACAGACGCTTCATCAAAAATTATAGTCAGACAGCTCTACCCCTCACAGCCCTGACTTCTGTGAAGAAGACATTTCAATGGACACCTGAAGCCGAAAATGCTTTTAACAAACTGAAGAATCTGTTTTCCAGCGCACCCATCCTGATCCAGCCCGACCCCTCTAAGCAGTTCGTCTTAGAGGTGGACGCATATGACTCCGGTGTAGGAGCTGTATTATCACAACAATCAGACTCCGAACAAAAGACTCACCCCTGTGCATTCTTTTCATGCAGACTCTCTCCGGCAGAACAAAATGATGATGTCGGAGACAGAGAACTTCTTTCCATTAAACTCGCCCTGGAAGAATGGAGACATTGGCTCGAGGGTGCCGAGCATCCAGTATTGGTTTGGACAGACCATAAAAACCTGGCTTATCTCCAATCTGCAAAAAGATCCAACCCACGTCATTCTAGATGGTCTTTGTTTTTTTTCCCCGCTTCAATCTCATCATCTCTTACAGACCTGGTTCCAAGAACGTCAAGCCAGACTCTCTCTCTCGTCTGTACTCCACTGATCAACCTGAGACACCCGAGCCTGTTCTCCCTGCCTCATGCACGGTTGGAGCCGTTTCCTGGGAGATCACTGATCTCATCAACTTAGCCCTGGCCTCTGAACCTGACCCAGGTAACGGTCCTCCAAACAAAACCTATGTTCCATCTTCTGTTAGATCCCGCCTCATCCATTGGATGCACGCAGCAAAATTCTCTGCCCATCCTGGTGTGAGCAGAACTATCGCTCTCATTACAAAACACTTTTGGTGGCCGTCCCTTCACAAAGACGTAAAGGAGTACGTTCTGGCTTGTCCTATCTGCGCCAGAAACAAAACCACTCACCAACCACCTTCTGGGCTGCTGCGTCCTCTACCTGTTCCAACCCGTCCATGGTCCCATATCGCTGTCAATTTTGTTACCGGTCTCCCTATTTCCAGAGGTATGTCCGTACAAGATAGCCCAGATCATTAATCCCTCTGCTGTCCACCTGCCACCGTCCCTACGCATCCACCCAACCTTTCATGTATCACAGATCAAACCTGTCATCACCAGCTCTTTGTTGCTGCTGAGGACTCTGCTGAACCAACAGTCTCTGGACCCAACCAGTTCCCTCCCTCACAAAGAATCTGTCTGGACCTCTTCAAGGTATATTCTGAATTAATTAACTCGACAAACCATCTGACTGCCTGGCTAATCAAACTATCCGTCTCTGCAGACATCAGTGATTCCAGCCCCGGACCTGTGCCTGAACCAGTTCATGTTCTCTCTGTGAAAACCATTCAATAAACTCTGTTAAACTTTTACTCTGCTTCCAGTGGTGTTCTGCATGAGGGTTAACCCCTTGCTCACACTGGCTCCGGTGCGGTTACCGAGCCGACGGAAACCGCAACTCCCGCACACCCCCTCTCACACCGCCCTTTTGACTACGGTGCGGTGCGGCTCTGCGCTCCGGCAACAGGTCCGGAGATTTAACAGAAGTTCACTTGAGTTCACGAAACTTCACACGATAACACGGCCCAAATAAGGATATTTGCGAGAGCTTGTTGCGGAGGGCTCCGGCACGCCGCAAGGATAGCTTTCATGCGGAATTTTCTGCAGCGCCGGAGTGTCTCGGTAACCGCAGCCGGACAGCTCAGCAGCCGGTGAGAGAGGTTTACGTCTTTTTAATGACTTGGAATCACTGCGGCACTGCACCCACCGCACCGCAACGGTAAGACCGGAGTCGGTGTGAGCCAGGGGTAAGTCTCCTAAGCCAATCATGACACACTCCCACCTTCCACTGAGACTGGTCTGGCCTTGGTTCTAGCACCCTCACTGTCCTACACGCACGGTCCATATGTTGTCCTAAAAGTTGCTAAGTGTCTTGATTCATACAAAGCTAACACTGTCACCGGCTCTGAGACATGCAAACACACTAACATGGCAAAAGTTTAAGACTTTCAAAAAGATGAATCCACAAAGATTTTTTTTTCTTTTATTATCAAAAAAGGAGCTAATTACTTTTCACAAAAGCAGCTGTGAAAAATCCCAAGTGTCGCTTCATCAAAATTGGCCCACAGTGTTTTTATTCACTCAAACTTAGAGATTGCATTCATATAATGAGAGCTGCTGCTGTTTCTGCTCATTTTATAAATGTTTGATGGCAGATATCCCTCTGCAGATGAAAAAGCTCCTTTTCAGTTATAGAGATCATTTTCAGTTCAGTAATAGAGATCATTAACCCTCTGCAAGAAATGTCAATATGAAGAGACTCTTTGACAGTTGGTCGGTGACTGGAATATGAGATGTTGCTTGGTAACCAAAACCCTGACAGACCGAAGGATCAAGCCCAGACTGAACAGTTGGTGTTTGTAGGAAGGGTATAAGTGCTATAGTAAGTCTGCAAGTTGTGTGAGTGAATTAGATCTGAGTTGTGTAAATCCTTGAACCAGGAAGCTTAAGTCACAACCTGGTCTTGGCAATACTTGTATTTAAATCTGAAGTGACGTAAAAAGTAACATGAGAAAAGAAAAGTTAAAAATGCACAAATATGCAGGCCAGACTGGACTAGACCTCAATCCCTCACATTGAGAGATTGGGGTAGAGTGAATAAATTGATGCAATCAGCTGGTTTAGATAGAAAACTTTGAAGTGATCTGACTGTATGATCAGATTCCATTTTCTAAGTAAAGGCCCTTAATATGACATGTTGGGAACTGGATATATATAAATAAACTGAATTGAAATGAATTGAATTATACAGGTCCCCTTAATTACTCAGTTATACTGTAAACACATAATAAGTCATTCATAGGTAATTGTTGTGCATTCAACCTATGATGAATGTTAAAAATGTATGTTTGCAAATGCTTATTGTGCTCACAGGTTGTAACTTATTCTGAAATGTTAAGTCTAAACAACTGTAAATTACATGAATATAAAAAAATGGGCTCACTTTTTGGCAAGAAATCTGTCCATATTTTCTCTTTTCACCCTTAATTTATGCATACATGCTGTCATTACGTTGAAGGTTTCTTTCCGAATTTCTCATTTTTGTTGGGATCTGGAGATCTGCCACCTTTCTCCAGCAGAGAGCGCCCTGGGTCTCCTGATATGAAGCCACCTACACACATGAGGCTGATACACCTGCTTAGGAGACCATCTACTTAAGCAGCGGCCAGACCTGTCTTCAGCGCCAGAGTGTTAACCAATTTTGGTTAGCGGAACCTGAGCCTCAGCTTGTATTAAGAATCTCTGTCTGCTCTAGAGAGCAACCTGGTCCTAACCAGCCTCTGTCTTCTCTGCTCATAGAAAAACCCGACTGAAGTCTGTAGCTCTGGAGGAGCTCATGTTTGGAAACCTGTCTGCCTGCCCAGAGAAGCCAAACCTGAAGATCCTCAGTCTGAATCTTTTAGTTATCAGGCTCCTCTCCTGTGGAACCAACTACCAGTTTTAGTCCGTGAGGCAGACACCCTGTCTACTTTTAAGACTAGGCTTAAAACTTTCCTTTTTGATAAAGCTTATAGTTAGGGTGGCTCAGGTTATCCTGAGCTCTCTCTCTATAGTTATACTGCTATAGGCTTAGACTTTTGGAGGACATAGGGACCCCCATTTCATCATTCTGCTTCATTCTCTCTCTGTTCTCCTATTCTGCAGAATCTGTTTGTTCAATCTCTAACCTTCTGCTCTCTCTGCTTTTCCTCAGAGTAGCTTTGCCTCGTCTATTCCTGTTTGGCTGTGACGTCATCCAGGAAAGAAACATCAGCTGTGCTGCTTCCATCAACACCCTTGTTTGTAGATGTTGGAGATCGGCCTGTCTTCCAGTGTGGTCCTGTTTCTCTGGCCGTGGCTGGGTGGATGTGCTCTCTTCATCCTCTGGCATGGGAGCTGCCTTGGAGCTCGTCTGCCTGGCTGTGTGTTTCCTGGACGGGGCCGCCTTTTACAGCTGCTTTTTGTATCTCTGCTTCTGTCTCCTTGAACCCCAGTCGGCCTTGGCAGATGGCCGCTCACACTGAGCCTGGTTCTGCTGGAGGTTTCTTCCTGTTAAAAGGGAGTTTTTCCTCTCCACTGTCGCTACAAGCATGCTTAGTGTGAGGGATTGTATTTGAGTCAATGAGTCAATGCAATCAACTGGTTTTCCTTAGATAGAAAACTTTGTATCAATTTGACTGTATGATCTGGTTGAACTGTAAAGTGCCTTGAGATGACATGTGTTGTGAATTTGGCGCTATATAAATAAACTGAATTGAAATTGAATTGAATTGAATCTCCCAGCTAGTTCTCAGGGGAGAACTAGGAGAACAACTCAAGGTCTGAACCTCGCTAGCCTGAAGCTAAGCTCTGTCGCTGCTGAGCTCTCTGCTGAATCCACAGTCTCTGGATCCAACCGGTTCCCTCTCTCCACCGATCAGTCTGAACCTCATCAGGTACAAATCAGAATCAAAACTCTGTCAAGACATCGCTGCTACCTGGCTAACCAAACAATCCCTCTCTGCAGATTACTCTGTGAAACCAGTCCCGGACCAGTACCAGAACCAGTTCAATCATTTACTCTGTGTGTGCTTCTCAAAGAAACTGTTAAACTTTTACTCTGTTTCCTGTGGTGTTCTGCATGTGGGTTTAATCACAGAGACCCATCATGACAATTTTTTAGCTGATCCATATGTCTTACTATAATTATCTAATTATCTTTTTCTGTTAACAGAACCCAGTCTTCAAAAAAAAAACAAAAAAACTTTAGTGCTGCTTTTAACAATAAAATCTGCAGCACTGTGAGAATGCTTTGCAAATCTTATTGTACTGTGAGTTTTTGTCTAGTGAGTATGAGTAAAGTTGTATTATGGTCCCAGTGTTTCTATTTTACAAATAAATATTCACAGATTTACAGGAACAGCAGTAAAACACTTGAAATTAAGTAATTAAGCATTATATCATCATATGCAAGTGTTGATGATGTATGAGTCTCTGGCAGTCCTGCAAAGAGAATTTCAAAATGACTAAGGTTAGATTTTTTTTACGGCGGAGAATAATTGATTGAGTGAATCAATCACTCAATCAATTATTCTCCAGATAAAGAGTATTTATATTGTAAAATCTCTGTACATTGCTTTATTTGTTTATTGTCTTAACTCACTTATTGAGTTATTTTTATATACTTTTCTAAGGTCCACATTGTGTGGCAAACTGCTATAACTTTTTTGCTGCAGCTGTAACACCACAATTTCCCCATTGTGGGGCAATAAAGGGATTTCCTATTCTATTCACCCACAAGTGACCCAGCAGATTAAGAACAAAGTGATTAATTAGAAATATAAGGAACAATCATACTCATTCAATGAAAAAAGATGGAGCTTGGTTATTAAGTGTTTTATATGTCAGAATGATTTTTAAAACTATTTTCGATTTAAAAGGAAAACAATAATGCAATAATAACAGGGTGGAGGTATAGTATTTTGGGTGGAGCATAGGGAATGGTGGTGGCAGCAGGGAAAGATGGGTAGCGGCCCTGTGCTAACCTAGCAAGTGGTGCAATCTTATAGTGACAACTAAACCAGAAGGACTGCAGTTCCTTAATATAAAAAGAATATTACACATTTTCTAATGCTGCTTCTGAGGCACATAATAATAAGAGAAATGGTACATAATAATCTAAAAAATATATGTTGATCACTATATTTGCAACACAGACCTCACAGCACCTCCATTAATGGTCTCTTTACACTAAGCTTAGAAATGTTTTTGCACCAGATGCTGTTCATCGAATTATTTTTTGGAAGAATTATTTAAATTCGAATAGAGACCATTTTTTGCTTTCAGAAAGACATATCGCATCTCAAATGGGTGTGATAAAACCTTTCCATACCCAGTAGAGCATGGTTGAACAGGGTTAAAACTGCAATGGTAATCCAACTACTTATTATTCACTATCCTAAATGATCCGTATTTGGATTTGTATATGGTTTAATAAAATAAAAAATAAGTCTTAGCTGTGACATCTTTATATAAAGATAATAATCATTTTTGTATTCTCCATACTAATGGACAAGGTGTTTAACCCCAGTCGGCCTCAGCAGATGGCCGCTCACACTGAGCCTGGTTCGCTGGAGGTTTCTTCCTGTTAAAAGGGAGTTTTCCTCTCCACTGTCGCTACAAGCATGGTTAGTGTGAGGGATTGTATTTGAGTCAATGAGTCAATGCAATCAAATGGTTTTCCTTAGATGGAAAACTTTGAATCAATTTGACTGTATGATCTGGTTGAACTGTAAAGTGCCTTAAGATGACATGGGTTGTGAATTTGGCGCTATGTAAATAAACTGAATTAAATTGAATTATAATGTTACTATTCAGCTTCATTGACAAGCACAGCACATTATAATAAGTACTCATTGATCACGTCTGATCCCCTGGACTGCTCTAATTACTGTGATTAGAGCTTTGCTTTTCTTTTCTGCTGCCGAGTCAAGTAGTAATTCAAAGGTAAACGGATAAAAGGCACAGGTAAAAAAAACAAAGCAGCAACACAAGTTGCACATTTAGCTTAGCTCAACATTTTTAGAAATTATTTAACCATATAAGTCTCTCTTTAGGGTTCACAGGAATATATTGTTGAAATATGGATGGAAATAATTCATGATATAATATGATTCTCTCACTTTTAATATTTTGAAATTCTGTTTTAATCTTTTTCTATTCTACATTATTGATGTGCTAGCATGCAAAAAAAGGTGGCTCCTTGTGGCTCCCTGCAGCTTTTTCAAAAATTTATGAAAATGTATTTTTTTCTGTTTATTTTAATATAGTGTGCAAAAGGTCAAAGAAACATTCATTATGTTTTCCAATGCTTAAACATTTTTCTAATAAATTAGTCATAGCCATAGAGATCAGTGGTCATAGTCTGCAACACACCTTTCAGCGCAGCTCGGTGCTAGGCAAACAGTGTGACGGGCGTGTCTTAGGCCATGTATCCCAAAGGGAAAAAAAGGAAGATAGCTGATGAGAACAGAGCATTCAATGGACCAAGTCATTTGCTTTTATTATCAATGTGTAAGGATTCCCTGCATTGCATTGGTTGTCAAAAATTACAAAAGTAATTTGGACAGGTATTTTCAAGGGAAGGTATGTTAAAAAATTCAGCCAATCACAAAGTTTGGAGTGAGAGAAAATTGCGATTGCAGAACTTCTGGATAAACTAGAGGAGAGCAATCTAGATTTAGGAGGTGGGTTGCATCTCCAAACTCCACTATTGCTGCTAGTTTTGTTACAAGAATGGAAAACCATTCACAGATCGAACAGGTAGTGCTCTAATGCAGGTATGTGAATTTTCTTAAATTTTTTCCCCCCAAATCCTCAAAATAAAAATAACACCAAGGAACGCTGGTGACGGAGAATGTGAGATTGCAGGGTTAGAGAGCACTGCTCTGATGGATGGCGGTTACTGCTTGGTTCCTCGGGACTCAATAAATTCCTCCCAACAGAAACACGTCCACCATAGAAAGACGACTTTACTGTGTTTCTATAATTTCACCAATGCAATAAAACCTAATAAGCGCGATGAAGGATGGTGAAGCTTCCATGCAGTGAGAGCGTTCACTGATCCTCCCTCACCTTGTGCTACTGTGACATTTGCTCCAGGGTAAACATTTAATCATGAATGCGTATCATATATGTAAGCACACATTCCTTTTTTATAGTGTTGACCATGATGCCACTCAAGGCTTATATAAGACTTTTGCATTTTTGGGGCTCCAGACAGATTTGTTTTTTTTGGTCCAATATGGCTCTTTGAGCAGTTTGGGTTGCCGACCCCTGCTCTAGACAATATGGGTAATACCAGCCACTTGCACCCTGCATCCAACAAGAGATGTTTGAATCTTTGGCAACAATAGGCTTGATTTATTATTATTTCTTTTTCTTCCCAATGTTAGATAAAAAAAAAACAGCTTAAATATAGCTCAAATCTTCCACAATCAATCAAATGTCACAATGTCCCACCCTAGACATGGGCATTATGGGCATAAGATCTCTTTCTTCAAAAAGTCTGTTCATTAATGACTTGATTTGTGATAATAAAAATTATTTATGTTGCCTTACAGAACCTTGGCTACTGCAAGAGGATTATGTGAGCATAAATAAAGCAACTTTTTGAATTTTCACATACCCAAAAACTCTGGGTGAGGAGGGTGAGTAGCAATAATATTTCAGTCTGATTTACTGATTAGTAAAAAGCCAGTTAATTCTTTACTGACAAGGTCATTATAGTGGGGTATGTTAACATTCATTCCAAAAGTGAAGGTGATAGTATAAATGCAGTCTTTAATACTATCATAGACTTGACTGGCTTTGTCCCAAATTTTTATTTCTTTTTCAGCTTATTGTCACTACACTGTTGCAAGTACAGAGCAATAAAATTAACTCTATAACACAAATAAACCATCCCTTATGTGGGCTGCCATTGCGCAGTGCCCAGAGACCATTGTGGGGTTAGGCCTTTGCTCAAGGACCCAGATTGGCAGTCTGTGGGAGTGGGGCTTGAACTCAGAACCTCTGATTTCAAAGCACAGTGTTCTAACCACTAGGCAACTGCTCCCCTGCGTTTTGCTTCTGAATTTAACCCATCCCCTTTGGGAGCAGTGGGCTGCAACTGTGTGGCACCTGGGGAGCAGTGTGAGGTTGCCACTGTGGGCCACTGTGCAGCAACCCCACATTGGAACAACAAGCAGCTTCAGCCCATAAGGCAGACACCCTGTCTACTTTTAAAGCTAGGCTTAAAATTGTTGTTTTTGATAAAGTTTATAATGTCAACATCTTGACACTGATGTCTTGTCGGATTTCTTGTCTGATTTCTCATTTCCCACACCTGCTTAGCTCCGCCCTGCTTCCCACGCCTGCTTAGCTTCTCTTTACCTGCTTATCTGATCCACCTGCATTTGTCTCTATTTAACCAGTCTTCGCACCAGCCATCAGTGCCAAATTAGTTTCAAGCTGCAGGTGAGAATTATTCTAGGATTCCTGTATTCTGATTAGCTGATCCTGACCTGTTCTGCCTCTCGACCTCTGAACCTGCCTGTTCCTCTCTGATCTGTTTGCCTGACCTGTCTTCTGACTCCTGCCGGATCTCTGCCTGTTTGTGTACTGTACCTGGAACTGTGACCTGACTCTGTCCTGGATTCTCCCTCTGCCCCTCACCGGATCTTTGACTTCCTGGCCTTTACGACCGAGCACATCAGCGACATTGGCCTTGGCTCCGCCCTCTAGATTATCCTGCCTACATTCATCTGCTTAGGTGTCTTCTCCTGACTGTCCTCCGACCACCTATACATCAGTGTCTGGAATTCACTGTGCTGCCACTACCGCGTTCTGTTGGCAGCTGACCGACTGGAACCAAGCTCACCCTCTGGATTTGGACTCAACTCGCCCATTGACAGCTCTGTCAGTGGGCGAGGGGCACCACTCATGACCCCAGCCAGAATAAGCTTGATGGAAATTCACAACACTTGTCATCTAAATACACCTTACCTTTCTATTAGTATTTATATATCAGTACTCCCATGTCCACTCAGTATATATCTGATTCTGCAAAAGCGTTTTTTTTCTTTCTCTTCACTGTTACTGCATGTATGCTCAGTGTAAGGATAGCTCTACAGTCAATGACTCAATGCCAGTGGATGTCAACTGTTGCCTTACACTCATCCAGGAGGAGCAAATTGTACAAAGATAGTGAGTCGATGCAGTCAGCTGGTTTCTCTTACCTGCAAATATTTCAGAAGACTTTTTGTATGGTATTATTCCTATTTGACAAGGTTTGTGAAGTTGAAGTAAATTCTTAAGAAGTTTTGCAAACTATAATAGATTTAAGGATCTAAAGAGCAGTAAGAAGATCTAAATAAAATGGGTTTAGTAATTCTGTATTTTCATTGTTTTATTTTCTCCCGATTCATCCCTCTCAATAAGTACAGTCACACTGACACAACAACCCTTGTCTGTCATCCAGTCAGCTTATCTTTCTCTCCCTTAACTACATTGGGAGACTGTTTTTCTTCATTTCCTTCACCATTTTCTTCCTTGCCTGATACTTTTTCCTTCCTTTTGTTCCTACTTTCTTTTTCTTCTGCTAAATGCTCCGGGATGTTTTTGCTCGGAGGGTCTTCCACTCTGCAGTCCTATTCATCTCCTCACCAATGAAAACACTGTGATGGGAAACAACAACTCTTCTATTGCAGTGTGCTTTTGGAAAGTCAGGAAAACATGTGCAGAACTGCAAGGACACAGATCTAACACAAAAACACAACAGCATTCTAAGCATTAACATTTTTTTGTACTGATCAGACATTTTTTTGTACTGATCAGACATTATTGTTTGCTCCTTTATTTCTGTCCTGGGAGGGAAGGAGCCTCTTCAAAACCCTCAGAAAGCAAACAATTAAACTTCAAAAGTGCTTTAAAACAGAGAGGGTATATACAACATTGATATTACTACTAATCATTGATCAATAAGAATAATCTGTTTTCCACTACGTCTGGATGTAAAACATTGATTGAATTGTTAATCAGCTTTTAGTAACACAATTTGGTAAATTGTCAAAACAATGTAGCCCTTAAGACTGAGTGACCTTACTAAAAAAATCTTTGTTCACATTACACCTTTTGGAAAAGATGGTATTTTTTTTGTACTTTTAGTCAGTCTGTGAGGAAGGGATTTTTTCTTTCATGTTTTGTCAGATGGCTCTATTAGAATTTCTGCAATAAATTTGGGTTGACAGAGCATCCTTTCATTATTTCTCTGTGAATAATAATCATTAAGAATGGCACATTGTGTGCCCCTGGTTTTATTCTATAACTATTAATTTCCAATAAGGTTGTCTAAAATGTACTTTGTGACACATTTCAGGGATTAGAAAAAAAACTTAAGTTCTTAAGATCTACAACAAAGCACAGTTTGAAAGTGTTTTTTTTTTTTCTGTAAACCACAGTATTATAAACAACATATGGCCTCCCAGGCACCCAGGCATGATCGGCTGCTCATCCATCACCCACTGAGAGCTATTTAAACCCCTGACATGTGACATATGACAAACACAGGCTGTTGCTTTACAGATCTTTTACTTTTGTATGTTGTTTTGTCTCCACTTTATTTTTATGAAAGAGTTTCTCTGAGAATGATGTGATGATTAGGTAGTTAACTTTAGGGTATATTGTTATGCTATAAGACAATGCTGCGAGTTATGGGGCAAAGAAAAAAAAAGAGGGATATGCAGGAAGGTGTTTGCATTCCTTTCAGTCCAGGGGTGTTTTACACCCCTTTGCAAATGATTAGGTGATTATTTGCATGCAAGATGATAGTCAGCCTGTTGTCCAAGGGAAACCAGTCAGTCAAGGGATTTTGTTTCACTTGGCTGGTGGTACTTGGAGAAAATGAATTCAATTTTCAATTCAATTCAATTCAGTTTATTTATATAGCGCCAAATTCACAACACGTCATCTCAAGGCACTTTACAGTTCAACCAGATCATACAGTCAAATTGATACAAAGTTTCTATCTAAGGAAAACCAGTTGATTGCATTGACTCATTGACTCAAATACAATCCCTCACACTAAGCATGCTTGTAGCGACAGTGGAGAGGAAAAACTCCCTTTTAACAGGAAGAAACCTCCAGCAGAACCAGGCTCAGTGCGAGCGGCCATCTGCCGAGGCCGACTGGGGTTCAAGGAGACAGAAGCAGAGATGCAAAAAGCAGCTGTAAAAGGCGGCCCCGTCCAGGAAACACACAGCCAGGCAGACGAGCTCCAAGGCAGCTCCCATGCCAGAGGATGAAGAGAGCACATTCACCCAGCCACGACCAGAGAAACAGGACCACACCTGAAGACAGGCCGATCTCCAACATCTACAAACAAGGGTGTTGATGGAAGCAGCACAGCTGATGTTTCTTTCCTGGATGACGTCACAGCCAAACAGGAACAGACGAGGCAAAGCTACTCTGAGGAAAAGCAGAGAGAGCAGAAGGTTAGAGATTGAACAAACAGATTCTGCAGAATAGGAGAACAAAAAAAATTGCTCTATTTTGCTCTATTTTGTTTGTGAGCTTTGGTAAAATAGACAGAGGAAGGGTACTAAGGTAAATATTGCATCCGGGGTATGAATGAGAAAATGGCAGGGTCTGGGGTAGTCCTCTGATTGGCTGCAGAAAGTTATTCTAAAACAAAAGGAGACAAAGGGAGGTAGAGAATGTGAGTGTGTAGAGCATGGGAAGCAATTCCAGACATGTTCAGTTATTTTTTGCAAGACCGAGTCAAGTCTCAAGTCTCGAAAGCTCAAGTCCAAGTCAAGTCTCAAGTCTTGAGTAGGACTATAGTGGGTACTGTAGCTAATAACTGCTAGTGTGCTTGGTTTAAGTATTGGAAAAAATTATCATCAGGCAAAATCGAGTCAGGCCTAGTCTTGTGTAAAGTCCTTGGAATTTGAGAGAAACAATCAAAATGAAAATGACTTTATAGAACTAATATTCTTTCATGAGACTTGATAAATGGTTTCCATAGAGAGCCACACTGTTGGGGGGCGGGGGGTTCTTTTTCTTTAGCAATAAATGCCTGTTTTTATATTTTTTCAAACAAAAAGTAAGGGCTGGAGAAAAAAAACAAAATCACAATCCTGCCCTTTTTTTGTAACTCAATGCCCTGGAACTGTCAGGGTTCTGCCCACTGTTTTGGTTAATTATTAGTTTCTGTAATTTTGTGTCTTTTTAGTTGTTTTCTAGTCGTCTTGAGTTACTCTCTGTTGTCCCCTTGTGCCTGTCTGCTTTCCCCCCTCCCGCTCCCTTCTAGTCACTTCCATCCACACCTGCTCCATATCAACTGATAACTCGTCTTGTTCTGTCTCCCGTTTATACTCCCCCTGTGCAGTTCTTCTCCGCAGATTTGTTGCTTCCTCGTCTCAGGCTCTCCACATGAGTTTTCCCTGAAGTTCTGATTTTTTAGGTTCCTAATATTTTTGCATTTAGGATTTTTGGATTCCTGCCTCAGTTGCCGAATTAAATCTACACAACTCCCCTCTGCCTCCTGATCTCTGCATTTGGGTCCTCAAAAATCTCCACTCAACCATGACAGGAACAGACAGAACCTAATTAAATGTCTAAGTGTCTTTCAGGATACCAACACAAGGAAAACGTTTAGAATACTTGCACTTATTCTGGCTCTGGCTCGATGAGGGCGCATCATAAGGCCTCCATGCCTAAACACCTCAACTACTGGTTCACTGATGTCAGGAACAGCGAATTCCCTCACAGCTACGGGATAAAGTCTTTCCAGTCCTCTCCATCTTCTTCAGAAGTCAGCTGGATGTAGGGATAAATCTCAGGCTTAACAGAAGAGCCATGGTGTTTAGTTTTTTTGGTGCCTTTCTTTCGGTAGCCAGAGAAATTCTTGATCATCATTCTCACTGCTGCTGTCAGGGAGAGGGACTTTCTGAGCTTATGCCAAGACTAGGTCTGTGTCACACACAAAAAACTATAACAAGATCATAAATTATAGAAAACTAATCAGTGTCATGGTTTTGAGGTGCTTGACCCACATGCAGAGCGAACACAGAAGGCAAGAGCAGTTTCAGACCTTTAAACATTAATTAAACCTACCACCGGATGAAGGAACCGGGCCGGGGGGGGGGGGGGGGGGGTGGTAAGATGGAGTCAGTGGGGAACCTCCCGAGATGTTGGCTGGTGACTGAGTGACAGGTGGGCAGGTGATGGAAGTCCGTGATGAGGGGCCCGAGCAGCAGCGCCCCAAGAAGGAGCAGCAGCTGATTGTCAGGTTTATTCAGTGATGATTATAAAATTAATGTTTGCTTATGAAACATTTGTGCAAGGGGATGCTCCACTCCTGTCTCATGATCCAGTCAGGAGACCAACAGATCCTGCCTTGTCATTCTGATGGAGCATTCTGTCTTCATGAACTGATCAATTGTTCTGTCAGAACAATACTCTGTTGGTAACCATGCGTCATGTTCTGTTAATAAACGCTTTGCAGAGGAGGGCCAGCGGGAGACAGTATGTTTGAGTCTAGGGTTCAACTGTCTCTCCTTCCTGCAGAAATAATATTGATAAGTCTGTATTTCAGTTCTTCTTAAGAAAAAACCTATCAAAGAACCAGACACTGATGGAAACAGAAGGACTAGACAGGATTTCCAGCCCGGCTTGGTACCACCAATCTTCTGCAAACTGAGCAGGGACATCTTATCTGACATTTCCAAACATGCCCTTAAAATGATGATGAAGTGATGTTTGCAGCGCTTTAATGAGACCAGTCAGATGACAATTTGTCTTTAGAATGTTAGTGAGGTGACTGTTGAGCGACAGTACACAGGGAAAGCTGCACCCTCTGTCACTACTTTCTCCTCTTGTGTAAGGTCTGTTGCTTGGAAAAAAGGGCCCAGAATTTCTAAAACTTCTTTAAGCTGGCTCAACTCTTGAGCTGAAAAGCACAGCCCTTTATGTCCCTGAGTTTCCAGCAGATAATTTAGGCTTTGGGGTTCCAAATCAGTGACTGCTTCTACAAGGCGAAGAGCTGAGTTCCATCTTGTTGATACAGATGGGAGGCTGTGACTAGCTCCATATTGAGCCTCAAATGCTTTCCTCATGCTGCATGTAGAAAGCAGCAAACTGTAGAGTTTTGTGAATTTTGACATTGCACTGTTTGAAATTTTTGTCTCTTTCAATCCGCCTCGTACAACAAGTTGCAAGGTATGTGCAAAGCGCTGTAGGCAGTGTTGCCAACAACTGCTCCAGATGGATGCTACTTATTTTAATTCACCCTTTGTTTCCTCCCATAAGTTCTTACTTATCGATCACAGTTGAGGAAACAAACCGTTAAAGCTTCTTTCATATTAGCAGCATTATCAGAGAATATTCAGTCTAACTTGTCTTTTATATTAAAGTTGTCACATATCTCTTCAAAGTTTTCACTTACCATATTTTGACGACCATAAGGCGCACCGTACTAAAAGGCGCAGTCTCAGTTATGTGTGCCATTTCTGTATTTAACACACACATAAGGCGCACTGGACTATAGCGTGCGTTTTTTATATACAGGTACATGTCCTCTACTATGTTTAAATACCTCTACTGCGTATTTAAAAATAGAGCGGGAGCAAAACTGAGTATGTTTGTGCTTTATTCATGTATTTATTATAAAGTATTAATCAAACCTGGGAGCTGGCGGTGAGACATTCCTATTGTCGGTGCACCGCTGGTATGTGGGGGGTCTGAGCGCCTCCGACAGGAATAGTAGGCAGGATGATAATTTGGATGAACTGACTGCAATGATTAAGTTTTCAGGTGGATTTTCTCACTTAAAAACATATTAAAACTACTTTATTCCCACTGATCACAGCAAATATAGCTGCAAGGTGTATTTATTACAAAGTATTATTCAAACCTGGGAGCCGGCCGTGAGAGACACATCGCTGATGACACAGTCCTCTGAAACAGTTTATTACGCATAAATTAACTTATAATCCTGAAACCTGCCGACAGAATATGTTCGCTTTTATTGTCCTATTATCCTTTTATAATCCTTTAGATTATTTAGATGAAAAACACCTACCAGCCGCCGCGGTGAACCCGGAGGCGACCCAGCCCAGAGGCTCCTGAATTAAGTTTTCAGGTAAAAAAATAGAGCGGCAGAAAAAATGAGTATGATTGTGTTTTATTCATGTATTTATTACAAAGTATTAATCAAACCAATCGAAGTCATCATCCTTTGTTTCTGAATTAAACAGCTGGGCTATATCAGACAAGCCAATCTCCCCTTCTTCGCTGTCAGAGTCCGTGCCGGGCGGCTCCTCGGAAAGGATGCCGGCTTTTGCGAAAGCTCGAACAACAGTTTTAGCAGAGCTGCCTTCCACTTTTCGTGGAATTATTCTGCCGGCAGAATATGTTCGCTTTTATTATACTACTGCTTAATTTTTGCTGCTTGTACCAGTTAGTTCTGACGCGCGGCTAAAGCAGCTTTGCTGCTCTGCCTGCGCGGTGCAAAAGTGTGTCTGACGCACGTTGGGTGGAGCTATCCTATCCTTTCTTTGCCTTGCAGCTATATTTGCTGTCCAGCAGCAAAACTTAAATTTTTCCATATCGAGCAGCAGCACCGTGTTGGCGGTGATGCTTAAACGCTCCCAACGCGCTGCGCCTGCTGCTCAAAACGCGCTGAGGGACCTTTTGCTGCGCATACGTATACGCGAGTCAACCATTGACTTTGCGTGAAAATTCGCTGCTTCTGCTGCGCCTGCTGTGTCCGGTTCACACCAATGTCGAGCGGTTGAAGTTCCTTTGTCAGACCTCCCGCAATAAGCACAGCGTTCATTTGTTTCACCATGTTTTTCACATCAGCTGTGAGATGGGCACGCATGGAGTCACAGATTAACAGTGATGGTGATGAGTGGAAAAAAAACACCTGGTCTCCTTACATTCACCTCCCTCACTCTTTCATCATCTCCTCAATGAGGAGATGAGGAGTTCTGATTGGTGCATGGTGGTCTCAAAAGTCCGCAGTAACAACACACATAGGGCACACCGCACCAAAGGGCGCGCCGCACATTTTGAGGGGAAAAAAAGACGTTTATATGCGCCTTATAGTCGTGAAAATACGGTAATTGTTCTCCATTGTGTGACCCTGTGAATCCCTCAAAGCTTAGGAGGATTGACTGCTGTATTTTTCTCATATTCCATGCAGTGGGATGTTACACCTTAAAAGCCACGCATGGTCCTCTGTCCAAATATCCACAGTCCCATAAATGGTGTCTGTACGGTGGCCGGCCACCATATGTCTGTCTTCTCAAACTTAATCTTGACCACTTTTTCTGCAGCAAGCTCAATAAGATGCTTGTGGTGCTTAGACGCTTGCTGTGGTGTTTTTAAAGCTGGGCTTGTTGGTCAAAGACAAGGGGAGATTGTATGAAATACTAAGGTTCTGTATTATTGATTCAGTAAAAGCTTTATGTCTGGGATTACCCTGGCACTGCCAAAATTGAAAAAAGAGTAACAAAATTAGCGTGGATCCAATAATTTCTATTGGATATAAAAATTACAAAGAGAAAGCTTAAGAATTACTGCATTTCAAAGCTTCTTTTACTTCTCTCTGAGGGCAAAGAAGGACCAAAATATTACATTAAAGTACAAAAAAATCAGCTTTTAACCTAGTTTCATACTTATGTAATGTAAAAAAACTAATGTATGCACTCCTCTGAGGACTCAAGCTTAGCTTGTTTGTTGCACAGACGGTAACCTATTACACAGTGACTAACCATTCTGGGTGGGTTTTCAAGTGGCGGATAAAATTAAATGTGGTGGACCCAGCATTGTGTATTTTTTTTTTTCTACAGAAGCTGTTGTCTGCTGCTCTGTTATTCCCTCCATGTGTAAAGTTTTTGTAGCCAAAGGTTATTATGAACAATGGGACCAAAACGGGTGTGCCCATCATCGCCTCCACATCTGTATGGGTTGCACACGCGAGCACATGTGTCATGTAGTGTTACGTCAGTGAAGCTACCTGACTGTTTCACAGCCCCTCTGCTGTTTTTCTACCTCTGCAGTCTGCGGTTAAAAAAAGAATCTGAGCGGTGATCGGTAAATTTAGTAAAACAAAAAAAAATTTAAAATTAAAGAATGGTCGGAAAACGCGAGTCATAGTCGAGTCTCAAGTCCTTGAAATGCAAGTCTAAGTCGAGTCTGAAGTCATTAAATATGCGACTTAAGTGCAACTTAAATACTTGTCTCAAACTCGAGTCCGCATCTCTGAGCAATTCTACCTTTAGTGAAGTTTAGGTTTGTTATATAATCAATCTTTGTTTTTCTTTTTTCTAGTGGTGACAAGAATGAGGAAAAAAGTTAGTTTTGGCTCCAAGTACTTACACTTCACCAGAAGCTCATCTGCCAAACTTATAGAAAATCCTATTTAGTCTATCTTATGTTACACCCACAAAAACACAACAGCAACACACAGGCAGAGGTGGTATTTTTCAAATTGATAAGGAGAAGGTGAGCAAAACACTTTACATTACTTAGAAGACATATCATACACTCACCAACTCAGCCAGCCGATCCTTAAAACTGTCTATTATGGAACAGATCACTGAGATGATTACAGCACCTGAACTATAGGGTGAATATCCAACCTTTCCAACCTATCCAACCTAACCTCAGCAAAATTTATCAAAATGCTGAATAATCACATAAATGTCCTTGCAAATGCTTAAAAGAATCTGCTAAGATGATTTGTCAAAACAACCAGCTAGAAGACCAAAGACAGGACTGCAGGAATATAATTATGAAATGTTGTTCTTAAAGCAGTTCTTAAAGCAGTTCATAACACTGATCTATATATTATATTCATTATTTATAATGGTATTCATCTCT
This sequence comes from Cyprinodon diabolis, assembly GCA_030533445.1. Taxonomy (NCBI): domain Eukaryota; kingdom Metazoa; phylum Chordata; class Actinopteri; order Cyprinodontiformes; family Cyprinodontidae; genus Cyprinodon; species Cyprinodon diabolis. The sequence continues at coordinate 8,800,192 of CM060075.1, read as the reverse complement.
ATACTCATTCAGTAGAAACCCATGTTCTGTATTTATGGAACTATTCCATAAATAAATGGAATTATTTCTCCTGCACTTGCTGTTATTTCACTTCTGGTTAGACCTAAACTACATCTTGTTGCCTTGTACCTGTACCTGTGTAATGACAATAAAGTTGAATCTAATCTAATCTCTCCATTAGCAACCCAAATACCACATGAACTGTTCCAGATGGGGAAAAAAACAGTATCTATATGGATCCTTATGAGTTTAGGTTTACTGTTTTTCTTGTTTCCACCCTTTTCTTCTTAGGAACAAGTAACATATGGTCTGTTGAAGAAAAACCACAAAGTTTCAGTCAATTTAACCTTCAGATATATCTAAGCTATGGATTCATTGAGAGTAGATCATTTTAAAGCCTCCACCTGTAATGATGGGTTGTGTTACTAGCCCAAATGCAGAACACACACGGAGGAGGCAAGGAAAAAGTTCAAAGGTTTATTAGAATAAGCTGATCAGAATGTCATCAGGTCCAGGGCTGGTCCAAGCTGGGTTCCTGCCTGGAGCTGAGTAGAGCAGCAGAGGAGATAGTCCAAGGAGGATTCTGAGGCTGGTGACTGACTAGGGGCTTGAGGCTTGAGGTTAGCAGGCCGAAGGAGGGAACCAGGTGGGTTCGGAGGCAGACGGCAGGCTGAGGTCTGAGGCTTGAGGTTAGCAGGCCGTAGGAGGGAACCAGGAGGGTTTGGAGGCCGGCGGCAGGCTGAGGTCTGAGGCTTGAAGTTAGCAGCAGAAGCGTCTAGCTTCTGGCTAGTGAGCCTCAAACGTGGGTTTGGTTCCTAGCTCTTCCCTGAGAGCTGAGGGAGGAATCCAGACTGAGATCTTCAGGTTCAACTTCCTAGCTCTTCCCTGAGAGCTGAAGGAGGAATCCAGACTAAGACCTTCTGGTTTGGCTTCCTTGGGCAGGCAGGCAGGTTTCCAGACAAAGCTCATCCAGAGCTTCAGACTTCGATCAGGTTTCCTGTGAGCAAGAAGACAGAGGCAGGTTAGAATCTGGTTTCTCTCTTGAGAACTACTAAGATTCTTTCAAGTAACAGAGGCTCAGGTTCGCTAACCAAACTTAGTCAACACTGCGGCGTTGAAGACAGGTCTGGTCGCTGCTTAAGTAGGAAAGGTCTCCTGAAGGGCTGACGAGCTTCAGGTGTACTGGAGGGCTCCAGCCCAGGAGACCCACAGCGCACTCTGCTGGAGACAGATGGTAACTCTCCAGATCCCAACAGTAACCCCAGTCCTAACAGAAAAACAACATAAAACAGAGGAGGATCCTCTGTGCCCTCTGGTGGGCAAGCCTGAGGATCCCAACAGAGCCCCCCCCTCAAGGGCGGATTCCAGACGCCCTCTGAATCAGTCCATGAAAAAAAAAAGCAAACAAAAAACAACCCACCCAGGGCGGGCGGAGGGGGCACTAGGGCAAGGAGGGCCAGAAACGAAATCAGAGTCCATGAAACAAAAAACAACCCACCCAGGGTGGGCGGAGGGGGCACTAGGGCAAGGAGGGCCAGAAACGAAATCAGAGTCCATGAAACAAAAAACAATCCACTTAAGGTGGACGAATACAAAAAAAGTCTCTGATGACTCAAAAGACAGAGTCTCAGGTGACCGACCGTGGGCTCGGCGGCGAGGCAGAGGCTCCGGTGGCCGACCGTGGGGTCGGCGGCGAGGCAGAGTCTCAGGTGGCCGGCTGAGGGGCCGAAGACGTGGCAGAGGTTCTGGGGGCCGGCCCAGGGTTCGGCAGCAGAGCAGAGTCTTAGATGGCCGGCTGCGGGGTCGGAGGCGAAACTGACGCTCTGGGGGTCTGCCGCGGGGCCGGAGACGAAGCGGACGCTCTGGGGGTCTGCCACGGGGCCGGAGGCGAAGCTGACGCCCTGGGGGCCGGCCGCAGGGCCAGAGGCGAAGCAGCTTCTCAGGAGGATGACGCCCCAATTTCAGTAGGTAGCCCCATGGGGTACCCCGTCTCCTCCTCAGCGGCTCTGGAACAGGCACAGAGGTGACCGCCGACTGCGGCTCTGGAACAGGCTCTGAGGAGACCGCCGACTGCGGCTCTGGAACAGGCTCTGAGGAGACCGCCAACTGCGGCACTGGAACAGGCTCTGAGGAGACCGCTGACTGCGGTTCCTGGACTGGAACAGGCTCTGAGGAGACCGCCGACTGCGGCTCCTGGACTGGAACAGGCTCTGAGGAGACCGCCGACTGCGGCTCCTGGACTGGAACAGGCTCTGAGGAGACCGCCGACTGCGGCTCCTGGACTGCAACAGGCTCTGAGGAGACCGCCGTTTGCGGCTCCTGGACTGGAGCAAAGGAGCCCGCCGATTGCAGCTCCGGATCAGGAACAGAGGAGCCCACCGCTTGCGGCTCCGGGTCAGGAACAGAGGGGCCCGCCGATTGCGGCTCCGGGTCAGGAACAGAGGAGCCCGCCGATTGCGGCTCCGGGTCAGGAACAGAGGGGACCACCGACTGTGGTTCAGGAACAGGCTCAGAGGAGACCGCCGCCTGCGGCTCCTGGACAGGAACAGAGGAGACCGCCGCCTGCGGCTCCTGGACAGGAACAGAGGAGCCCGCCGCCTGCGGCTCCTGGACAGGAACAGAGGAGCCCGCCGATTGCGGCTCCACGTCAGGACCAGAGGAGACCACCGACTGTGGCTCCACATCAGGAACGGAGGAGACCACCCACTGTGGCTCCACATCAGGAACAGGGGAGACCACCCACTGTGGCTCCACATCAGGAACAGGGGAGACCACCCACTGTGGCTCCACATCTGGAACAGGGGAGACCACCGACTGTGGCTCCACATCTGGAACAGGGGAGACCACCGACTGTGGCTCCACCTCAGGAACAGGGGAGACCACCGACTGTGGCTCCACCTCAGGAACAGGGGAGACCACTGACTGTGGCTCCACCTCAGGAACAGAGGAGACCACCAACTGTGGCTCCACCTCAGGAACAGAGGAGACCACCGACTGTGGCTCCAAATCCAGCATGGAAGAAACCGCCCATGGTGGCAAAGGTTCAGTCTCTGAACTGGCTTGTGATGCTCCCGGAGGACTCTTGGCGGTCAGGGGCGCCTGCAGAGAGGCCCTAGGAGGCATAAAATCACATACCCCGAATTCTGACACCTCTTTAAAGTTCTGCTCAGGGGTCTCTGGACGGCACAGAGCTAACTCAGGGGTCTCTGGATGGCTCAGAGCTAACTCAGGGGTCTCTAGATGGCACAGAGCTAACTCAGGGGTCTCTAGACAGCTCAGAACCGGCTCAGGGGTCTCTAGACTGCTCAGAGCTGGTTCAGGGGTCTCTAAACGGCACATAACTGACTCCAGACTGCTCAGGGCTGGCTCAGGGGTTTTTAGACGGCTCAGAACTGGCTCACGGCGACGCCGTCTCTTACGTCAGGGGTTCTCAGAAACAGGTCTAAAGGGTTCAGGTTTACAGACTGGTTCTGGCAAAAGGCTAACAGGTGTGTAAATGGGTTTGGACGCAGCTCTAACTGGTTTGCTATCAGGTTCACAAACTGGTTCTGGGTCTAGGCTAACTAGATTAAAAATGGATGGTGACGCTTGTTCTGGCTGGCAGAGAGAAAAATTAGGTGGCATGAAGGGGAAGAGATTGTCCCTATCCCCATAATAAAAATTCCAGAGGTCAGACTCCTGAATGTGTGGAGCTCTGACTGTCTGGGGTTCAATGGCTAGAGACGCGGATAAACTAACTGGCTCCGAAACTGGCGATTCTGAACTACTTCCGGGTTCTGACGCTAAGGAATCTGAAATATTACTGTGCTCAAAAATTGGAGAAACATGAATGGTGACGGGTTCTGAAGTTAGTGGAACAAAAACACTACCAGGCACTGGAACTAAAGGATAAGAAGTGTTAACAAAAACAGGAGAAAAAGGATGACTGACGGACTCTGAAACTAAGGAAACTGGTATGCTAACTGGTTCTGTGGCTAACGGAACTGAATCACTTCCGGGTCCTGATGCTAGAGAAACAAGATGGCTAACCGGTACTGGAGCAGAGGAAAACGGAACGCTGGTGGACTCAGAGGCAAGGAAAACAGGTAAAGTAACTGGTTCTGATCTGGAATCTGACTGGCGGAGAGCTCTAACTGTTTGGGGATTGATTTGTGGACCAAATTTGAGTTTTCTGACTGAGGACGCTAACTGTTGATCTGAAAGGTGGCTGCAGAGACGGATGGAACTGACCTGGCGAGGACGTGGACTGATTACTGCTGCTGGCTGGACTACAGGGAGGATGGAGGCGTCAGACTGACCAACCAGAGAAGGAGCAGAAGCGTTAGGCTGAACCACCGAAGAAGATGTGGCTCTCTTACCCCGGCGGCGATTCCTACGCCTGGAGGAGGCAGAAGGCAAAGGCGGAGCAGCAGCTGCAGTAGATGGAGAATCAGGTTCGGAGGTAGGTGGAGAAAGTTTGAATGGTAGTTTTGAAAAAGCATCCTGAATATTCCAGCTGATTAAGTTGACATATCCGGCTTGCTGAAGCTCATTGTTGATGTCTGGATATTTCTTGAGTTCGGTGGTAATCATATCAGCTGCAGATATCCGTTCACGGGGTGGTGTAATGGTGGAAAGATCATCTATGGACTGTTTGAAGAACCAGAGAATACGATTGAAGGAGTCTGAGGGTGTTTCCGCGGGGCTAGCTTGTTGGCTGCAGTGTTCTGTCATGATGGGTTGTGTTACTAGCCCAAATGCAGAACACACACAGAGGAGGCAGGGAAAAAGTTCAAAGGTTTATTAGAATAAGCTGATCTGAATGTCATCAGGTCCAGGGCTGGTCTAAGCTGGGTTCCTGCCTGGAGCTGAGTAGAGCAGCAGAGGAGATAGTCCAAGGAGGATTCTGAGGCTGGTGACTGACTAGGGGCTTGAGGCTTGAGGTTAGCAGGCCGAAGGAGGGAACCAGGTGGGTTCGGAGGCAGACGGCAGGCTGAGGTCTGAGGCTTGAGGTTAGCAGGCCGTAGGAGGGAACCAGGAGGGTTTGGAGGCCGGCGGCAGGCTGAGGTCTGAGGCTTGAAGTTAGCAGCAGAAGCGTCTAGCTTCTGGCTAGTGAGCCTCAAACGTGGGTTTGGTTCCTAGCTCTTCCCTGAGAGCTGAAGGAGGAATCCAGACTAAGACCTTCTGGTTTGGCTTCCTTGGGCAGGCAGGCAGGTTTCCAGACAAAGCTCATCCAGAGCTTCAGACTTCGATCAGGTTTCCTGTGAGCAAGAAGACAGAGGCAGGTTAGAATCTGGTTTCTCTCTTGAGAACTACTAAGATTCTTTCAAGTAACAGAGGCTCAGGTTCGCTAACCAAACTTAGTCAACACTGCGGCGTTGAAGACAGGTCTGGTCGCTGCTTAAGTAGGAAAGGTCTCCTGATGGGCTGACGAGCTTCAGGTGTGCTGGAGGGCTCCAGCCCAGGAGACCCACAGCGCACTCTGCTGGAGACAGATGGTAACTGTCCAGATCCCAACAGTAACCCCAGTCCTAACAGAAAAACAACATAAAACAGAGGAGGATCCTCGGCGCCCTCTGGTGGGCAAGCCTGAGGATCCCAACTCCACCATTGATCTTAATGTAGGAATTAAATCCTGTTATCTATATCCTCAACCTATTCTCATTATGAGTGCGTATGAAATCGTACGAAAAGTTATGCACCGTAATTTCGTACGTTTTGGACGTTTTTTTCTTCAGATGCGCATGCGCATCTGACCCACCATTCACGAATATAGAATATAAATTACAATTAGCCCTAACCCTGAAACAGCAAGCAACGTAGTTAGATACATGAATAAGTGATGTTTGCACTGTTTTTCCTATTTTTACGTCCGTCCGCGGATCTGCTTTTTTTTCTGTCTGCCAGCACATGTGCACTGATGTGGTTTTTTGAGGAAAAACGTCCAAAACGTACGAAATAGTGTGCATAACTTTTCGTACGATTTCATACGCACTGATAATGAGAATATGTTGATATCCTCTGTCACTTTCATCATTATTATTAATGTTATCATTATTATTATTAAATAATATTATTATTATCATTATTTCCACTTGAACACCGTACAATTATTAACAAATTATTATTTTAAATAAATTTGCATATTTATTCCAGATCAGCTTAAGATAGATTTACTTCTTAATGAATTGTCAATCATTTTAAAGCAATACAAACATACAGATTTATTTACCCCTAAAGTTTAATCTAAATCTTAAAGAATTAAAGTTAACAAATTAAACTTTAGCATTTAGCATTTAGATAATGACAGTTTCTTGCTTATTTGAAGAAATGCCCAATTATTGTAAGACAAGCAAAGTCTGTTCATTTGATTTGATTTTTTGTGATATTTGAACCTTATATCAATCCACTATGTTACCAATTTAAACAGCTGTGCATTAAGGTTTAACATCGTTAAATCCTGCTTTGTTTTGAAAACAGTTCAGGGGAAAGAATAAACCACGGAAACTAGAAACTGTCCTTATTTTACACTTTAACCTTAATTATTCGCTCATTTCTATTTTCCCAGGACAAAAATAACTAAATAATCAATGCACAAATGGACAACATACAACAGTTAGAGTGGATCAACAACTACAGACAACAAATAAGATATGAAACATATAAGACGAACAGACAAGACAAACAAAACACAAACAATGTGTGTCCATATGTCCATAATATTAAACTTCATAATTATTGCAGGCCATTTTTTCTCACTGGGGGGGGGGGGGGGGGGGGGGGGGGGGTGTTAGGCAGGTTCCTGGAACCCTTATCCTGCCCATCGAACATTACTATTCTGCTGTAAGCCAACCTGGTTTAATAGGGAGATCTCGCTGAAGACCTCGTCACCTCTGACCTAAGAATGAGAACATCTTATGGTGTATTCCGCTGCCGTCCCTAAAAGTTACACTTTGAAGCCCCCCCTCTACCTAAAGCCTGTGGGGTGGTCTTTTTGAGTTCTCAGGTGAAAACTCCTAATTGTCTTTTATGTCCCTGTCTCAGCAGAAAGCATTAACAACCATTTATAACATATAACTATGTCACGTGCTATTTCAGTCCTAATTCTGCAAGTTAGGATGTTTTTTGTTTTTTTATCATCCTAGATTTAAATCCATTAAGTAGATTTTTAGGTTTCATTCTCTTTTAAACATAATTGTTTTAAATGTGCCAAAAATTATTATTACTTCACTCTCTCAGGAAAATATGCCACTTTGAGTCAAATCCTCAGGAATTGATTATTCATTTTTTGCAAATCTATAATTTTAGTTAATAAGCTCATAGCCTTTATGTATTTTTAGTTGCATTTTTACAAACTACATCCCATATATTTGGTAATCTTTAATGTTTATTTATTTTAAACACTTAAGGGATGCAAATCACTGATTTCATTGTTCATATGTTTTAAGTGATATACATGGTTATTAATATTTTTGGAGGAAAGGGAAATCTAAGTTGCTGTGGAAATAGAGAATTTGGTTTGTGACTAAAACCTGTGCACATTTTACAACTAATGTGTCAGACCATGTTTGGACCCTGTTTTCTCTCTGGATTTGCCTAAGTTTTCATCTCCAGGTCCTTCCATAACATTATGGAACATGGTGACAGCAGGAAATGAACAAAACTAGACCCATCCTGTTTTTAAACAACCACAGGCCTGATAAATAACGTTTTGTTTTCCAGTCCTGAAGCCGACATAGGAAAAGATAGTTGCTGCTTAGTTTTTTCTTTTAAACAATCATCATTTAGTGAAAGCCAACCAGGCCGTACATCATCACCCTCATTTTAGACATTTTCCCACAGATAAAAGTCATTTCAAGAAAGTCAGTCTGTCAGCAAGAATTTTTTCATTGCAAGATGCAGAAAAGAATATAAATAAGAAAGTTATCAAGCTTTTCTTGCATAGTTGAAAGTCTATAGAAATGGAAAATAAAATAAAATATATGGTTGATCACTTTACCCTTTACTGATGCTGCATCCAGGCGGTTTCAGTCCTGGAGCTCCCCCACCTCAGTCCAAAAAGGTTAGCCACTTCTCAAACTAAAACAAATATTTCATTAATTAAAAATGTATTTAGCACTGGAGAGAAGGAAAGTCTTATTTGTGGTGCACCTCCTCCTTGTTTTCCCACAAAAAAAAAAAAAATCCCCAGAGTCTCTGTCCTCATGGTTCTTGCACACACAAGCAAGTTGCAGCTCAGGTGAGTTATTAGGGTCAGGAGTTCAGAGCAGATGACAATCCTTTTTTCTTGTTTTCCCCATATTTTAACTCATCATTTCCATACGGTTGCTGTGACGGTGTGTGTACTTTGGGGGGTGGGGGGAGATTGATGCTTGTAGCAGGCTGTCTTTCTGTGGCAGGCTGATGGGAAGGGGGGCAACTCCTCCAGGTCTGAATTCCACAAGGAGTGGCTCCGTTCAGGGAGTCCATGTTTAAAGGGCAGGGAGTAAAAAAAAAAAAAAACAATGGTTAGTTTAAGGAAGACTTTCAATGTTTCAAAGGAATGAGAAAAAAATAAAATGAAATAATAATAATAAAGTTGTTCATCTTTACCATATAAAAGAAGAAGCCTTTTTTAGGAAGGGAATTTCGTCTCGCCAGTCGCCCCACTTCATCCTTCAGTCACTTTAAGTCGCCTTTCACTCTCACCACATACTTTTCTCACCACCAATTCAATTCAATTCAGTTTATTTATAAAGATGTGTTGTGGATATACAAATTCACAACACAAGTCATCTCAAGGCACTTTACAGTTCAACCAGATCATACAGTCAAATTAATTCAAAGTGCTCTATCTAAGGAAAACCAGTTGATTGCATTGACTCATTCACTCAAATACAATCCCTCACACTAAGTATGCTTGTAGCGACAGTGGAGAGGAAAAACTCTTTTAACGAAGGAAGAAACCTCCAGCAGAACCAGGCTCAGTGTGAGCGGCCATCTGCTGAGGCTGACTGGGGTTCAAGGAGACAGAAGCAGAAACACAAAAAGCAGCTGCCAAAGGCGGCCCCGTCCAGGAAACACACAGCCACGCAGATGAGCTCCAAGCCAACTCCCAGGCCAGAGGTCACGGTCAGACCTCTGGCATGGGGTCTGACCATGAGGTCACGGTCAGAGAAACAGGACTACACTGGAAGACAGGCTGATCTCCAGCAGCTATAAAAAAGGGTGTTGATGGAAGCAGCACAGCTGATGTTTCTCTCCAGGATGGCGTCACAGCCAAACGGAACAGATGAGGCAAAGCTACTTTGAGGAAAAGCAGAGAGAGCATAACGTTAAAGATTGAACTGACAGATTCTGCAGAGTAGGAGAATAGAGACAGAATGAAGCAGAACGATGAAATGGGGGTCCCTATGTCCTCATAAAGTCTAAACCTATAGCAGCATAACTATAGAGAAAGCTCAGGAAAACCTAAGCCGCTCTAACTATAAGCTTTATCAAAAAGGAAAGTTTTAAGCCTAGCCTTAAAAGTAGACAGGGTGTCTGCCTCACGGACTAAAACTGGTAGTTGGTTCCACAGGAGAGGAGCCTGATAACTAAAAGATCTGCCTTCCATTCTATTTTTAGAAATTCTAGGAACCACTAGTAAACCTGAGAGCGAAGTGCTCTGTTAGGAACATAAGGAACAATCATATCTCTGATATAAGATGGAGCTTGGCCATTTAAGGCTTTATATGTGAGAAGGAGGATTTTAAATTCTATTCTGGATTTAACAGGAAGCCAATGAAGAGAAGCTAGGATAGGAGAGATATGATCTCTCTTTTTAATTTTCATCAGAATTCTGGCTGCAGCATTTTGGATCAGCTGAAGGCTTTTAACTACAGTTTGTGGAGTTCCTGATAGTAAAGAATTACAATAGTCCAGCCTTGAGGTAACAAATGCATGTACTAGTTTTACAGCATCACCCCAGGACAGGATATTTCTAATTTTTACAATAATCCTCAGATGAAAGAAGGAAATTCTAGAAACCTCTTTGATATGGGATTAAAATGACAGGTCCTGATCAAAAACAACACCAAGATTTTTTACTTTATTATCTGAAATCAGTTTAATCCCATCCAAATGAAGTGACTGACTAATCAGCTTATTTTTCAAAGACTCTGGTCCAAAGACTATAACTTCTGTTTTATCTGCATTCAGAAGGAGAAAGTTAAGAGTCATCCAGGTTTTTATGTCTTCAAGACATGCCTGTAATTTATGTAATGGGTTAGCTTCATCTGGATTTATAGACAGATAAAGCTGGGTATCATCAGCATAACAGTGAAAATTAATCCCATGCTGTCTAATAATTCTACCGATTGGGAGCATGTATAAAGTAAAGAGAATTGGTCCTAGCACTGATCCCTGTGGTACTCCACAGGTAACCTTTGAGCATGTGGAAGATCTGTCATTAACATGAACAAACTGAATTCGATCAGATAGATAAGATTTAAACCAGTCTAGTGCTGTACCTTTAATTTCAACAAAATATTCAAGTCTTTCTAAAAGAACATTATGGTCAACTGTATCAAATGCACCACCATACTTTTGCCTTTTTCACAACATACTTTTCACAATTTAATTTAGTTTTTGTAATTTAATTTAAAGTTAATTCTTCCATTTTACAAGTTTCTTTTTTTTTTTACAAGTTTTAAATGTTTAATTTCACCTTATTTTATGCCCTACTTACTTTCTTTTTTTTATATAATTTAATAGCTTTTAGCTATGAGTTATTAATTCCTGTAAGAGTTGAAATTAAAATTCATTATTATAACTTAGTATAGTGTAAGTTAAATATATAATACAGTGTAAATATGTTTAGTATGAGGTATAAACACTGCCTTTTGGACTTCTTATTTAAACCCGTTTCTCTCTGACGCTGAGTTTCTTTGAAATCTCATCCATCCATCATTTAAACAGTTTTTTTTCTTGCTTCTTTATTTTCCTTTCTTTTTTCTTCTGCAAAATCTGTCCCATTATCTACAGGTAATTTACCGGTTTCCTATATGCACACCAATCCTCTGGTGCCGACCTGGATAACTGGGGGTGATCCCACTCTAGCTTACTGACGTCTCAGTAAAATTAAGTACCTTCTGGTGGCACCTACAACCATCCTCTCAGTGCTTACAGAGAACCTCACGTTCCTATGAGAGGTCTTTTGGTTCACAGGTGGAAAAAAACCCGAATTGCCTTTCGTGTCCCCAAAAGAAAAGTTCTCTTTCATTTTGTATGTATGTTCTTTAGTTTTATACTAATTTTATTGCACTAAAATGATTAACCTATTAATCTTTAACTTAGCTATTTTTTTGTTTGTTTTTTGGTTAGATTACATTTATTTATTTGATTATTTTTATGGAGAAGAGGAGGACTTTGAGCTAATTTTCCAGTATTTAATTTCTAATAATCTTTAAATCTGTTAACAACCTGTTCTTTTTTAATTTAGTTTTTGAAATTAAAATTAAACTGCCGACAAAAGATTCATCTCACCGTCTCAAAAAGAATGGTTCGTTTGGATTCTCCTGCTGACCTCCTGAGACCTCGATGCCAGAAGTCCTCACTCCCTTAACATTCTAAACTGGGTATTGAGGCTGGAAGACTGCTTCCTCCAAGTGATACCTGACACTTCTGACAATCGCTATCCTCAGAAAAAAATCAGTCAAGGGGAATCCTGCTTTAACAACTCCAAATTGTCGTTGGAAAAAAGTATTCAACTATTCACCCTAGTTAAATAAACGGAGATCGATGGATTTAACTCAGTGGGCACATTAATTCATATCTTGCAAAGAGAGAACAGTTATCATACAGCCCTTATGGCAGAGCATTCTGCCCTGTTCTGATCTGGAAAGCGTTCGTTCCCCATTACTTACAACAATGGAAAGTAGTCAGAATCAAAACAAATTACAGACACTTTGATTAAACAGTAACATGTTATGAATAAACCTTGAGAAAGAAGAGAGTATAGAAAGTATATAGGATAAATTAATACATAATAGAAGAGAAATCAAAATTTTCCGACAACACCGCCAAAAAAACTCTCCTCCTCTGGCATGTTTTTGTAATGATCTCAGAATGTTGGACCCAGAATTCGAGGCAAGACAGGTAGTGGGAAAGTTCAAAGCGATTATTAAAACTAACAGGAGCGGGGGCTGCTCGTCAGGTGCGGGGCGGATCTCTGCAGAGATAGGAGAATACAGGTCAGTAACTGGATGAGGAGCTGATCACCACTTGGATCAAAGTCACTGACCTGATTCAAAGTTCAGTCTGTTCACGGAGAACACAGCTGAATCCAGACGGGAGATTAGACCACAGCTTGCGGCGGGCGTCTCCCCCAGAGGTGGCTGATGGAAGGTAAGCACACAACATAAATAGCAGAGGAACCAGGTGAAAATGATCGGCGTTAATCAGCTGTAGAACCAATTACACAGCGGAGCAACAAGCAAAGGAAAAAACCAAACCATCAGTGCCAAGATCATTACAGAACCCCCCCTTCAAGGGCGAATTCGAGACTCCCCAATGGGCTGATCACGATGACCCCTGCAGAGGTCCTTATCCCGGATCAACCGGGCCAGAATCCAGGACCTCTCCCTGGGTCCATAAACCTCCCAGTCAACCAAATACTGGAGCCCCCTGCCCGTCCACCTAGACCTAGGGAGGCGGCTGACCGTGAAGGCAGGGCCCCCCTCTCTGAATCGGGTGGGTGGAGGTGAATGGAAGGGAAAAAGTTCTACCCTATCCCCATAAAAAATATCCATCAAATAAGACTCAGAAGAAGGGGGAGAAAAATTATCTGGATCAGGCTCCGGGGATGCTGGGGCCGAGGTTAATGGAGGATCTGGGGTTCTAGAAGTAACCAAATCAGTCTTAGGTAACAGGAGAGCTGGGGAGGCAGAGAGTCTGGTGGGTCCCAGCCTAGCCTAGTCCCACTCTCCCCTGGAGACTTCCCTAGTAGGAAAAACTAGGCAAAAAACTTGGATTAGTTCAACAGAAAAATCATTATAAGAGCTACAGAGTTCAGGATTGTTGAGCCACTCTGACGTTCCCCATAATTTAGTCTTGCCCACTAACAGAGAGATTATATAGGCCACCATGGCACGATCAGAAGGAAAGCGAAGGGCTGTAACTCAAAATGAATCTCACACTGAGTCTGGAAACCTCTACATTGGATCCCCCTTAAACAATTCAGAACCATAAACGACCAATCACGTTCACTTTATTCACTCGTGTAAAGTTGTGCACCACTCGGGAGAATTCGGAAATGTAACTGTTGAAACAGCTTTTCCCCTATGGCTTTAAATCAATGGTTGTGGAGAGTTTTTAAAGTCAACTGAAGTTTGAACATTTGGACCTGTCTCAGGGCCATAGTGTGCAGTGCATGTGTGTGTATGTGTTAAAAGGGGGAATTCATTGTTGCCTTGAGGTCAGATGGGATACCACAAAAGGTTCATTGATGGTCAGAGTTTACATGATCTTCTTTATCACGGGTCAATAATGAAGAGCAGAGTCACCACTCTTTCACTGATTATGTATAAAGCCATTCTGAACTCTAAAGGTCATGAGATGTAGCATTTGGAAATGTGTTGCACAAAGAAGCAGCAGCTTATTTGATATATATCTGTCCATGTCTTCCATTGCAAATCGAAGGTCATAGCTGATAATACAGTAGCTTTTCATGGTTTATTAAAATTTCATGTCATTAGGTCCATTAGTGCTTTATCAAAGGGTCACAGGCATAGGGTCATTGGATTGCAGGTTTCACACCGCCAGTAGAGGGCACATTTTCTTCAATAATCTACATGTATATATACATTATCTTTCCATTCATGCCCTCTGTGATACCTCTTAATTATAACTATAATCTTATTTTCTATATAATTATAATCATGTTTACCCAAAAATATCCACATCAACTTCTCCAAATAGTGACCTTCTTTTAGGAGGGCAGGAGAGAAAAAGGAATGAATGATTTAACCACATACTGAGCGATCAACACCAACCGCAAAGCTCCTGCTGGCTCTCACTTTTCAAAGAGCAGAGTTTTTGTTGAATGATTGAGCCGTGATGGAGAGTAAGGAGGGAGGGATTTGCCAGGCTGAGTCGTGCAGTGACATCAGCTTTGAAAAATGTGCATGTGAGCAAAGTGTGTATGTGTGAAATCCGTCTGATGCAAACTGAGGGACCACTCACTCTGCTGCTTTTCACTGAAAGCCGGGAAAAGAAGAGAAGTAACTAAAAAAAGAAAAAAAAGAAATATTATTTTTTAAATCTAAAATAGTAAATGCAGGAATGTTTGGTACTGGCTGCTGAGTTGCCAAAAGTATCATGTTTTAGGTCTTTATCAAGGGAAAATATTAGAAGGCAATGGTGTGCCCCTTAATCCCTCTGATTTAATGCAGGGAAGCAAATATATCTAAATCTGTAATATAAAATAATATTGTAAAAATCTTTAAGTTGGAGTGCACTCAGAATGTTTGAGGAACTGTCCAAAAAGCAAATATTGATAAATATATTGACAAACATATTGATAAAAACATATAAAATAAATAAACATATACATATATATATATATATATATATATATATATATATATATATATATATATATATATATATATATATATATATATATATATATATATATATATATATATATATTTCACCAACCTATTAAGCAAGTGCTCTAGACTCATTAGGACTAAAAAGGAAATTGTTCAAGAAATGAATTACTGGCTATTCTTTAACACCTACGTCTGAGCATATCTAGTAATTCATTAGTTTTTAAATTGCGAATAAGGATTCTCTTCCTCGCATAAATGTCTGGAAAAAGAAAAATGAAAAATAATATCTGCAAAAGCTTTTCTTTAGAAAGCCTATACCCTCCTCCCCCTTCTTATGCTCCTCACAGATGAGAAGTGCCTATGTCTGCAGGTACACTGACGGTTCTCAAGGTACACGGTTCGATGTGCTCATTCCTTGTGGCCGGGCCTAGGTCTTCTTTCCCTGTCGGGGAGTGGTGCGCCCCTGGGCTTCGGACCCCATGACCCTCATCTGGCCCCACCTTGGATGTGTGACTGGCTGACATCAGAGCCAATGGGCTCGCTGTCATGTCCCTGTGAGACCTATAGGTACAATGGCCTTTGGCCCTTTTCTGGTGGGTGCAGCCAGCACTATGTCTGCCTTCCTTGTGTCTCAGTGATCTGGGGTGCCTGTGGATATCAGGGGCTGGGTTCACCTGTTTATTGGATCCTGTGCCCTGTATGGTGGGTCTGGGGCCACCCACACCTGATATTAAGCATATTTTCTTTCTGAAGAAGCTTTGTAAATCCTTTATACACAACCATACATACTGCAGGAGTGTGGTTGGTACAGATCGACACTATTACTAAATACAAAGCTGTAACTAGAGAGGTATGCACCACTCTGATTAATACTGTGTAATCACCATAGGTTTTGCATTCCACACACAGATTTATCTAAGTGATAACTGCTGCTCTTGAAGCTTTTTTGATGTTTACATTGCTTGTCTGTCTTCTTTTGCTGTTGTTATGCATCTCATTCAGGTGTGGAAGCAGACATCAAGGAGTTACTGCATATCTTCTTTGCTGTCTATTTTTGCTGCTTTTATTTACTGTCTCTGTTTTCTAGCACTGTTCCTTGTCTGTATCTCTTTTTCCCTCCCCCGAGTTCATACCCTCTCCCTTTCTATTTCAACGTATGTTGTATGTAATTTTCTATACAGTAGACATATACAGTAGACATATAGGTACCAAGTCGAACCTTAGGCCAACAACCATAATGGTATCCTTGTGAAAGCAAATGGTCTATCAGAAAGCTCTGGGACATTGATTTCCAAAGCTATATAGCCAAACAGAACACACAAAAAAGAAAAGCCTACATGTTACAACAACCTTTGATTCCCCTTCGAGATCATTAAACATTTTTTTGTTTGTTTTTTCGTTTTGTTTTTTATTTAGGTATGGGAAGAAAGGCAACCACCCCCTATGTGCTGCAATAACTGAGGAGGCCTTCTGTTTCCTGATACCATTATGTTCAGTGCAGCAAACAATAAAATCTTTTGAATACTCCCTCAATGCTTATACAGTATTTATAATGTCTTAAATTTTTTATTATTTTTTTAAACATTTATGATGTAAAATTTTAGAATCTTTAAATATTACTATCTACTATTTTTATTTTACATTTGTCCACCTTTTACTAAATTTATTCAGTATTTCTTCTATCTATTAATCCTCCATAAATTAACTTTATTAGAGGACCGTCTTCAACCTGTCTGGTAGAGTTGCTGAAACCGACATCTTTCAATAGATGTAATATGTTTATGCAGTTGTTTATTCCAATTTTAGCAGAGCTGTGTGATACTGCTTTATCATCATTCAGATACCCAGCAAATGCAGGGCTCGTATTGCAAATAACAATACTTTTAAATGCAGGTGTCATACAGCTAAAAACTGAAATTTCGGACACTTCTGCTTTTGTTTTTTTTTCCTTTTAATTATTGTGGTAAAACAAGGGACAGAATTTGGAGAGGTTTATTTATTTTTCTTTAAGTTTTCCCTTACAGGTGCAATTATTATCTACAGCAGCACTGCAACAGCAGTGCACTCAAAAATTACAGCATACATTTTACCATGATAGTGTCAACTCAACATTTATGTACAAAATTTGACATGGAAATTGTTGATATTTTGGATTGATTCTTCAACTAGCTCTATTTAGGTGGTAGATCAGACAAGAAGCTTTCTCTGTTTCTATGATCTTCTTTGCTTAAAGACCTCCGGGGCACTAAAGTCTTTCTTACTTGTCTTAAAATATATATATATATATTTTTTTTCATTGTAGAAGCTCCTTAAATCTTATGGTCCTTTAACGACAACTCCTATCTTAAAGGTGAAGTTCTAAGGAATATGTTTGAATTAGAAGAATCCTGGTTTAGTCCTAGTCTGGTCTAGTCATAAACCTGTTTATGAAAAAAAGTGCAGACAAAAAACATATCTATTAAAGGTATTGTGGAAGATTTTCTCAAATATAAAAAAAAAAAAAATGCGTGCACAAACTTATTTTTCCTCATGCTCTGTTTAAAAGTTGCTATTCTCATACTGTAGCTCATACAAGCTTACTGTGTCCAAACGTCCGCCCTAACCCATAAATCACTAAAATCCCTCAATCACTATATAGAGCAGGGACTTTATAGTGAAGTCAGTCAATTTACCGTTCGGACAGATGATCACTTCCCCGTTGGTCCACTGCGAGGAGCCTGTGCCATCTTTGTCATTAGTTATTAGCGGCAGCCTACGTGACAAACCCCTGCGACAGCAAATCCTATAATGCTTTGCGAGGAGAGTTCTCTGCGCAAAGCATTCCGGGATATATCACCCTCTTCTGACGCCTTTCTGTTCTTCTCATACTCTTGGTAGACACTTTTTGTCTTATGACCCTCTGCCATTTTCAAAAAACCACAGTGTTAAAGATAGGCTCTAAACATATCACCAGAATGATTGACAATTAGGAGGACCACTTATTTAGATCATCACCCGGAAATAAGAGATCATCCTCTATACCTTTATACTACCTTTTTATTTTGTTGAGGCCTATCACTTAGAGTGTAGTTTGCCTCATTGGTTGGTGCTAATTGTTTTCATGGTGGATTGTGTAGGTCACCATAGTTTGTGGTATATCGGATGAGCAAATGGCTGTGGTTTGTGGCCATGGCAACTCAGCAGCCAATACCTAATTACTTTATCTTAAGTTCAATCAAAATATTTTCAATGCCATTCAAGCTTTTAAATTACAATGTTCACACCATGTTTTTTTCGCCCACAATGTTTATATTTTATTACTTCTTCACTTTAAGAAATGGAAATGTCATGGGAGCTGTACAAAACGAAATTTAGTTCTGTATACTGTGTATTCAAAATGACAATAAAAGTTGTCTAAGTCTAAATAATTATGGATCGATATTTAAATAGTTACAACGGAATAGGAAAGCTTTTATTTACAACATTGTTTTGGTTTTGTTTTAAAAACACAATTTTATTCAAATTTGCAGAACTGTTCAACATATTTTCAGTGCAGTTAGAAACTAACCAATATGCACTTCAAGCTTATGCTTTTAATACCCTAATCGTTTGGGCCTCCATTTATAAGATGTATTAACTTAGCATGTGATTGTATTTTTCAAGAGGCGGCAACAATATCAATGTCTTCTTGTACTTTTAATTTTCCTAAAAAACAAAATCAGAACAAATGTTTTGCTTGTTAAGTGATAAAATTACAGCTGACGCCTCGAAGTGAGACATTGTTACAACAGACGATCTCTGGACGAATCAGACAGCGCGCTGAGAAAGGGAGAGATGGGGGGGGGGGTACACACAGCGAGAGAGAGAGAGAGAGAGAGAGAGAGAGAGAGAGAGAGAGAGAGAGAGAGAGAGAGAGAGAGAGAGAGAGAAGGAAAAGGCGTTTCCAGGTTTCAGCGCCCTGTCAGAGAACAGCGGACTTCAGAGCACACAGATTTCCAGAGATCACGACCGAACGTGAACCTAACATTCCTCTGTTATCATCCTCCTGCTCTGACTGACAGCTGCCCTGACCCCTTCACGGCAGAGACTTAAACAGGCTCCTGATCCTAAAGTGAACCAGCCGAGGTGGGCTTTATTCCCCCCGCCCCTGCTCTGAGGCCGACATCGACTGATTCCCAGAAAACTCTCCTCCTCTGATCCCCGCATCTCCGCCTGCTTCTAGCTGTCTCGTTGTTGCTGCGCCCAGGGTGAGTAGCTCCATCTCTGTTCGTCTGCGCATTTTTTTCCCAAGAGTTTAATTAATATGTTAGCAGTCTGGAGCGCCCTTCATTCATTTCTCTGAGCTGGTAGCCGATCTGACTCCATTCATGGACCTGTTCCATCTGCCTGCGCGCATACCATAGAATGATGTGAGAGTACTTCACAAGCAGTCTGGAAAATCTAGTTTTTAACCTTTTTCTCTACAGTGTTATACCTTGTAGGTTGTTATAATTTCAGTTCTTTATTTAAATATTTTTTACATATATAATATTTTTACAGTATTATGCGTAGTAACACCCCATTCTCAAAGGAGCGTTCAATTCTTCAGCTGCTAAATGAATTGCATCTGGATTATTGAGCCGGCCAGTTCACATGTATTCACTGACCTTTCTCTGCCCAGCGTCCCGATGGTACCATTATACTGACTCTATCCAGCCATATCATTCACGTTCAGCTGCTGAATCACAACAGGTTACCTTGTTACATATCTGCAGCTCCAAAGTGATTGTTTCTAATGTAAGTTGTGTAATTCACTTGTTTTGGACCAGAGTTTCTGAGGCTTTTTAACTGGATATCTGATTGTAATAATTACCTTCTGGTGGCTGGAAATTTGACCATAAGGGTTGATCTTTTTATGAATGAATGAGAGAGCATGGTTAGGGTTCTTGTACGGAGCTGAAACCCTGGACTTGTCATAGTCATAACTAGTCATGAGTTTGCAGGATATGTTTGTGGTTTGCGTGCCTGAACCTAACATATGACAGTTTCATGGTATCACACTGTTCACACAAAACATTCATTTTTTCTGGCTTTTCTTCAAACAAAACAAGAAACAATCATTCGTTCTACAACCAAACAATGTTATTTATTGCATTGTGTTTTGTTGCTGTATTGTAATTGTTAGTTTCAGCTATTACAGTAATAAAATATTCACATGTAACATTTACCTTTTCTTTTATTTAACACTAAAACGAAACAAAAACGGGCTGCTCAGTGGCGCAGTGGGTAGCACTGCCAGCCGGGGTCTTTCTGCATGGAGTTTGCATGTTCTCCCTGAGCACACGTAGGTTCTCTCCTGGTACTCCCACAGTCCAAAAACATGACTGTTAGGTCAATCTAAATTCTTCTTAGATGCGAATGTGTGCATTAATGGTGGTTTGTCTCTGTGTTGCTCTGCGATGGACTGGCGACCTGTCCAGGGTGCCCGTAGACAACCAGCCCCGCTTTGGATAAGCATGATGGAAAACGGATGGATGAACAAAAACAGAGAGTTTATATTTATGTACAGCATAATACATTTCCATTGGCTGGTATCCGTCAGGCTAACTGTTCATCTGTCCAGCCTGTAGCTGCTGCTTTAAGACAGAGTAATCAAAGGAGCTTTATCGTTTCCACACTGTAAAAGTCCAGAATAGTCTCATTTTTTCTGTTAAGCAAAAAAAATAAATAAATAAATCAGTAGCATGTGCAGCCACAGGTGGAGGAGGGGCAACACAAGATTACATGTTATGATACGTGAGAAAAGTCAGTCTGAAACTTCTCCAGGGTCTCATTAAAGAGGAAGATGTTTACTTTTTTAAAACTTCCTCTACCCGAAACCAGTCTATGTCTTCACACAGTATAAATGATTGGACTTGCTAGCTGAAGGTTTTTAAAGAAAGAAATGTTTCTTGGAAAATATTGATTTTATTGAATTATGAACAGCTTTTTAGCTGGTGCAAAAGATGATAATTGGATTCAAATGGCACATATAGGCCCCGTCCACACGAAGCCGAACCCTGGCCTAAACGCACAAATTTTTCACCAAACCAGCCTCTCATCCACACGAAGCCGGCGTTTCGGGGGTCTGTAAACGATCTTTTTTTTATTCAGCCTTCAGAGTGGGAAGATTTTGAAACGCCGTTTTCGCGTTTCCATCTTTAAGCTCTAACCGCATTTTTTTTTTTACACGCATGCGTCATAGCGTCGCCTCTAAACACGCATGCGCGACACAGTATCACAACAACAATGGCGCCGTACTGTGTTGAATGGTTGCTGCTAATGCTACTCACCCTGCTGTCGGGCTTACAACAGAATGTTCTTCTTCTGGAATATCTCCGGGAAGAACAGAGCAATATCGACGACATAGTTCAGCACCTGAATTTGACTGAACCACGAAAATGGACCCGCAGGGCAACCATGTATAAATATTAGTGCGCATGCCCAACATTTCGTCGCCTATTTTTGCTTTGGCACCACAGCGCCACTTACAGGCCTGGCATACATTTTGCAGCGTTTTCATGCATTCGTGTGGACGATCACATTTATTTTACGTCTCCGTCTTTACGACAAACGTTCTGGAAAATATTAGCGTTTTGTGTTCGTTTTGACTTCGTGTGGATGGGGCCATAGTTAATTCCATTGAAAAGCTTATAAGTCTTCTCCAAATGCTCTGCTTGCAAATTCTCCTGAATCATTTACAAATAAATTGGTGAAAAAGAAAACCAAATCCATACAGGGTCATTATTATATGAACAGTGTGGGTATGCACTAGTAATTCGGTCAACGTCACATAGGAAACCAGAAAACAATTGGTTAATCACTTGAGTTGATATTGATGAATTAGCTGGTTCTTGGCACAGCTATTTACCTCACAAGCAAAAATGAATTTTCACAAAATTTGTGACTTCACCATCTCCCAAAGACACATCTTGCTTGAAGCTGATGAAGACGCATTTGTCCGGAATACAGAAATGTGTTTGAACCAATGGCATACTTTGATTCGTATGACATCAACCAGAAGCAACAGGCTGAAACGTTTGAGCTGGTTTTAGCTGGAATAACCTGTCTTTCTTTTCAGAGAAATTAGCTAAAGGACACAACTAGCACCTTTCTCAATGGAAATTATGTCTGATCATTCATCCCGACTGGATTTGATTTATCGGTTATGTTCGCTAACTGTGAAACAAATGTAGAATGTGATTCGTCACATCTGCTACTGATGCTGTGATTGGCTAAAAGATTAATGTGGGAGACAGAGGCCACTTCTGGATTTACCCAATCAGCTTAATGAATTCTACTTGATTATTTATAACTTTGCAAATGCTTTTAACAGGAGCGTTTCCAAATACTGTGCATAATTCAAAGTTACACAGAACCAGGCTTTAATTAAAATTCGGTGTGTTTTTAACGTAGTCATTCTTTTCCAATGCTATACTCGATTTGTAATTGAGGTCACTGTCTTACAAGTTTCAACCACCCCATAGCTGACTGTAGGGAAGTAGAACAATTTTGAGGCAGTATATTTCTAATATTGTTACCACAATAAGCACCAAAACCACTGGAATGTAAAAGGCCCACTTCTTGCTGCCACCACCATGTTTGACTCATGGTTCCAAGTGTTCAGTACCTCACTTTGATCCCTCAAAGTGAACTTGTTGTAATGGTTGGGAAATTGATCTTAAATGAGTGCAATCACATACTGCCTTTAAAGAAAACACACAAAAAATATGTCCCTCTTCTAAATATAAACCCAAATGTTTATCCTGATAGTATTTACTTTTTTCTTTTTTTTTTTTTACCTTTGAAAAATGTTGCTATTGGTTTGAATAGGAAGCATACACATTGTTGTACAGCGTTGACATGTGCTAACTCACACATCCACCAACTTGGCAGCCTCTGAAGCTTTTACTCCCGGTTCAAGGAACACAAATGTTCATATTTAATATTATAAGAATATTTATATTATATAATATTTATACTGTTTTTTGTCTCTATTGGTGTCCAATACTTTGTCCTATTTGTTTTCACACCTCTGCTAGGGAAAATTGAGATGCTTCAGATGCTTCAAAGTCTTTTCCCAGAGGGCAGCAGGGAGAACAGTCCATGTTGGGGGTGTGAGGGGTCATTGATGATTTTATGGGCTTGGGTCACGCAGCGCTGGGATGAAATGTCTTTTATGGAGGGAAGAGGAGGCCCGATGATCTTCTCTGCTGTTCTCACCACTCTCCTCACTTTCTTCCAGTCTGAGGCGCTGCAGCCTCCAAACCACAAAGTGAGACAGCTGGTCAGAACGCTCTCTATGGTGCTTCTGTAGAAGGTGATGAGGATGGGTGGGGGCAGGTGGGCTCTCCTCATCCTCCGCAAGAAGTACATGCGCTTCTGTGCCCTTTTGACCAGTGACTTGGTTTTAACGTTCCAGTTGAGGGTGTCTGTGATGTGCAACCCCAGGAATTTGGTGCTGTTGACCACCTCTACAGCTGAGCTGTTGATGACCAATGGAGCGTGGTTAGGCCGGTTCTTCCTAAAGTCAGCGATGATCTCCTTCATCTTCTCCACGTTCTCTGCACCAGCCCACCAGCTGATCAACTTCCTCTCTGTAGTCCAGGTCGTTGGGACAAAAAAAAAATATAAAAAAATGGGACAAAAACTGGTTTGCCATCAGAGCAACTTCACGATGGGATTGGTGGTGAACCTGGGGACACAATCATGCAGAAAGCAGCAACAGAGATGGCGTCCTCAGTGGAGCGGTCTCGTCGGTAGGCAAACTGGAATGAGTCGAATGTGGTGGCAGACTGGAGACGATGTGTTCTTTAACCAGCCTTTCGAAGCACTTCATCATGATTGGAGTCAGTGCGACACGACGGTAAATATATTAACAGTAAATAAGTTCACTAGCAAATTGACCAAACAAGTGTCAAATACCACTGTAAAATATAATAAGCCAACATGGTGTAAAAAAATATTTTTGGAAAACCTTTGTAGGCACCCAAAGTGAGCAAAGAAATTCATAGTCAGACTACCTTTCCGGGCCGCTTTAAATATGTGGCTCGATCCACATACCTTTAACCAGTAAGGAAACTAAGTGGAAATGCACCAGTGATAGCATAGTAAGTGCTGACCAAATAGTATTGGCAGTGAGGAAGAAGCTAGGACAAGGTAGCGGGAAGCTTCCTAGTGCCTATTTATTTAGCATAGGGAACTTTTTACGTTCCTACTCACGAGCTATACGGTTCCAACAATCCAACCGCCTAATGAGGTTTGTAGAGGCTGAAGGTGGTTCAGGCAGTCTAGAAGTCCTTTCCTACCCTGGATGTTTTTTAGTTTTGACCCAATGAAAGGTGAAGGAATAGAAACAGGAAAAGGTGGTAGGAGCTATAATTCGAGTTATTTGGATCAAGCCTCTTACACCTGTGGAGGGAGAAAAATTAAAAAAAGTAAACATCTAAAAAGTATGTGAAGGAGTAATGTAGCCAGACTAATGATTTGTTTGAGTACCCTAGTTTAAGGGGATAGATTTCTTAGTTAGAATAGAATAGAATAGAATAGAATAGAATAGAATAGAAAAGAAAATCCCTTTATTGTCCCACAATGGGGAAATTGTAGTGTTTACAGCAGTAAAAAGTTTATAGAAAAAATGGTCACACAAATGTGGACGTTAGAAAAATGTGCAAGAATAACGTAATAGTGAAGAGTTAAAAGATAAACAATAAAAAAAAACTGTGCCGTAAAGTTTTTTTATAATATAAAACTTTGCACCTGGAGAATACATAACCAATATACAGCTATGGACATTTTACAGTAATGGATATTTGAAAACAGCAGCAGCATCAGAGATGTGCAAAATGGTTAACAGTCGTGGTGATAGAGTCTTCCAGCTGCTGGGAGGAAGGATCTGTGATAACGCTCCCTGGTGCGTTTATGGAGCAGCAGTCTGTTACTGAATGAGCTCTCCAGTTCTGCAAAGGCTTCATGCATGTTTCATTATCCAACAGAGATGCTAATTTAGTTAGTTTAGTTTCCCACCTCCTGCACTGAGTCCAGAGGGCATCCAATCACAGAGCCGGCCCTCCTGATCAGCTTATCCTCCGGCTAGTCCTCCTTTTAAAAAATCTACCATATCTGGTAACAGTTTGAGGACTAACGCTGTCTCCCTTAAATTTACTCCATACTAATGTATCAATTACTCAATTAGGTCTGCGTATACGATTTTGTTTGAATTCCATTTTACCATAGCTTTAATAGTTTCTTTGTTCCCTTAACTCTGCATTAAGTAGGTTAACTTCAATAAGCTTTTATAACTTTTCTCACAGTTAGGATATTTCCAACTAGGTTCAACCTAAAACACACGATATTTTATGGGTTGAACAAATCAAGGCAAGATCCTTTCAAAGATGTATATACCGAGTGTGTGTGCCTTGACTCAGCTCTTTGGGAGCTTGTCTCCCCTCTGTGAGATCTATCGATCTTTCTGCTTAAACAAAGAACAGAGAAAAATCTGGGCAGCACAACAGAACTCTGCTTCCTCTCTCGGGTTCACTTCCTCTCTGTGTTTGTGTATGCATGTGTGTGTGGTTTCGGATGTCCCCCGCCCTTTATCAGAGTGGTCGCAGAGGGAATGTTTTTGGTTGACTGCAGGCTTAGAGTTAAACACAGATTTCAGGAAGATCAGTGTTAAACTGGTGGAGCTTGAAACAGTCAAAACAAAAGTGGAAATGCGTCAAGCTTTGTTTCTTTTTTTTTGACTCTGACTTTGCAAATTCAATTCATTTTATTTATATAGCGCCAATTCACAACACAAGTCATCTCAAGGCACTTTACAGTTCAACCAAATCATACAGTCAAATTCTTGACAGCAAGATGTCTGTTCCAACACATTTCAACTAACCAGAAATGAACAAAACACCAGACTAAGGATAGCTTCACCATGATAATAAAAGGAGAGAAAAATAACACTGATGGCATCCTTCCTTGTGTAAGAATGTGTTAATAATACTGTTAAAGGAAATATTGCTCACAGTAAGCCAACACATTTGTAGTTACTGGATTTGACCAAGGCTGAAAAACCAGAAATTACGGAGGTTACTTCTGCAACCACATGGAATGAGGAATTGAAAGTTTAGCCCAATTTAGCTTCCAGGCATTTTTTCTGCACGGCAATTCGAATAAAAAAAAAAGCCTACACAGAATGGAATCTTTGCCAACCCAACTTTCGAAACAAAGTTTAAAAAAATCGGACAAAAACTGTTCATCAAAGTGACATTTTATTTGTTTTAGGCTACGTCGAAGTAGGCCTGTCACGATAATCAATAAATCAATTAATCGCACGATAAATAAAAACTATCCACGTCATTTAATTTATCAGCTATATCGTCTATGCCTGTGTTTTTATCTTTTTATTGATGTTAGGGTGGAAAAGCTCGAAATAGAACTGGTTTCAAAGCCGAACGCAACAGCCGCAGTGTGGGAATATTTCGGATTCACACCAAAAGAGAGAGGCAAACCACTGAACCTATGTGAGCCAGTATGTCGCATTTGTCATAAAACAGTAGCAACTGAGAGCAGCAATACAACCAACCTACACATGCACCTAAAGCACAACCACCCAGCAAAGTTTCTCCAGCTAGGGACAAAAAGTACAAGCGGTGGCCAATCTGGGTCTTCCAGTTCGCGACAGTCCACCATCACTGAAGCAATTAATCGACAGGCAGCATACAAAAAGGACGGTGCAAAGTGGCACGCGCTCACAGACAGCGTAGTTCATTTAATTGCTAAAGAGATGCTACAATTTAATATTGTTGAAAAGCCGGCATTTCCAAAAATGTTGCAGACATTTGATAGACAGTATGAACTCCCCAGGAAAACATACATATCACGAACAGCGATTCCACTACAGACTTCATTATCTGTACTCTTTTGGTTGTATGTAGTTTTTATTTCCACTGTGGTTTTATCTTGTGTTTAGTTTTTATTCAAGTATATTTTTAGTTAACAGAGATTGAGAGTCCATTTGATTTTTATTTCTCGTTTTATTTTGTTAACCAGTTGCAGTGTTAAGTGTTCTGATGAAAATAAATTGTGTTTATCTTTGGCAGGAAATCACATGCATTATTACGTCATTTCCATTAAATCAGAGTAAAACGGTCTTCAAACAATATTATCGTTTATCGCAAAAAGTTTTGAGACAATTAATTGTTCAGCAAAATTTGTTATCGTGACAGGCCTACATGGAAGTAGGCTACTGGTCTCATATATCTCAAGGGGAATTCAGAACAATTAAGGCCAACTAAATTCTGTTATTTTACCACTGTTCACCACAAAGCAAACATAGTGTATTGTAAACATTTTCCATGGTGATAATAATTCATAACAAAACGCAACTTACAGGTTTAATCACCTTGCCGCTCACTCAAATTGTCTTGTTTAGTTTGAAGTAAAACAAAACAAAAAGAAAATTCTCCAATTCTGTTTAATCCTACACAATTTTCTCCTCCTCTTCATCTATTCCCATAATCTCCTCATAATTTGCGGATCAGGGCAATTGGGGCGACTACGATCTCTGTGTAAGGATGGGACTTCCCATGCTAATGGCTTGGATTCGTTAGCAAACCTTTCCCCCCTGTGGTACTTGTATGTTACTATCACAAGTTTTTGAGGACTGCCTAGAAACATTAGTGGTTCTAATTATAGCCCCTGTCTGTATAAGAGTCCGGGCAGTATTTACCTCCACCGACAGCGACACAGGCCATTATTAGAGACCCAGCCGCTAATGGCCAATATTAGAGGATTTACGGTAACAAAGTCACAACACAAATGCATGGCAAAAAGGAATAATCTTATTGTCTATACAACCCCAGTCCCATTGTCACATTAAGGCATACTGGAAGTGCTCAACAATGGATTAGTGAAGGCTTACATTCTGCAATGAAGTTACAGTCAATGGCATTATGAAGACTTGGTAAGAAAAACTTGGTTTAATAAAAAACTAATATGATATTGAACATAATCAATGAATCTGTTAATCAATTAAACAACTTTTACAACACCTGATACACAAAAAGTTCTGTTCAACTGAACATTTCGAAGAAGAGATCATTGGGCTGGTCAGTAACTTGAGCACGATGAAACAATTAGGGCTGCAACTAACGATTATTTTGCAAATCGATTAATCTGCCGATAATTTTTTTCTAATAATTGATTAATAATCCGATAGCCAAAGGTTCCTAAAAGAAGATTTTTTTTTGACGAAATGAAACCAGGTGAAACTAAAACTTTTCCACTTGAGGAGTTCTGGATAGAGCATATCGAAAGACAAAAACATATTTTTTTTAACTCAAGTGCTAAATGTTTTTTGTTTTACAATTTTGATAGAATTACTGCTCTAAGTGGGTTGGTCTGTCAGCTAAAAGCATGTTTCAGTCTTTATATTCCAGTTGATAATTAATCAATTATTAAATTAGGTGAGGATTATTCCACTAATCGATTAATCATGATTACTCCGATTATTTGTTTCAGCCCTAGTAACAATATATTTTGTTGGTCCATGTTTGGTTCCTGTACTAAATCAACTATTGATAGGAACCATCCTTCTTCCACTTTCTGCCCCCTTTCTTGCTGCCCGCCCCATTTGGACAGCACTTTGGCATGGACCCTAAGTCTATCCCAAACTTTAGTTAGAGTCAAATGAATGCTCCCAATAATAGCACTGCCATTTTTAAATGTTTGTTTTAGTTTCTATACACAAAAGCAGAGATACAAACTTAAGATTCTAGATTTAGAACTGCCCTCTCACCGTTGTTATTGCAATCTATTTGTATTGAAATAACATTGGTGAATAAAGATACATTCAAGTCATAATTTCAGTTCAGAGAGGGGATGAACATATTGCGTTAAAGGCTGCATTGAATTTCTTAAGCGTTCACAAGCGAAGGCCAATTAGTGGCTTATAACAACGTCTGCATAAGCAGTAGGTTCATCATCAGGGATTTCAATAAATCTGAACTCTGTATTTAAAGAATTTTGCTAAATAAAACATGACAGGCTTTGAAGAATGAAAGCACATGTATTTATTCTTTCAAACCTTCTAATTTCTGTCTTATTTCTTGGACTGCGCCTTTATAAGTAATGGATTCATTAAATGTTTATTGTTTTGTAGAACTTGCTTATTGTTTATTAACATTAAAAAAGCTTTGGAACCCAGATTTAGAACTTGGTTTCACAATAACCGGCAAATCTTCTATATAAAGTAAGCAGAACAATTGACTTTAAATCCTGTCAAACACCACATAGAGATACTATGTTAATTAAATACTTAACATTTCAGAAGAGTTACATTTTAAACCCGAATTATTCTAGATGGCATTCATCAATTGAGAAAATGTTTCTTCCATTTATGAAACTTGATCTGGACTTGAAAACTCATCACTGTATGTACAGGAGTGTTGTTAAAACTGAAGGATTTGGATTAGGTACAGGCAGCCCTTGAACTTTTGTAAACATGTAAATAAACTTTTAAATGTGATATGCACTGATTAAAACCTAAGTGAATTTATTTACTGTGGTTGCATTTCCAGTTAATTAAGAGTATTTAGGGCATTTTGTCTCAGTTTTGGAGTCTGGACTGTGTTCTTCTTTACTCTTCATGTTTTAAGTTTCTTGAGTTCTACGAAACTGGTTTGGGTACTTGAATTTTCAGGTTTAACTATGAAGGAGGAACTTTGAAGGAAAAACAAACTCAGAACCAGACTGGCCTGATTTGAACCCATGCCTTTTCTCTCTCTCCATTGACTTATTCATGAAAATGTCCACATCATATTAGTAAAGATTGATTAGCTGAAAATGGCAAAGCATACAACCAAAAAAAAAAAAAGTAAAGAAAAACAAAACAAAGAAACCTATAAACAAAACAAGAGCATTCAACAAATGAGACTAAGATGGCCATGAGAAGCGATCTCAGGAAAAGTGCACACTGCTTTGATATTATACGTTTACTCGCATTTATTTGGTAGGTCTTGCCTCTTTGTACAATTTAAAAGAAGGTATTCATCTATTTGATGCCATTGTGGTGGGTTATCTTCTTTAGAACATGGTCTTTCTCTGTAAGTCTACATCTATAGAAGCTGTTATAGAAAGTCACAGAGTTGTGTGTTAAAGTTAGCTTTGCCTGGCTGTTTATGTTGCTAGGTTTAATATGATTTAGACTATTCTAAAGTTTCCGCTGTCCATGCCTTGTCTCTAGCTCTTGTAAATTACCTCACCTTTATTGAGCCTTTTGGGTCTGATGTCCCAGTCATTTGGGTCAGTGGAAGTGATACTGCCTGCAGGACCGATTCTGTGTGGGCAAGAGTGAAAACCAGCACAGAGAGTCAAGCTCTCCGCCTCCGCTCAAATAATTTTTTTAAAAACAAATAATGCTTATTGTGCTTAACATGTCTAGAGCACTGGACATTCAGTTTTACAGCAAACAGGAAGTGATGCCCCTGCCCAGTTATATCAGTTCTTGCTTGCAGTTTTTTAAGCACCTGCTATATTTAAAGGTTTTTATGCCTTCACTGTACAACAGCACCCTAACGTTGTTATTAATACGAGCTAAGATGCAGATTTACCTTTCAGTGAGTCTCCTAAACATGTGCAGGGATTTATTGTAAACTGCCACTGCCATGGAGGTTAAGCCTTTGCCTCTTATGCTTCTGCAGATTTAATCCCTTCAGCAAATGCTGTTGATCTCTCATCATCTGAACGTTTCGATTCCTTCTTTAAAGTAAAACTGTAAATTGTCAACGAGGATGTGAAAGGTTGTGTACTGCATTGTCATACTTTGCCATTATTAGATATTTTTGTTTCTCATCATTTTCATCATGCATCTGTTGAGCAAAGAGCAAAGGTCCAGTGATGGCTGGATGAGCAAAACTGTGGCAAGCCATAATCCCAATCTGTCTGTTTTTCATAGTAGCCAAAATAGTGGATGAAACGATCCAGACATGTAGGCTGGCTGAACAACACAACGGCTGATAGCAGCCTATGTGTGCACAATATGTAGGCATTCATAAAAGATAGTATTCACTGTGTTTTTACAAACACACCTAAACACACAAATGATTGCACAATTTGATTTAGGGCGCTCTTCTTTCCCTCCGATGGGCCTAATCTGCTTTATAACTTGCCTTTGAATGAAACGCCTCAGTGGGCTTGATTGGATTTGATAAGACCAGATTCATCAGGCGGGGGGGGGGGGGGGGGGGGGGGTAAATACACACATGCATCGTGGTTGTGTCTGTCTCTTTTAGATGTTAGAGGATATTATCCAGGGTCAGCTCAAGGTGTTTGCCAACTGCCTGTCTTTCATATGTGCAAAAAATAGATACTAATGATTAAGCTCATGAAAAGGCCCTGCTTTCATATGTGTTTAATTCATGCCTGTCAGAATGCACCAAATGCTTTAGCATTGCTGTGTTTTAAAAATGTTATATGCTATTAAAAATTTAGAAAAAAAAACATGGTTGGCCTTATTGTGCAGTTGTCACCTCCAGCCGAACAGAAGTGCTGGCATTCCTCTTAGTGCTGTTGATCTAATGGATTTCACATCTGCTTCGGATTTTATTCCTGCTGACCTGCATGATGCTCTCCCTTTGCTTAACTACGCTGAGGTATTATTATCAACAGGAAAACAGTCATCAGGGATCTTCGTCCTCTATTCTTAACAGGCTGCAAGCAAAACCCAATGACTTCCACTGTGTACCTTTTCTACCATATTCTGCTTCCCACAGGAGTTACTTTGGTTTGATCGCTGTTTTGATATAAAAATATAGTTAAAAAAAACGTAAAGGAGTTTACATTTTGAAATGTTGTAATGATTTACTAACCATTTGCAAAATTTAGTCAGAATATGGCTACCAATCTGCCTGCACTAATGAGGAGTAGTCACCTCAGCATTTTGGATTCTTGAACCTGCATTATTATTAATTTGGCTAATAATTATTTGACCATCAAGTTTCAGTTAGAGCACTGAAATTTCTATTTTAAACTATTGAGGATAAAATCTCCGGAAAGGTGACATCATAACATTTGGTTAAAAAAAAAATACTTTGCAGAACACTTTATTCCACATCCTTAAGTGATAGTCTATAAAAGGTGCATGCAATAAAGACTAAACAAGTGTTAATGCACAGAACAATCAGTTCATTTCCTTACATTTTAGGCCTATTTGACATCGACATATGATACAGCCAATTTCGTGCAACTACTTTAAAGTCTGGTAAGTGTCTTGTGTTAAGTCAATAACTCAGTAATTATACAAACTTAGATATTGGTTAACTAATAAATTGGTCTATTTTCTGTCTACATATCACAACTTTATGTATTAAAATAATTTCTTTGAGCGGGGGCAGCACTTTATCCAATGTAACTTTTATTGGTAGGGCATAGGTTATAAAACCCTTTAGATATCAGGCATTGTTTTGTAAAGACACAAATATCCAGGTGTTTTTTCGCTGCCTTCTAAAAACTTGTTTTTAAAACCAGCTTTTTTTTTTTTTTTTAATGCTGTGGACATAATATTTTATCCCAACATGGGTCATCTGACTACTGTTGAGTGCAAATTGTTATTATGAGTGAATCTGTCTATGCTGAAACTCCTAAATCAACTACTTTGAGCATTTAATTATTTTGTAATGTTATTATTTTTTGAAACTCATCTACAAAGTGGTATTTTGTTTGATTAATGCAAGTCTGAGTGATACGAATAAATTCTACCTCTCTGATCTTTTGATAATGTGTGACAATTACTGTCCTACTAGGATAGTTTCAAACCGCCCCTCCAGGAAGCACACACCTTGACTGCACTGTGCCCACACTCTGTGAGCCAGAACACAATCATTTCTGCACAAAGTTGAGAGAAAGTGGCTCTTTATCTTAACAGTGACATCAGCTGTTGTATTCAAGCTTATGTCTAAGTGCTTTTTTTAACCGTAAGAGTTTTCTTGCTAAAGATGAGGCTAATCTCAAGAAGTTGAATGATACGGCAACTTAAATTAGGCTTAACATTGAAGGGAACAGTCTGTCATCCATGCTGACAGAAAACAACTATAACTATACTATTTTATATTAAAAGAATACTTTATAATACTAAGTTGATCTCATCATTATAGATTTTCCTATGGCTGACTTTGAAAGGCTTAAATCAGGACCTTTAATACTGTAGTAATACACTTTTCTTGCTAACTTTTTTGGAATGGTTCCTTCCTCACCATGTTAAACTACATGTTAAACTGCAATAACCTTGCTAAGTATGTTCACAGACATTCATGTATATGTGTGTTTTCTTCACGTGGCTAACTTTTTGGCCAGTTTTTTTTCTTCGTAACAGATGACAAGCCAGCATGTGGTACAGTGAAGAATCTTGCAGTGCCTGTTGGGGGGCCAGTGTCTTTGTGCTTCTTCATCTGCTCGTTGGATGATGATAGTGAATCTTTGTGTGTGTGCGTTTGTGTGTGTGAGCAGTGAGAATTGTGAGCGAAGCTCGGGGTGTGGGTGGAAAGCATGGCTTTGAAACAGTTGGACTGATGAGCAATGAGTGCGTTGATGAGACTCCTTGTGTTGGTGAGGTGATTCAGAGCTGTGGCTGCTTATTTGTGGTGCTCCGAATTGGATGTGATAGGAACCAAATGTTATCATGCTTTCACCAACAACATTTGTTTTCTGCTCTACACAGCTGCCACTGCTAGGAGTGTCCATCCATAAAGACGAGGAACATTTGCTTTCCAAAATAATGTGTTAAAAACCATATGTGCATGTTAATTTTTTATATGGTTTGGAAACCAGGAATGGATAGAAACACGACTGCATCTAAACACACACACAGACCCACACTTAGGCTTGCAGTTTCTCCTTGCTATAATTCAAATTCAGGCATCAAACTTGTTCTACTTTGTTACATAACCCTCTGGGGACCCAAATACCCACATTCAGATAACAGCAGCTTGCAAGAATGCATTGTACCTTCACATAAAGAAATGTCTTGAAGCGGTTATGTAACGCCTTACGCCAAGGTTTCAAAGCGATCAAACACGAGGTGGGCAGCATGCAGTTCCTCCAGCCATATCTGCATTTATTTTCTTACAAAAAATATGAATTCTCCCTTTAAAAGAATCTGTATCAACAGGTTTTATGATATTTTTTTGAAAGTCTTAAAATATAAATCATTCGTTAGGTGAATAGAGACTAGCTTTGCTCTTTATGTGACACAGGAAATGTATTTCCGCTCTGTCCTTAGAGAACATCTACATCTACTGCATTTGATCTAGATCTAGACGGTACAATGACTTAGATCTACTGTAATCCAGATCTAGATCTAGATTTGTTCATGACATATCACAAATGCTGACACATAGTCCTAAAACACTAATTATTCTGGGAGGAAACTGTTGGGAAAAGAGTTTTGTGCATCCACAGGAGAAATTACAAGGGAGAATCATTTGATAAGATTAAAACCTTTTCAATGTCGATGTTGTTTGACAACATTGAAACACTAGTAACTCACAAGTAAAACCCTCATATTATATCTTATCATGGGATACTCTGAGGTGTTCGGATGTTAATAAAATGTTTAATGCAGTTAAATACAGGGTCTTTAAATAATTAATCACATTTTAATCTAAAACCAAACAGACTTTTAAATAAAAAAAACCCGTTTTTGCACCTAAATTATTCATTAAATAAGCATCAGCCCAGCAACACATATATTTATTAATTTATTATTATCAAATATTAATGTATTATTATTATTATTATTATCAATTGTTAGGTTTAATTCAAACACCAAAATATGATCGGTTAATTTTTTTCAGTAACCGATTACATTTTATCCAGCTTTTAAAACATAGATATCAGTAAGGCTATTTTTCCTCCTTAAGCAAATCTCTGAGACGAACAATCTTTGCCCATTTTACCAGGGGCTTTATTCGTTTATCATCTGTGCTTCCATTAACATGAGTTTTTTTAAATCCAAATAGCATCAGAGAACCAAATCTTGTGATGTTACTTGTGCATCAGTTTCAGGGATGTGAATACAAATATTTCTGCTCGGGTTCTTAATGTGTATCAAAAAAGGAAATATGTTTTGTTCATTTTCTGAAAGCTTTAAATATAATTAATTAGTGAAAATTAAAACAGTAAAAGCCCTGACCCATGATATGTATACCATTTCCAGGTAAACATCTGGCAAGTACAGTATGCCAGAAGTAAAAATTTCCAAAATGTGCCCAACG
Source organism: Cyprinodon diabolis (assembly GCA_030533445.1). NCBI lineage: Eukaryota > Metazoa > Chordata > Actinopteri > Cyprinodontiformes > Cyprinodontidae > Cyprinodon > Cyprinodon diabolis. Next base: position 8,765,379 of record CM060075.1, on the reverse strand, counting down.
AGCCATTATTCCTTTTGGTGACATCTGATCAGTTATTTAGACAACTTAATGTGAATGGGAAGCAGATCTGATATATAATTATATTATATTTGTTAACATGTTCCATTATAAACAAGCAGGATGATATGTAATTATTTGAGTGTAAAGCAATAAATAAAACTGAATAAGAAGCATCACTTAAACAGCATCAGCATAAGGATGTGTTGTTCACTGGGTTCTTTAGTGTGATAATGAAGCTGTATCTCACTGTAAGGCAGAGTTCACTGAGGCTGGATCAACTCCAGATGGAAAGGCAATGTGGAAGAGGAACAGGATGCCATAACCTCGCTTTACACAAAGAGCAGAAGCCACAGCTGTAGACACACACACACACACACACACACACACACACAGAAATAGGCCATGCAGCCATGCCTGTAACATTCCACATGACAGACTGCAGAGATGCAGAGAAAAAAACACCCTCACTTAATTTAAGCTATACACAAATGTGAGCACTACCATCGGATGCGAGCTCACACAAACAGTTATGCGTTTCTGTCATAAAAACAGCACGAAATGAACTCGTTGATCACAGATATTCATCCCTATGGAATGCCCACATTGGTGGTGTGTGTGAAACAAAAAGGAGTTAGTAAAGAAGGCGGAGGAGTTGGAAGCAACAGAGATCTGGGTGGAGGAAAAGCTGCCTTAGTTGTACTTTCCATCTCTATAAGAAAGAAAAAAGTGACACATTTTTCTTTTGTGACCAAAGACTGACTAATCAGCTTTTTGTTTGGTCTCGATCTGCAGGTTGAACACAGGACAGTGACATTTTAACAAAAGCTTTGAGCGTCACCTTTAAACAGAAACAATGCTTTTTTTTATGTACAGCTGTTGTGTCAGAGTATGAGATTCCCACAGTTTTAATGATACCCTTGAGTAAAACAAAATGTGTAACATGACCCATCAGTTGTTATTTAAAACAGATGAAACAATGATTCCAACTTCTACAAAAAAGTATATAATATTGTCTTTACTGTATATTTATTGTCACTTTGATACACATAAAAAAAGATTAAACACCAAATATATATATATACAAGCTGAAAAAACATAGCTTTTTGATACTACATTAGAGGCTTTAACTGATTCCTTAACAAACATCCTGTAGTTTTGAAACAGTTATGAGTTGATTATGCTGATTTAGTTTTCAGATTATGATTACCTGTGAGCCCACAATTTGGCTTTCCTCTTAGGCACAAAACTGTGAGATCTATAAGACAGCTTTTTTCTTTTCTCCAACCAACCTATTACTGGATTGTTATTAAAATATAATTCCATTTGTGGTGACATCAGAGATGTTTATACAAAAATACATGATAAAAGATGATACATCCCTGCACAGCTATCATGTAAATGCTGCACAAATATAACAAAAATGACAGGTCTATTTTTAAATAGCTGTGTATTTTTGTTTCATGTTTCAGGATAGTCTGCTTATCCCTCCCTCAGTCTGCTCAATTCAAAACTACTATTTAAATACCAAAAAGGGAAATTCACTTTTGGTACAGCCCATCCAAGAAGACAAAACCAGAATTGTTTTGCTTCTTCTTTTTGTCCGAAGCAATCCATTGGTTCAAATTTTTTGTGAGAGTATAATGTTTCTAAAAAAAAAAAAAAGCACCAGTGTGTGTTGTGAGATTCATGTTTCACGTATTGCATGCAGATCGTGAAGATCAGTTCAGCTCTTATCTAACCAAAGCACCTCCTTCCACATGTTCGCTGTGTTTCCTACATGGCTCAAAGAAAACAGTGAACACTACTTCCTATAGCTCTCTTTTAACAACTTTTTTCTTCCTGCCACTCCTCAATAAATGTCTGATTTGTTGAATGCAAAGAAATTATTTTCTATTTTGCTACCAAAATTGTAGATCCCTCCTGCCCCTCCAGTTACCAGAGGTGTGGCTACTGCTGTATAGATTAAAAGTCTCTTTCCCTAACCTGTAAATTTGAGATGCATACCTATTTCTGTATTGTTTCCAGTTCTGTCACTCTTTCCAAATCGAGATGATTGCTCCATCGGAGCTCCAAGGGATCTTCAAAGGTTTGATATTGTTTTATAACTTCCACCTTTTTTTTTTTTCAATTTTAAATCCTGAGGTGATTTTCCATCCAACATATGATGAAAAATGTGAGCTAAAACAGGTTTAGTTTACCGCTACATGGTGAACACAGCACACCACATTAACAGATTTCATTAAGGAAAATTCTGATGTCAGACGGGAGATCTCACAAAAACCACCTGTGATGAAACATGAGTTCAGAGTTTATCAAATCAGACAAATTTTGAAAGAGAAAAAATATAACAGTAAAAAAAGGCATAAAAATTAAGGTAAAAATCGGCCTGATTTGTCATGATCGGCTAAATGGATTTAACCCACATGCAGAACACCAAACTGGAGAGGAAAATTTAACAATGTTTATTTGGAACACACAGAGTTTAAGGAGGACTGGTTCTGGTGCAGGTCCGGGACTGGTTTCACTGATATCTGAAGAGATGAGAGTTTGATTAGCTAGGCAGTTAGATGACTTGACGAAATAAGTTGAATTCAGATTATACCTTGAAGAGATTCTGATAGATCCTTGAGAGGGGAAACCGGTTGGGTCCAGAGAATGTGGAAGTAGCAGAGAACTCGGCAGCAGCAGCGTCTAGCTTCTGGCTAGAGAGTCTCAGACTTGGATTTAGTTTCCTAGCTCTTCCCTGAGAGCTGAAGGAGGAATCCAGACTGAGATCTTCAGGTTTAGCGTCCTAGCTCTTCCCTGAGAGCTGAAGGAGGAATCCAGACTGAGATCTTCAGGTTTAGCTTCCTAGCTCTTCCCTGAGAGCTGAAGGAGGAATCCAGACTGAGATCTTCAGGTTTAGCTTCCTAGCTCTTCCCTGAGAGCTGAAGGAGGAATCTAGACTGAGATCTTCAGGTTTAGCTTCCTAGCTCTTCCCTGAGAGCTGAAGGAGGAATCCAGACTGAGATCTTCAGGTTTGGCTCCCTTGGGCAGGCAGGCAGGTTTCCAGGTAAAGCTCACCCAGAGCTTCAGACTTCAGTCAAGCTTTCTGTGAGTAGAGAAGACAGAGACAAGTTAGAATCCAGTTCCTCTCTAAAGTCTACTGTGATTCACTAGATTTACAGAGGCTTAGGTTTGCTAACCAAACTTGGTCAACACTGTGGCGTCGAAGGAAGGTCTGACTGCTGCTTATGTAGAAAGGTCTCCTGAGGGGTTGATGAGCTTCAGGTGTGCTAGAGGCTCCAGCCCAGGAGACCCACAGCGCTCTCTGCTGGAGACAGATGGTAGATCTCCAGATCCCAACAGTAACCCCAGTCCCTAACAGAAAACATATAACAGAAGAGGATCCTCGGCGCCCTCTGGTGGGCAAGCCTCAGGATCCCAACATGATTATGTTTCCCTGATAAGAATTTATTAGACTTAGACAAACTTTATTGTCGAAATAAAATTTTGATGCATACAGCTTACAACAGTGAATGAGCAGCTTAAATGAACATTACCATTTATAAAGAGCAGCAGTGATCAAGAATGCAAACAATGTAGCAGAAAAGGAAACCAGTTTTGACAAAGTAATGGTTCAAAAGGCATTGATATGGAAAGATCAGTGCAGTGCAAAATGAATAATTGTGGTGTAAATGCAGCAGAGCATTTGAGTTGTGTTCTATTTAAAGGGATTATAAAAATATATATTTCATATTAGACATTTAGAAAAAACTGTTTTAGTGTTATCTATATTTTAAGGTGTCGAATAAATAATGTGTCAGCTTTTAAGTCATTTTATTCATGTTGCACTGCTTTTATTTGGCCTGCATTCCAATTTAAATTTTGATTGTTTAGTGTGTTTAATGGTAAAGAGCTACTTTAAGGGGCAAAGTAAATGAACTCTGACAGATCCTAGGCTTTATGTTTTTTTTGTTGAGCCAGAGTGAAGAATTTTAACACAGAAAACTCACTGTTGTAAATTGTATGAAAAGGACTGCCTATTTCTAAGTGAGTAATTAACCCTGAAAGAATATGTGGAGAGTTAATACATTTAATTTACAGTAAGGGACTCATCCCTGTGATGGACTGGCAACTTGTCCAGGTTGTACCCCGCCTCTCGCCCATTAACTGCTGGAGATAGGCACCAGCACCCCTTGCGACCCCACTCGGGATAAGCTTGCTAGAAAATGGATGGATGGATGGACTTAAAACACAGCTGCTATTCTGAAGCTCTGAAACAGGAGGAAGAGGAGGCCACAAGTACAGGATGGATAGAGGTGAAGCCAGGAAGGAAAGCAGGAAGGGGAAGGTGTAAGGATGAGTCATCACCAGCTGGTTAGACACGACATAGGACCTGAATGGGGAGAGGTTAAGATTTGAGCGTACGGTGCATGACAGCCCCTTGGTTCACTAGCGCTGACATGGAATCAAACGATCAGAGACTGGAGGGAAACAGCCCTCACACACACACACTCACACACACACACACACACAACCACTGGGTCCCCAACAGTCCATTAGAGATTAAACCACTTGTTAGGTCAGTGTTAGACTCCAGGCCAGTCTCAAAAACCCTTAGATTATTCAGCCCCCTCCCAACCTCCCCCCATGTCCTCCTTTATTAAACTCTCTCTGACTCTCCCAGCATTGCTCGGTACTCCCTGTTGCTCCATTAGTGGATTGAGAGTGGCACTGTGGAAGAAAGTTGCTGCTGTTCACAGGAAATTAAACTCTACATCACGATGCATCAAGAAACAGCCACGTTTTACCTGCACATTACAGCCTCCCTATATGGATATCTGTAATAACCCAACTTTAGATGAAATCCTCTGCAGTTCTGCTTTCTGTGCTCAATGTTGTCGTAGTAACTCAATTTAAAAAGTTCCCTGCTGGCAAAGTGGCATTTTAAATTCTGATGTACTGCCTACTTTTTGATTACCTAGGGTTTGATGAGAACAAAAATTCCTAACCCAGAGCAAGAGAGCCATTATCATCAATGCGACCAAATGGTAGAAAAATGGAGTCCATCACTGTCACTGCAAAGATAAAAGCTTTAAGGCATATTAGGGCTCCTCTCCCTTTATCATCCCCACTGTCACATAGTAACTCTAGTAAGTACCAGCAGCAATAATTTGACACATTTCTAATTAGTTTTGTGGTAACCAAACATGCCTTAGCAACCAGCAGAGCTCTTTCTTCTGTCTCCCGCCAGTAATTACCAGCATGGGTAAAACGCAACTTCCATCTTCACAATTGCCTAAATTCATTTACAGCTTATGTCATACAAGCCTCGACTGCCAATTTGTTCAGCTACACGCCTCCTTAATGTCAGACCGGGAGCTACATAACGTCTTTGAAAAGGGAAACGCTGAATTTTATCAACCGTTTTCTTCACATTTTAGATTTTTCTCATAATACTCAACCTAAATGGACAGCCTCTTAGTATTTATTCAGTCCAAACCCTTTGGGATAATATGTGCAGTATAAAGCACTGGCGCATGGTTGTGATGGCTGAAAGGGTCTTAGCAGCAATGGAACTGCAGGGTCTAGTAGTCTGCTCAAATATTTAACTGTGGTAAGAACACTTTAACTCTAAAAAAAAAAAAGGCAAATAAAAAAATGTTCTCTCTGGAAGCCAAGTGACTTTTTGTCTCGCTGGGTTCGCTACAGTTTTTAAGTTCATTTTTCCTCAACCAATAGATAAATTAGGAGCACATGTCCCACTGTTTTGGGTGTCCGCTTAAAACTTAAAATAGAAGTTTAGTTTGAAAAATGGGAGCATATGACTATGATCAGAGTTTTTAGCTAACTTACTGCAGCATAGCAGGCTGCTTTGTTAAAATGTGTTGCCACCACAATAACATATTTATATTTCAGCTCTTGGACTCACTTCTAGGCTCCCAAACCCATGGTTCTGCTTAGGAAATTGCAGAAATGCTTAAAGTTATCACAATTACCTTGAAATTACCCTGAAAAATGCCAGATTTTATATTGTATTTAAGTCTTTCTTTGCACATACACCTCAGAAAAGTTCTTTAAAAATATGAACTTCACACCCCTCAGTCTGTCATCTGGTAACTCGCTCGCCATGCAAATCAGACAATTTGCCTATTAAGGGAAGAGATAACTCAACGTTGAGAAATAAATATGGTTGCATTGTTTAACCCCTAGAACCCTACGGACCCACCGGTGGGTCCAGCTGCTATGTGACCTCGTAATTTTAACAAACCCCCAGTATTGATGTAAAAAACACATTTGGCACAGTTTGGTGACATTTTTGGATAAATGTGCCAAAATGGCCTCTCCGCCTATGAAATTTCTCACTAATACCATTCTAAAATAAATATGATTCATCTGATTGAGTCCAAATTTGGTATATTTTTACACAACATTTAGATTTAAAAGTCTGTACTACTTTTTTGTGCTATAAATAATATTTTGGTAGTGTGCTGCAATGTTTATTTCAAAGAAAATTTTGGCGAGGTTCAAAAAATGCAAAATATTTTGTATTTTGTCCCTAATATTTCAGGCAGGGTCAAAGCTACAATGGTGCTGACACCAGAAAACCCTTCTATGACATCTTACCTTTACAGAGGTACCAAAAGTTTCTTCTTAAATCTAATAGCTGTGAGGCTATAAGTGATTTTACTTTTGTGTGTTTTTGTCAGGCAGAAATTTATTTATACCCCCTGAGGGTGTAAGAGGTTAACTTAAATGTCATAATATATAAAATATCTGCTTACATTTAAATGTATAATTTCATAGATGTCATGAACTATTTTAACGATTTCCATGTTTTTTGTTTTGGACCTTGTCTCAGTCATAGCAATACTTAGGTCTTCTCAGCTTCTATTGGTTTTGGATATGGATGAGGCAGATTTACTTTTGATGCCAAGCCCTTTCAGATTAAAAGTTTATTGAAGTGGTTTGGATTGATTTTGAAAGGGTTGAAAAATTTTATATAGTCATGATAATTGATATTCCTCAAATTGCCCTACTAATTGAATCGAAGAAGGACACAGGAGAAGGGAGAGACATGATCTTATAAAAGAATAAAATTAGCAGTAAAAACCATAAAAAGCCAAAATAATCTAGTCATGATAAAAATGACAAAAGCATTACTGGTAATTCCAATGAAAGTTACTGTACTATCTCAGAATGTCGGAACAAATATGGTTTTAAATTGTCAGGTCCTGCATTTAGGAACCAGTAAAGTGCTTCAAAGGGAAAAAACTGTGATGGGGATGAAAGTAATAACTGATTACAGATGTGGTTGTTCGCTGTTCCTGGACAGGGATGTCACCGATTGTTGGGTCCCACCAATCAGTCTAGACGACAGGAGCTTAAGGAACAAACCCTGAAACCAAGGAAAATGTAAAACTAATTCCATAAAAAGTTCATTCAATAAAAAAAGACTATTTCCTTAAGCAAAAGAGGCTCTGATGTGACTGTTCACACACTGCCTTATTAATGATTCAAATGTGTGTTGCATTCAAAATACTCTCAAGATATAAGTGGACACCCTCCAAAGCTGGATCTTTAGATAATTACCTTTCTTTAAAAAGGTGATGGAGAGTTTGCCGCAAATTTTCTCAGCTAAGAAAAGCTGCCAGTTACATATCTATCTCAGCCCTGACAAACGAGACAACAGCTGCTGTAAAGTCGCCAATACTCAGATGCAACCAACCTGGGATAACAGGCTAACACACTTACTAACACAACACATATGCCTTAGATTCATCAGTAGGCCCTGCCAAAAGCAGGACAGATAAAAGCAAAAATGTTCACACGTTGATTTATCAAGGGACCAATGAGAACGTGGGGTTGTGCAGGTGCCTGTCACACTCAGCTGTAAGGCTGACAGTGTGGCGTATGAAGAGGATAAAGCTTGAAAGGCATTAACAGTATATTGATGGGACCACAACACATTTTAATTTGTCCTAATGAAATCAGGACCTAGAACCAACCATTGGGGGGATGTGGTGGCCTAGTGGTAAGGGCATTGCGCTTGGGTTCCAGAGGTTCTGAGTTCAAGCCTCACTCCCACAGACTGCAATAAGGGTCCCTGAGCAACAACCTTAACCCCCACATTGCCCACCGGGGGCCCACTGCTTCACAAAGCGATGGGTTAAATGCAGAGAGTGAATTTCATTGCTTTGTACTTGTGATAACATGATGAAAATAAAGTTGAATTCTTCTTCTATAGTTGTAATAAACAAGGAATTAAAGCTATGGTTTTGCAAGGAATGAAGCACATCCTGTATCATAAAAATTGTTGTTTTATCAGCATTGGTTTGCATGTATATGTAAGTGATTTTTGCCATGTGTGTGGGTGTTTGTGGCTTTGATCTGTACTCATTTCTTTTTCTTTGTTTGTATATAGCTGTGGAAAAATGAGGATGTACAGAGTACATACCACGTAAGTCCTGTTGATGTTTCCAGAGTATAAGAAGCCATGTACAGTGAAGCCTTCCACCTTTTCTGTCAGCTATAGTTCGATTGTTTCTTTCTAGAAAAGGTCAAAACATCAATCACCAAGGGCATTGAACCTGTTTGGCTTTTTATTTCCAGGAATTCAAAAAATAGTCTTCTTTTGGTGGGTGAGCTGTTGCTACCAGATGCAGCATGAGGGCAACCACCTAAAGCAAAAATAGCTAGAAAATCTGTTACTGTGCTTTTATGGTCATATCATATCAACTATCAACTAAAATTCACATGTGTTGTTAATTCATTTAAATAAATTATTCCAGTTATAGATATTAGCATAATTGTTTTTCTCCAACTTCATCAGATATTAAAGGAATATATGAGATTAAGTGGAGCGAAAAACAGAGAAATAGATGAAGGTATTGATGCTTTTTGGAGAAAAACGGAAGCACTGAAGCAGAAATTGGGTTTTATAAGAAGAGGATTCTTAAACAGTGAGAATTCATGAGAGAAAATTTCTAGGATTTTTTTTTTTATCCCATCCCACCTAAATTCATGTGTTCATTAAGTAATATAATTCTTTTCACTTTATTTATATAGCACCAATTCTCAACAAATGTCTTCTCAAGGCACTTTACAGAGAGAATTCAACCAGATCATACTGCCAGATTGGTTCAAAGTTTTCTATCTAAGGAAACCCAGCTCCAGAAGTTACCCCGTCCAAGAAACACACAGCCAGGCAGATGAGCTCCGAGCCGTCTCCCATGTCAGAGGATGAAAGAGACCACATACAGTTATTCACAGTCAGAGAAACAGAGCTACACTTAAAAACGGGCCAAGTTCTAATATCTATAAACAAAGGTGTTGATGGCAGCTGCACAGCTGATATTTCTCCCCATCCAAACAGGAACAGACCAGATGAACACACAACAACTATATAAGCCAAGGGTTTTTGCTGGCAGTGTTTACTTAGTTGTTTTTGAGCCTGGAAGAAATTTTTGCACCAGTCCAATCAGCAGACATAAACATTGTTGTACACCATCATCGTATGCTGGCAGAGCTTATTCACACATCCATCTGTTTAACAGCTTCAGCAGCTTTTTTTCCTTCCTCAGTGAACACCAACATTTGTCTCTAAGCATTTTTTGCACTTTTTCACACTCAATTGCCTATCTTTTCCTCACTGCGCACATACGTAATATCCTACCTCTGGTCAAATTATCTTGTTATGGTGAATACTGAAAATTATTAGGTTTGCAAACAGATCCAAACAAAAAACTGTGTCCGAAAATGTGCCCTAACCCCTAAATCCCTCCAGATTAGAGCAGGGAGTATATGGTGTACTTTAGATTGCACTCAGTTAACTGACCATTTCAACAGATCATCACTACTTTTCGCTATGTTATTGGTCATGTGACTCTGGCTCCCAGCAAAGTGCCTGTGCCATCTTTGTTGTTTTTGCTTCACCAAATCCCATGATGCAAAGCATTCTTGGATATATCTGCTCGTCTAGTGACCATTTGTGTTCACTACTTTTCAAGGTGCCTTGTGAGAAATTTTAGAGTCCACTCATTTTTTATCCTCTAGTAGGGTTGTCACGATACTAAACTTTTCAACTCGATACCGATACTAAGGGAAATATTCGATACTCGATGTCATTTTCGATACCACAAGGATAAAAACAAAGACTCCAAATTTCAACAGACATTTTCATTAATAATAAAAGCCTCAATGGCTGTGATCTGTAGACATGTCAAAAAAAAACTGAAGACGAGTTAAAATATGTGCAACTTTGTGAGGTCTCATTTTAAACCCAAAGAGGCTTTGAGCCTCATAATTAGGTTTTGAAGTTGAAAATGTCGCTCCTGCCTCTGGAAATGATTTAGTTCATCTTCAACTGTTTCCTCTTGAGTGGATGAATCCATACATTAACTCTAACCCATGGAGGAAATGAGCTGGTGTTACAGTGACATGCTCTCTCATCTGGACCTCAGCTTCTCATTAGGAGGATGTTGTAAAAGTCCTCTAAACCCATGTGACAGCTCTAAATGCTGTAAATGAGGCGATGATCTGCTTTGTTTAAACTATTCAGTGCAGTTTTTTTTCTTTTTAACCTGTTGCCTTTACTGTTTCCTTTCTAACTTTTTACACTGCTGTTCTTGGACGCCTGAACGCACAGAACCTGACATGTCATCAGATAGTCTTTATAAGACAGCTGTATTTTTCTGATTACTAGGCGGCTCATCAAAGCATCTGACAGCTTTTCCCTACAGGCCCGCTGTTTCCCAATGTTCGCAGCTCCTAATTAGATTTACTGCATGACTTCCTTACCACCTGTTTCTTTGGCTTTCTCTGAGACCAAAAGCAAACCCAATGAACAGTAAAACTCCTACGTATAGGAACAGAATTAAATAATAAATCCTCATAAAGTGAACGTTTCTGTTCAGTTTATGAAGGAGAAAAAAAATCATCTTGGAGCAATTGTCTTAGTAATGTGTTATTTTTTCTGTTTACTTGCTATTTGGAGTTGACCAGGTCAGACAAAGTAATTGTAAACAACTTGACTAAAAGGTTTTAAAACCGTACTATTTTTATGTTTGAGAAAGGAAGTTGTTGGTGAGTTTTTTGTAGACATATAGGGCCGGATTTATCAAGATCCAATTTTGCGTGCAGTAATTTGCACTCGCAAACTGGAATTTTGCGCGAGGGGCTGAACTATGGTTTGCGGGTGATTTAACAAGAGTGATTGCGTAACTGGTGGCAGGTGCAAAACTGTTGGAGACGCCCTATTTAAATGATGGTTTTGCGCGTTTTGTGGTTTGCGGCAAAGTAGTTTGTGGTTTGTACAAACTAGTGCATTAAGAAATTTTAATCTTACAGTGACACCCCCTCCAAAAAAAAAAAAAAAGGTGTTTTGTATTGGCCTGTAGAAAAATGCACATACCAAATGGCTCACAAGAAGTGACTGTGGATGAGATCACAGCGCGTACGCATCCCCGCAGCATTGGCATGTTGCTCCACAGGTGCAGGGGGGAGGTCGGGGTTCTCCGGTAGGGCATCAGGGCGACATGGCATTTAGAACGTCGGACAGCACTTCTGAAAAACGAGATTGGGAGATCCCAGCTCCAGCCGTACGCTGGAATGACCCAGATGCATAAAAGTGCAATGTTGCAAGGAGTTTTGTGATATCTGGTATTGCGTGGGTCCTCCTTGTGGCTGGCTCCAAATCCATTCGGAGTTTCCCCAACAGCTCCAAAATGGCAATGCTGGATAAAGGATATGTTTTGATGATCGTTTCCTCGTTCATTCCAAAAATATTCACACGGAGTGAAAAAATGCGTTCTCTGCGTCTCCTTGCTTCATTTCGATGTCTCCTTCTTGCGACAATAGCCGCTGCCATGTGTGTGCAATTACGCATACAGACCATTTGCACCTTCTTTTGAAACGTGTTAAATATAGAGTCAGATATCGTTAGCAAAATTGCTTTCAGGTTTGATAAATCACTTTGCGAGTGCTAAATTAATATATTTACATGTTCTCCTCCCACAAGACACACTTTTGCGTGTAAATGCCCCATATTGCATATTCATTGCAGAAAAAGTACTAAATGGATAAGAGGTGCTATTTAGCATGTTTTAAAGACCAAATCCTTTTAGCACGCTGTTGATAGATCAGTTTGTACATTTTTTAAGGTGTGCATTGAAATAGCTCACTTTTTAATACACGCAAACCTTTGATAGATCCGGCCCATAGTGTATAATAAATGCCACGCATTGGACTGGCATGCAGTCATTTACTAAATAAGATTTCCTTTCAGTTCAGTTTATTTCTATACTACCAATCCAGAACACATGTCATTCCAAGCCACTTTATAGAGGCAATGACAAAGATTCAATTCAATTCAGTTTATTTCTATAGCGCCAATTCACAGCATGTCATCTTAAGGCACTTTACAGTTCACCAGATCATCCAGTCAAATTCATTCAAAGTTTTCTATCTAAGGAAAACCAGCTGATTGCATTGACTCATTGACTTGAATGCAATCCCTCACACTAAGCATGCCTGTAGTGACAGTGGAGAGGAAAAAGTCCCTTTTAACAGGAAGAAACCTCCAGCAGAACTAGGCTCAGTGTGCCTTCACCACTTTTACTACTAAAGCTTGTTTGGGTCTTAGCACGATCAGAGAGGTTCTATGTCATGCTTTAAGTCTTCAAAAGTAAGAGGCATAAATATGATGAAATATTGCCCCTTAGCGTATGAAGCATTGATTGTTTTATTGAAATATAAGATCTTTTTGTTTCCTATTTTCCAACCCTGAAAACAGACACTTGCCATCCCTGCAAGCCTTTCCCTGGTAGGTGTCACTGATTTCATGACAAACCTAAGAGTCAAAACTAGAGCTGGTACAGCATGGTATCACACCTGGTAATTCAGCCTGGTAATTTAGGAACACTGAGCAAAACCCAAGACTAAACAAAGAACAGTTGCTGTCACTGTGCAGATTAGCTCTTAAAGAGCTGCTTCATCTTATTTGTGAGCCAAAATGATCATGCTGTACCTCACATCACCTCTCAGTAATCAGAGAAAGTGGACATGTTGTATACTGGGTGGGCAGAGCATGTTCAAGATAGGTGCTTTCTTTACATTAGGTTGCAGATAGCCATTGTTCTACATTAAACAGGGATGGCCACTCATTTGTCTTTGGGTTTTTTTTCAGGACAGGAAGAAGGTTTTGCTCAGAGACCAGAATTCATCAAAAATTCTCAGATGATGTTATAATTATGCCTAAGCAAATTCTCAGTCATCAAGGTATTCGCAACCACAAAACAGCCTTAAATCTGAAACAACCAGACTACACCTCTCCAGGAGTCTGTCTTTGCCTGACTAGTGCGGGCTTTTGCTCAGTTTCAAAAGGTTAGTTCAAATTGACTTAATTCTGTTTGCCTTAGGTGTTACAGTTAAAAGCTCAAAAAAGTTGTCATTGCATCATTAGGCCCCTTTAAATTAGCTTGAATTTGGTAACAGCAGGACTGAGCTAAACTCAGGGATTAGCTTAAACTGACAAAAACTGATTTTCTATCTGTTCTTCTCTTGGTCTTCCCTTGTAGGTGGCCTAATGTTAACACCTTTTTGCAAAAACTCTGAGGCAATCTTGGATTTCTGGTTGTGTCCCGACTTATAACTGCATTTGACTTAGTTGTTTCTAAACTTTGTGTTCTCCATTGCTGCACTGCCCTTTCAGTTGTCTTCAAATTGCCCTCTTTAATTGTATGCAATTTACAAGTTTAGGTAAGAAATTGCCTCAGTCAAGTAAATGACTTGAGTAAAAACTCAGCTTAATTTTGATAAGGAAAATGTTTATTAAAAAAAAAACATAACCCAGTCTAAGGCTTATATATTGAGAAAAAAAGTATTATTTATAGTGCTGCAAAAAATGCAGTTATGACACTACACCATGGCATGCAGAACATTTTTAAAAATTTTTACATTTAACAGTATTTCTCAGTATAGCCTGCAGGGAGCTGCAGTAACAGTCATGCCATGAAGATGCACCTAACTGTAATCATAATGTTGCTGTAGTCTAAAAGACTCCTCCCAGCTCTATTTTTCAACCAAAAGCCAAGTTAAACTTACATAAACTAATAAAAAGGCATGTCTAAAATGTTGCTAAGTTTCAAGAGCACATTTTTAATCCTTTTGTAAAACAGAACAGAGAAAAGTCTCATCCTCAACATATGGAGAAAGCAGATAGTCGTGATTTTCAATTGTTTAAAATCACAAAACAAATATTGTTATGGGGTTTTAGCAAATTCCCAATTGTGGGGACATAAAGAATAATGTGAATATATATTAACCAGTCAATATCCATAACATAAATTGTTTGTAGAAATGAAATAAAATTTAAAAAAGAGCAGTAATCTTATACATGCAAAACAGGACTAGCATTGCACAGAATGGACTGCAATGACAAATGGAAGAATCCAGGAATGAACAATGAAAAACAGTTATTGTAAATACAGAAATAAGACATAAAAATAAACAAACCAATAAAGCTTACTATATGAAATGTGGAGGGGATGTAGAAGAGAGAATGCAAAGCATCTGACGGACAAATAAACAACGATGAGGAGAAGCAGAAATTCAGGAAAGGAGAAGAGAAAAGCACTCTACGCACAGGAAAGAGCTAATTTGAAAAACTCGTAATGATATTAAGGCATTAAAATCAAATAAATAAGGGAAATGAAATGAAGTAAAGCAAAACCCAAGAACCAAGTAAAATCAAACATAATCCCTGCAGCCACATTAGTGAGGAACAGGGTTTGCACTTCATCCAGTGCTATTATGAAATATGATCAAGGAGCTATTTCTCCTTAATTAGCCAAAAGACACAGTTTTGAAAAATTTTGTACCATCAGAGCTGTAGCAGGCAACAAAAAAAAATAGCATTGGTTTTATCTCAAATGTTAAAGGGAAATTGTAATAGTATCCAAGTCTCAAAAATTACAAAAACAAAATACAGAAATGGAATACATTTGTTAGATAACTGTTCAACATTTATTTCCCCTCATAAAGTAACTTATGGGGATGTACTAACGCAGGTATACCCAAAGTCGGTCCTTGAGGGCCGCTATCCTGCAGATTTTAGAGGTTTCCCTGCTTCAGAAGAGCTGATTCTGATGATTGCAGTTTAGCAGAAGACTGTTAATCTGTCATTGAATATTAGCTGTGCTGAAGCAGAGAAACTTTTAAAACCTGCAGGATACTGGCCCTTGAGGACCGACTTTAAGCATGCCTGTGACCTGTCAACACCCTGTTGTCGTTCTTTTTGAATTCTTTGTCATATTTCTCGATTTTTCTTCCAAACCTTTGGACAAACTTCTGCACCTGCCTCAAAATATTATTCCTGCATCTGAGATACGCTCATATTTAAAATCCAATCCAAGGGACTTCCCCCCTTTAATTTAAAGGATGTTTTCACAGGAACTCTCTTTTTTTTATCCAGAAACTACATGCCTATTTCTCATTTGTATTCCAAACAGCATTTTCACTGTGGCGCTTTTTAAAACATTTAAAGAATTCTGTAGACCTGAATAGTTCCACATCATGCCTGAGTATTTGAAGCTCTTGTTTCTGTAGCATAATTTCCCTGCAGGCTACAGCACAATGATTGGATCTGAAAGTAGTACAATTTAATCTAAATGCCACTTATTGTAGTTATTTATTTAGTCCTAATGGGCACATAGCATGCTGTCATTTGTGGTATAATATTCTTGATTAAACCTGAAAGGCACAGAGGTGAGAATCTTTGTTCAAACATGGTTTGACATTTTCTTTGTGAGACTCTGCTTACCAGCATGTTGATCAAAGCTCCGTTTAAAAAAAGCCTGCAGCACACTTTTGATTAAAGCTGTGAGATAAAGACCAAGTAACCAGAGGTTAGAAACATAGTTATTTTTAACTCCACCTTTTAAGGAACAGCGTCAGACCTGAGCCTCACCTTTTATCCCATCTTGCTGTTAAATTCACCAAAATTGACAGATGATTTGTGTGTGAAGAAAATAGGTAAAAACCATGAATTTTCAGCTTTAAATAAAGTTCTAAATTGGTCTCCACCATCCCCCCACCTCCCCTCCTCATCTTCTCTCCTCCCAGAGGCGCAGGGATATTTTTATCCTCCATAAAGCTCAAACGCTAATGAAGCATCAACAGTTTTTTCTGCATCTGGCTTCTCTTGCCGTGGTTGTGACACACCGAAGCTTCTTTGTTGGCAATAAACTGTCCTGCTACATGAGTCAAGATTACTCTCACTCCCATTTTTACATTCCACTATTAATTATACTATTGTAACATATGCTTTAATTCTATTGCCCTTAAAACTTGAGGGGAGGTGATGTGAGATGATTCCTTTTACTTCCACTCTTTTAGCTTGTTTTGACAGCGTTACAAAACAGAACTCACATCTACTTCCTAAGCAGCCTGACAGTTAACTCTACGCAGGACTCGACATGGATTAACTTGTAAAGGAATTGATAAAGGGGTTTTTCACTCTATGAGTGAAGACGCATGAAGAAGTTATAGTTAGTCATGGTTGGTTATGCCACTTTAGCGTTTTATCCTTTTTTTTCCATCTAGTCTGGAAAATGTTCCAGATTAGTTCATTGATGAGTTACTTTTTTTAAATATATTTTTTTTTATTATAAGAAGATAATTATCTCACTTTTTAATATCACAGTTTTTGAAATCATGGATAAGAGATAATGTTTTTTCTCCTCCGTTTAGCAGTAAAGTAGGTGTCGCCTCACAGAAAATAAAGTTGCTGCTGCAATCTAGCCTGGTCAGCCAGACAAATTTAGGCCATTTAGGTACTGGTACCTAGTACCACAAGGTACTGGTGTTGACAGGCGCAGGTACAGCCGGAGTTCTAAGGCGGGACTAACCGAGTCAGTGGAAATGGTTCAGAACAAATCAGATACTACAGATGTGATGCAAAAGCATCAACATTTTAGATATATAAATGGCTCTTTCTGGGTAAATATTAGACATTAATTGCTTCAGATGCAGTCTTGACTCTAATTTTATTTAACCAGGTTAGTTCCATTGAGAATTGAAATATATTTTGCCAGAGAGACCTGACCAAGACAGCAGCAGAAGGGGTACAGAAAACACTGTTGCATCACGGGCCTTCAAAAGACTGTGTCGTTGGTCCACTCTGTTTTAGACCAGACAGTATTAAGCTTTACCAGATTGGTTTTACCAGTCTGGCCTTCCATGCTAACACAGATCAATGTGAAGACTACAAATCTTTTAAAATACTTTTGAATTTTGGTAAATATTTGGTGGAAGTAAAACCACTCTAAATAGGAAATGACCTTGATTGACTGTTAGCTGAACTGCACCATGAGGTTTGTTACCGAGCAAGATCTTAGCCGCCTGGAAACAGGATTAGGAAGGATTAGAGAATTAGATCTGACAGTTGTTAACCTTCTTTAGGCCGACCAGTGTCACTGTTGGGTCATTAAGTCATTAGGATTGTTCTAAATGACACAGATCAAGAAGTGGGTCAGACATGTTAAAAGCTCTGTATTTTGCAAATCATGACAATTGAACTGTTGTTGAATTTCTCTGTATTGAACAGTGGATTTTTCTTCAAACTATTCTACATCACATCTGGACTCTCCCTTTATGCTTCAGCCTTTAGTCATGAAGACCATCTGGGGTTTTATAATTCCAACAGCTTTTTTTAAGGATTAGATTAGGGCAGGGGCAACTCTCTCTCCTTTCTGCGTTTTTAGCTTTGTGGGCACACACATCTGCAGCTGTTCATATTTGTTCAGCCTAAAGACGGTCCATGAAAATCCAAAGAAAGCTGGAATGCTAACATCTGATAAAATACAGGCAATATAACTAACTGTTTACACAGAAACAAACACATTTCAAGCATGAGTAAAATGTAAAGGTTTGAATAATGAGCAGCTTCATCTCAATAAATAAGATTAACTTAAGGAGCAGTTTAGCCTTTTAAGTGAAACAGATATATTCAGTCCCCTTTTAATGTATTATATAATTTACTTCCCATCTGCTACTGGCCTCAGTAACTAGTTTTTTTTTTCTATATAATAATAATTGAACTTTATTAATCTCACACTGGAGAAATTCACCCATGCATTTGACCCATGCCCTTGAGGAGTAGTCTGGAACCACTATGTGGTACTCAGGGAGCAGGGTTAGGGTTAAGAGTCTTGCTCAGGGACCCAGAGTGGCAGTCCATGGGAGTGGGGCTTGAGCTCAGAACCTCCTGCACCCAAACGCAACGCTCTATTAGGCCACCATTCCCCCTTGTTGTTTGTTTGTTTAGCACCTCTTCACCAAAACAAATCTACTGGGGTATAAAACACTATACAATTATTCTTTTTCTGATTCTGATTATCATGTCCTAACAAAATTAGAGCTTAATTTGAAAAGGAGGCAACCCTTTTGTGGTTCTGATTAGGTTTTCACTAAGAGTTTCATCTAGTTGTCTATAGTGTATTGCAATCATGGTTACCATACATTTGAGTCCAGTTCATCTAAAGTTAGCTGTTGGGATCTATCAAAGAAAGCCCTGATGATTGTATCAAGGCGATCATTTTTAGCAGCTGCTCTTCCTCAGCGGGAATATCAACACCAGCTAAAAGGAATCACTTCTAAAGGTACATGTACATTAACATGGCCCTAGTTTTGATGGAGGGTCAAGTTTCATAGTTGCAGAAATGTTTCAGATCTTCTGTACTACAGAGGTGCGATGAATTTATCCTGTATCCTGAACTCCAGCTGCTCGTGTTTTCTTTCCAACCTCAGCATTAGATTAACAAAACTGTAACAGCGCAAGTGGATTAGGTAGCTGGGCTGATTACAGTCTTTGTAATTAGTCTGTGTAATTAGTTGTGTAATGTGATGAGAATGGGAATGAAAACATTGAGGTAGAGTATAACTGATAGCATCCACTGTCTGATAGAAAAGGCGAAACTTCTATTTATTTGTCTCCCACAGTGAGAGTGTAATCATTTTAGAACATATGGAGAGATTTACCAGGGATTATACTGCCCCAGCTTTATGGGTTTGTTGTTTTGCAAGTTGAATTATGTAAACCCTCCCTAAACAAATGCCTTAGGTGTATGTAATGAAACTCTGTTTGTTACAGGAATTGTATTTTACAGTAGATCTATCTATTCAATTCAGTTTATTTATATAGCGCCAAATTCACAACACATGTCATCTCAAGGCACTTTACAGTTCAACCAGATCATACAGTCAAATTGATACAAAGTTTTCTATCTAAGGAAAACCAGTTGATTGCATTGACTCATTGACTCAAATACAATCCCTCACACTAAGCATGCTTGCTGCGACAGTGGAGAGGAAAAACTCCCTTTTAACAGGAAGAAACCTCCAGCAGAACCAGGCTCAGTGTGAGCGGCCATCTGCCGAGGCCGACTGGGGTTCAAGGAGACAGAAGCAGAGATACAAAAAGCAGCTGTAAAAGGCAGCCCCGTCCAGGAAACACACAGCTAGGCAGACGAGCTCCAAGGCAGCTCCCATGCCAGAGGATGAAGAGAGCACATCCACCCAGCCACGGCCAGAGAAACAGGACCACACTGGAAAACAGGCCAATCTCCAACATCTACAAACAAGGGTGTTGATGGAAGCAGCACAGCTGATGTTTCTTTCCTGGATGACGTCACAGCCAAACAGGAACAGACGAGGCAAAGCTACTCTGAGGAAAAGCAGAGAGAGCAGAACGTTAGAGATTGAACTAACAGATTCTGCAGAATAGGAGAACAGAGAGAGAATGAAGCAGAAAGATGAAATGGGGGTCCCTATGTCCTCCAAAAGTCTAAGCCTATAGCAGCATAACTTTAAAGACAGCTCAGGATAACCTGAGCCACCCTAACTATAAGCTTTATCAAAAAGGAAAGTTTTAAGCCTAGTCTTAAAAGTAGACAGAGTGTCTGCCTCACGGACTAAAACTGGTAGTTGGTTCCACAGGAGAGGAGCCTGATAACTAAAAGATCTGCCTCCCATTCTACTTTTAGAAATTCTAGGAACCACTAGTAAACCTGCAGATTGAGAGCGAAGTGCTCTGTTAGGAACATAAGGAACAATCAGATCTCTGATATAAGATGGAGCTTGGCCATTTAAGGCTTTATATGTGAGAAGGAGGATTTTAAATTCAATTCTTGATTTAACAGGAAGCCAATGAAGAGAAGCCAGGATAGGAGAGATATGATCTCTCTTTTTAATTTTCATCAGAACTCTGGCTGCAGCATTTTGGAACAGCTGAAGGCTTTTAACTACAGTTTGTGGACTTCCTGATAGTAAAGAATTACAATAGTCCAGCCTTGAAGTAACAAATGCATGGACTAGTTTCTCAGCATCACCCCTGGACAGGAGATTTCTAATTTTTGCAATGTTCCTCAGATGAAAGAAGGAAATTCTAGAAACCTCTTTGATCTGGGATTTAAATGACAGGTCCTGATCAGAATCTAAATACTTTTATCTGAAAATGAGCACTAAAGAAAAATAAATAAATCAGTCATTTTCATGAGCAACAAGTTGGTATATATATATATATATATATATATATATACATACAGATGTGTGCCCCGATCTCTCCTACACTTCTCTTTTGCAACGATAGTCAATTGGCAAAGATTTTTATGGCTTACGGCGGAAATATGTCACCAATTCCATGAAAAATGAAAACTGCTTTACTCATCATTAAAGATTAAATATCTATCTTGCACATCCAATAAACATCTATCAATTATTTGGGTTTTACAATTTAATTTTAATTTGATTTTCCTAAGGTCATTGAGTGGGTGGGCAGCAGCACCCTAGCCCGTTCTATCGACCAGCCTCCACCGATTTTCCCTAAGCTAAATGCCTCTGAAGCTCCAGATATGTCTCACCTGGTGACATTTCCATTGAATTTCTGTGTAGATCCAACCAAAATGATAAACAAAAGTGTAGTTAGAGAGCAACTTAATGTACGTCTGTACTCTAATTACCACAGATATCACCTGACCTGACTTTTGACTTTTTGTTGTATTGGATCCAAAATTAGATCTCCTTTGATTTAAGGATTACTTTCTACCTGTTACAGTTTTTCTTTCTTACTTCCAAACTGCCCAGTTTGTGTTTAATGTGAGTTAATTTAAAGTCCATTGCTGTTTTTCAACTAGTTGCCTCCGCAGCAACAGGTATGGGAGGGGTAGGGCTACACAACTCAAAGCCCAACATAGCTAGAGAAAGACTACTGTTTTTCTTTATGATGAGGCCTGTTAATTGCATTAAAAGTGCTATAGAATATTTAGCAGTTTACTAACCTTAGAAATATGTGGTATTGTTGAGTTAGATGTCTCTTACATTTCTTTGCTTTTGGTTTGCGGCCAGAGGGGCAGGAAGGAATAAAAAAGCAGTGAAGTGTTTTAAAAGCTGAAGAATTTAGCTCAAGTTTGGAGCTAACTCAATTTTCCTCTTATGTTTTTTTTTTGGCCCGCACATCATCTCTGCTGTCCTTGTTTCAACCAATTCTCTCCCTCCCTCGCTTGCCTGTTTTTTTCCGCAGCCCTAAACCTGTGGCCAGGAAGTGTGTCCATAGTAACGTCAGGAAGTAAAGCCTCGATTTGTTTAGCACAAATCCCTGTGAAGGTTCTCACTGAATATTTTGTTCTCTTTTTCACTGAAACTCTCCAGATATCCAAACCTGCCATGTTCCTGACAGCCCTAAAGTTTCTTCATGTTTTGTTATTACTTTTACTTTGCAAAAAAGGAGAGAGAGCCCAAGTGGCTCTGATGCCGTTTGTGTTTCATATAACTTGCTAAGTTGTTGCTAACATGTCACAGTGCAAAGGTAATTAATTGAGCTAATAAAATAGAGATTGTACAAAACAAATGTAATTCATTACAATCTAACAACAAGCATCTAATTGTGTTCACCTTACAGAAAACTATTATTTACAGGGTTTTTCGTTGACCTTTAACCTCTGGCTTTTCTAAAGTTTGAGTCAAAAATAGGGAGTATCTGTATGCAAGACACATCCACACAGCTCCCTCAGTAATGATGTGTTGAGCCTGTTGTGTTTGTGCGCCACTTGGAAGAATTGATTGTCAGCCCTGCCTACACAAACTCCTCGGCGGTGCTGTTTTCTTTTAGCTGCAGGGGAAATCTGAGGGTGTTAAAATACCAATGTGCTGGTAAACACATAGATTTACAAATTCAGCTGTAAGTCAGTATAAAGAGATTATTGAACATTAAACATGTAGATTTTCAAATGGAGCTTTGCCTTATAATCTCCTTATAAGGTGCATTCATGTGAGTCTGCACATGCATCTGCAAATTAGCTCAATGGACATTAGATCAAGAAACTTCTTTTTTTTTTCAGGAAAAATTTAAAAGCAAAATTGGATTCCTTGGTGGCAACTGCAGGATTGATTCCTAAATTAACTCCTGTAGCCATTCAAAGAGATGCATTTAACCTAACTAAAAGGAAAGGAAACAATTTTAAGGTTTTGAAATAAAAATTCAGTTGCAAAGTTGCAATTTCTGATTTAAGGCAAGCAAACCAATATATATATATATATATATATATATATATATATATATATATATATATATATATATATATATATATATATATATATATATATATATATATATATATATATATATATATATATATTAGGGATGGGACAATTTATGAAAACCGTCCGAATCGTTCGGTTCGACTGTCTCGGTTCGGTTCGCGTGTGTTTCGTTCGGTTCATGCGCTGCTCCTTTTTCTCATAGAGGAAGCGATTACACTCCAGAGCAGAAGGTGGCAGTGCTGCGACCAAAGCCAACCGCCAGTAGTAAACAAGAAGAAGAAGAAGAAGCGAAGCAGCTTAGCCGGGTGTAGCAGGGGAAAAAAATCAGTTGTTGTGGAGAATTATGTCGGACTGGCGAGTGGGAAAGAACAGGAGTTGGAAGACGCGCCAGCAGCACTTTATAGGTCTGCTGTATGGGAGCGCTTTGCATTTAGAGTGACCTACGATGACAGCGGAAAGAAAGTTGTGGATAAAAGTGCAACAGTGTGCAAGCATTGTGCAACACGTTTTGTTTATGCTAACAGCAACATGTCATGCTAACCCCGAAATCCCTCATACTCCGTCAGCAACCCCCGCTGCGCTCCAGACCGGCTGCTCAAAGCAAAGCATACAGCTCCCACTGTGGCTTCGTCTGCTCCCCTCTGAGTCCCTTGGAGATGGTAGAGAGCATGCGCCAGATGATTAAATTCAAAGCAGCAAAACATACGGAAATGATCCAGGGGTCTGCAGATCATTTAAAATAATTACAATCCATTATTTTTGGGGGGATTTTTTCATTAATTTCATACATTTTTATGGGATTTCGGTGTAACAATCCACATGTATCGAATCGAACCGAAAACTGTGACCAGAAACCGTGAATCGAACCGAACCGTGGATTTTGTGAACCGTTCCACCCCTAATATATATATATATATATATATATATATATATATATATATATATCAGTCACAAAATCATGTCACAAAAGTGGCAGGAAGCATTAAAAGTACACACCATATACAGTATTTCCAGATATTTTTGGCATTTTACAGTAATATACAAAATGTTTAAACTACTGTTCTGTTGATGTCGATATCAGATATCAGGTACCAAGGCCTACATTTACACATGCCTGTAATAAACAGGAAGTAAAGGTAGCAAACTACTACTGACCACAGATCAGCAACGGACCAAAGTTTTAATGAATATGTTGCAGCGAGGTCATGTCAGCATTAGTGATTTTAGTCGTCATCTGGAGACGTCAAGAGAGAAATGGGATTGATGCTAGCGAAAACAACTGATGAGCCATTTGAGGTTAATATTCGCTTTGTCACAACTTTCCATCTCCTCTTATACACATTAAAAAATAAAAATAAAAACACCACAAGAGAGCATAACAACATTTTTACAAAGTTTAGAAGGTTGTTTGAATATTTTTTCTCCATAAAAGCCTATTTGGCTGTGGTTGAGTGACAAAGCCACCCCTTCCTCCACTTTGGCTGCACGCTAGTAGTTAGCTGGCTAAAAGGGGACCTGTTCAGTACAACCAAGTGAAATTGGTTTTCTTTTGTTGCGATTTTAATTCATTACCATTGCAAAAAAACAAGAAAGGAGAGCCATGGAAAGGAAAGCAGTTTGCCAATTTGCTGACAGCTCAAACATTTGTCATTAAAAATGTATTTATTTGTGAAATGGCACCTTGTGATGGCAATAATAATGTGTCCTGCTTTTGACCTAGAAATTCAAAGAGCTTTAACTTAGTCTTTACATTTTAGAGTGTCAGGTTTGCTGCTGTTTTAAAGTTTTTATCCCCTTTTCATGCTTTTTTATCATGGCAGTGATGCTTTTTCTCCTCTAGCTCTATTTTTTACCACAAAGTAACAGCAGGGAAAAGTGTGATCGGCCCTAAATAGCAAACTTCAACCTTTTTCCATGAATAAAATAACAAAACAGATATTTGGTGAACATTTTTTTTTTTTACTGATTGGCTAAAATAATGGTCTTAGACAGTGTCCAGGCCAAAATAAGGCGTTGGATTAAACATTTTAAAGCTGGTGGATAATTTAAAAACACCAAACAGTTTGAGCCAAAGGCTCTATTTATATACAGAGCAAATCTTCTTTTCTATTCGACGGAAAATGGGCCAGTGGCCTATATTCTCTGGTGCTTCGTTCATTCTCCTCAGATTAGCACTTCCTACTTCCCTCTGTTTTTCTCCTTCCCCTTCTTCCGCACTCTCGCTCTGGGCTTTTGAACTGATAAGTGCTGGCAGCCCTTGCTGCCTCATCGGACACAAGGCCCCCTCTTTAAGGAAGAAAATGAAAATTTTTCTCCTGTTTTGTTTCCTCCGTCCTCTCATGCTATAATCCAGCAGTCAGTATAACTATCTCTGTTTCTCCTCACCAATTCATTGTTGCTCTTTTCACCGTCCAGACCTCGGGTGGAAACTGCAATGAGTTAATCCTCATTTAATATGCAGGGGATTGAGTCCTGATAATGCAAAAACACAACATCTGAGGAAGACACACACAAGGCGA
Source organism: Cyprinodon diabolis (assembly GCA_030533445.1). Taxonomy (NCBI): domain Eukaryota; kingdom Metazoa; phylum Chordata; class Actinopteri; order Cyprinodontiformes; family Cyprinodontidae; genus Cyprinodon; species Cyprinodon diabolis. The sequence continues at coordinate 8,740,282 of CM060075.1, read as the reverse complement.
CAGACAGAGAGTGGGTATAAAGACAAAATCAAGCAAGCAAAGTATTTCAGGGACAGAAAAAGAGAACTGTTTTTTTTTTGATGGTTCTGATCTATGGAGGGTAAATGAGCGGTTTACAGTACTTAGTGAACCAGGCATTAAAGATGATTGGTCTCAAGTCAAGTCTAATGTCAGTAACGTGATTATGACATGATTCATGACAGCATAAGAAAAATTGTTGTATTTCTGATTTTAAAAAGGCAGCCGCTGAAAATACCATGTGGGTGCATGGTGGGGCATAATCTCCAGGCCTTGTAGTTGACCTTTCAGTGAAAGAGAAAATGTTTTAATTTGTGGTATGCTGCAACTGTCATAGCAGATGGCAGTGCTCTGATGAGCCCAGGAACATGACATTGAAACAAGCAGCAGAAATGTCATTTCACTTAAAAGATCTTCAAGAGCGAAATCTCCTTCTTACTGAAAAAGATTCTGCTTTTATCTAGATTCAGTCTTTGCAAGTTATTCAACGTTACCTGATTAACAAAACCTTTTATAAAGTGAATTAAAAGATGTGTGGAATTTTAGAGGAAAAGTTGTGATAAAACGCTAATATTTCCACTGCCTTTTTGTTCATTTAGCATAAATTCATACCAGAGACTAAAACATATTCCTACCCTCTTGAACAAGTCAATTCTGTTTATTTAAATGATAAAAGAGCATTTAGAATAGTCTATGAGATTAATCAGGAATAAATGAATGGAGGACTATTTCGCCAATCATCTTCCTGCATGAAACAGATAATGATATTTTCATGGCAAGTCAGTGTGTGCAGTAGTGCAATACTGTAGTGTCAGGCTGCATAGTTTCAGCGTATAAAACATAACACATGTCCTCTCAAATACTGATAGAATTCAATCCAGTCATCCAGTCTGATTGTTTCAAAGTTTTCTAAGGAAAACCAGTTAATTGCATCGACTTTGCTGGATGTGCTCCTCCTGGATGAGCAACTAGTCACAGTAGATATTCATTGACTGTATACCAATTCTTCACACAAAGCATGTGGCAACAGGTCGGAGTCAAAGACTAATTTCAAGAGAAAACTTTGCCAAAGTTCATTCAGGAGGTACATGTCTGTAAGCTAAAGACTGGAACCGGATGCAACAACTGCTTCGACTTGAAAGATTGTCTTTGTAACTTATTTCACAACACATGTAATCTCAAGACACTCTGTAGTGTCTTGAGATTACATGTGTTGTGGAATAAACTAAATTTAATCGAATTTAACTAAAAAACTCCCCTAAAGTGAAGAAACTTCCAACAGAAGCAGACTCAGATTGACTGGCTTTCTGTCGAGGCTGACTGGGAGTTCAAGGAGAGAGAAGCATCCATTCAAAAAGAACAGAAGCACTGATCTATTAAGACTTTCTCTGCCAGAAAGAGTAAACTAGCTATACAGGTGTCTCTGTCTAGGAAAGAAACAGATAAGCCAATGAGCTCTGAGCCAGTTTTCATATCAAAGTGATGAAAAAGAGCACATGCAGCCTCAATGCAAAAGCTGAGATCAGGGCTATGTGTAGGAGAGAAACAGGACAAAACACTGAAAACACATCTAACTCCATCATCTATTATTGAAATGATGATGCATGGGCTAATATGACATTTCTAATCTGACCGTTTTTTAAAGAATCTTAGCCTCTCTTGGACAACCTGCTTGCTTTAGCCAACCTAATCATAGCGGAGCCTCACAGCAGCGGAGGAACATCTTTCGACAATGCCACAAAATATGCTGTTCAAAACACTACAAACCAGGCATTGATCCCTCATCTACGACTGCCAATGCCTAACGGAGCAACGGTCACAAAAACTTTCAAATACAGCCACTGTTGATCGTTTAAATAGCTGCGGAGTGCTACTGACAGATGGTGACGCAACAACAGCGGGCTCACTTACCAGGTCAGGCCGAAGGAAGAGATGTGTAAGATGGAGGAAGTGAGGCTGCTGAGCCGGGCTAATGGCAAGCTAAGAAGGAATCCCCACAGACCACCGCTTCCATCAATCCTGCTCTCCAACGTCCGCTCATTGGATAACAAAATGAATGATCTAAGACTCAAACTCTCTTCAAAAAGGGGGATAAGTAACTACTGTGCCATCATTCTTACTGGATCTTAGAGCAACCCCCTGCCCCCACCTCTGGTCATCAGATCACCTCTCTGTCATGCTAATTCCTGCATACAGGCCCCAGCTGATCTGGGCTAAACCAAAAGTTAAAGAGCTCCGAGTGTATTCCGAGCGCGCCATGGAGAAACTCCAAGACTGTTTTGAATGCTCTGACTGGAATATCTTCAAGGCTGCAGCAACATATGACAACATATTAAATATAGATGAGTATGCCATGACTGTGCCTGCAATAACAAATACATTAAGGACGTCAGCATCAAAAAGAACATCACCACCCCGGCCAACCAAGGCATACCGATCACAGACTAGAACATACCCTTCCCCCTGGTAGAGGTAACAAAAGCTGACTTCATAAATGGACTAAACAAATTCCTTGGAAGGTGTGAGGCACTAAACAGCACTCCGGCATTAAAAGCCATTCCATATCAAGGGGAGGAGGCACTCAACCTTGACATAACTGAAGTGAGGAAAAATGAGGAAAGTCAACCTGAAAAAATAACATACCTGGGCAGGTGTACAAGGAGTTTGTAGATCAGCTGGCTGATTTTACAGATCGCGCTGGACCAATCCACAGTGCCAGCATATTTCAAGTGCTTCGAAAGGCTGTTTAAAGAACACTTCGTCTCCAGTCTCCCCCCAACATTCGACTCGTTCCAGTTCACCTACCGACGAAACCGCTCCACTGAAGACACTATCTCCTCTGCTCTTCACCTAAGCCTGGCACACCTGGAGAACACCCACGTGTGGATGCTTTTCCTGGACTTCAGCTCAGCTTTCAATACCATCTTCCCACAGCCTATGATAGGAAAATTGGAACAGCTGGGCTTCAATACAACCCTCTGCAACTGGCTCCTAGACTTCCTCACAAACAGACCTCAATCAGTCTTGGTCAGACAGAACAACGTCATTACCCTAAGCACAGGCTCCCCTCAGAGCTGCATCCTGAGCCCCCTGCTGTTCACCCTGATGACCCCAGGTACACCACAGATCACACCGTGAAGTTTGCAGATGACACCACGGTGGTGGGCCTCATCAGAGACAACGACCAGAACTACAGAGAGGAGGTGGAGCAGCTGGTGGACTGGTGCAAAGATAACAGTCTGATCCTGCATGTAGAGAAAGCGTAAGAGATCATCGTTGGATTCAGGAAAAATTGGCCTAACCACTCTCCACTGCTCATCTACGGCTCAGCTGTAGAGGTGGTCAGCAGCACCAAATTCTTGGGGGTGCACATTACAGACAACCTCGCCTGGACTGTAAACACCACATAACTGGTCAAAAGGGCACAGAAGCGCTTGTACTTACTGAGAAGGATGAGGAGAGCCCAAGCCCGTAACATTATATGTTCTTCCTGTTGCCCTCTGGGAAGAGGCTTGGAAGTATCCGATGCAGGTCCAGGAGATTCCAAAACAGCTTTCTCCCTACTGCGATTAGACTGCTGAATGTTGAATAAAACAGAAAAAAGAAAATTAAAAAAGCTGAATGTTGTAAAAACTGTAAATCACATCTCAGCCTTATGTTTACATTTGATCACCATGTTTACATGAGTTTCTAAGTCTTTAGCCTCAGAGACTAGAAGTTATTAACATTCAAAGTATTGCTTTATTTCCCTGATTATCAAGTTAGTAAATATTGACTTAATGGTATTAGCAATGATACTCATTCTCAAAAAGAACTATATGATAGTATATGATATAGTATTTCTATAATGTTGGAGCCTAAACCTACTTTTAGGCAGAGTCAAAGGTTACTGTTGCATCAAGCTCAAGCCTGCAAATTTTGGCAAATTTGTCAGGCAGGAATCTGCTTTGTCTTTCCTTTTTCGATCAATGAACGAGAATATTGTCTTAGTAATACTGAGGCGACACTGTATAGAGCTGGTCTAGATTGATTTTGGTTCTTATCAGTTTTTGGGCCATCCTTCAGTGCCCATTGTTCTCTGCCTATACTTCCCTATGAAGATTGTCTGGCTTCGCCACTGATACTGACTCTGAAATATTAGAGAACCAATGTTTACTAAACTGCTGAATGAACAGATCTGCATCCGATCGGAAACTCTGTATTCACAAGTAGCTACCTAGGTTTATCCACAAGTTTATTTTATTTCCTATTGCCCTGCTTAGATGTTTGTTTTCCACTCTCACTTATAAGTTGGTTCCTTTTAACCTACAAGCTTTGGTAATTTTATTGAGGAAAAGATAATTTGAAAGCTTAGAAGTTGTCCTACACAGTTCTGTCATGTACAGAAGATGATATAGAAAGTGCTAATAACTTTCAAGAACAACCTTGGTTATAAGAAAATTCTTGTTATGAAATTTCTGTTAATGTCTTTAGCATTTATCTGATTGGTTTTGCAGTCCTTCTATAAAATCTATAAAAGAATCACAGGATCTTTAGAAACTGTAGAGAAACCAAAACAAACCTAGAAGGAGAATAAAAATTGAGCTTTCTGCCATCACCCGTAGATAAAACGAGAAAGGAGGCCCAGCTGCATGCTAACAGTGTGGTGTCCTTCTGTAGCTCAGAGGGATGCCATGCTACTTCGGACAAAGCCGTTATACAGCAATGTGTAGCAAAAGCTAGTCAGACCCCACAGTGACTGAACTGCACTTCCTCTACTTCAGCCTTTGTTGCCTGCAGGAGGTGTGGGTTTGTTGTTTGATATTTTACAGGAAGCCTGCAGAGAGGCAGACGGGCTCCGTTTAGTATCAGAACACTGATCAATGTCTGAATGCTAGTTGGGTCATTGAGGTTTTGCAGTCGTTTATACATAGGTAGTGGAAACTATGCAGCATGGGATTTTGATTAAATGATCAAACATTACTTGTTACCCTGTGAGGCATGTAAGCAGGAGGTTTCACATTCCCCGTGCAAATGCTATATGCATGGTCGTTAGTTACTGTTATACTCATGGCTCTTAAATACCTGCATCTTTTGTGACCAGTCATAGTTCTGGAACTAGTTCCAGAAAGAAATAAGACACCATTTCTCTTCCTCTGGCTCTGTGGTTCTCATATATGGGATATTGCTGACAGCAGCATCAATTCAGGAAGGATACAATAAGGAAAATGGATTGTTTCTACTAGTACACAGAAATTCAGGTATTTAAGTAATTTGAAGTATATCATCTTATTTTTCTCATAAGGTTTTAGTATTTTATATGTGTGTGTTTTTAAGAGGAGTATCTAAAGAAAAAATGTAGCAGCACAGTAAAAATGCACTATCTTTTTTATTAAGTTTGAGGAGCTCATTTGTGTATTTATTCTAACTTTACGCAGGCGTGACTGCAAGTAATCGATTACACTTCTTTAGTTTGTATTCATCTGCGTAAAGGGTTTTAAAATCAGGAAGAAAGAAAAGCAAGACGTGTGACCCCGTTTAAAACAGTTCTTATTCTCAGCTATGGAACCTGTTATCAGCTCTATCTGGCCGAGTAAGACTCATGATCTCAGAGAGGGCAGACATTTGGTTCAATATGCTGCTTGAAGCTCCTGCCCTCCTGCTTAGCGAATTTGTGCTTATTCAAAATGACAGATTTCAGAGAAAGAGATACATTTCACTGGTGTATGATGACTCAAATACATGCAATTTTAAAGTGGTAAGGCTTGAATTAATAAAAATGATTTTGTCAAGTTATTATGCAATGGTTGGAGAGAGGCCGTTTTAGAAAAGCCACCGCCATACTTAAAGGACTCATTCAATGCAGTTCATGGGTGTTGTGAAGATGGAGAGTGGGTGGGACTCCCACTCTCTGCCTCTCAGCTCTTTAAAATAAAACAGAGGAATGAACAGATGAGTTTCTTAAAGGTCAGGATAAATGTAATGAGCATGATAGAGCCTGGCTAGTGGCTCTGGGTCGAGCAAAACGTGAAGGAATAACACACAATAAGGCAGGAGGAGGAGGAGCCTGGGTCTTTTCTCTGGTTTCCTCTGCTCCAAACCCTGAGTGTTGGAAATGATTGATCTTCATATTAATAAGCCTATTTGATGCATATTGTTTCACTCGATCATTTAATGTGAGAGAAAGAAATCAGTTAACGATTTTTATTTCAGGAAATTAAACATAAATAAATCTTCAAATAATAACTTTATCGAAGAAAAAGGTAAGCAAAGCTATAATCTATTACTCATATGACTTCACATTAAGTCCCTTTGTTTCTAAAAACTTGTGGATAAGCCCAGAAGGATGCAAATATGAGGACTCTATGTGCAACATGTGACAGAAAATGAAACAAGTTTCCTGGTGACTACAAACAGAGGAAGGGTCTCTACTTCTCGCTTTAAATCTCCTGAGTTTTCTTATCTTCATATATATTGCGAAAAGTTTTTTTATGCTGTTAGAATGATTACAAATAATAAGATAAAACTAATTAGAAAATTGGATTACATTGCTGATAATGATTTGAGTGTTATGTGTTTTTCTGAGTGTCTGAGGACCCCCTAGTGTCGCCAATGGGGATTAGGGGGTCAGAGAAGGACAGATGTAAAAACTGAAATGTCTTGAAAATGTTTGTATGTGAGACTCCGACTCCAGCCGCACCAAACTATGAAATGTGATTTGCATTAGTCTAAAGCACCATTTTCTCGCACTCTTTTTCCTTCCACTTAAATTTCTGCTATTATGCTTGGATACAGCCATACTCTAACATCTGGATTTTATTTTTGTTTAGCAATGATGCTTGTCGCTTACCCTTTTTAGTTTTAGCGATTGCTTGTTGGATAACTTTCACCTGACCACTCTTACCTGTGCTCATTATGTTTATCATTAATCAATGGATAATTGATTATATATTTGTAGGTCCTCTAAGTGTCTGAGAAGCTGAAATTTGGCCCTACATCATGTTTAAGTCATAACAATGGAAAACATGCTTATTTAATCTTTATGGAAAACAACTTCTGCTTTTTGAGTTGACATTTAATTTTACGTAAGTTAAAATCTAGAAAATATCCATTTATTTTCTGACACACTTTATCCCAAGTGGGGTCACAAGGGGTGCTGGTGCCTATCTCCAGCTCTCTACGGGAGAGAGGCGGGGTACACCCTGGACAGGTTGCCAGTCAATTGCAGGGCAACACAGAGACAAACAGGACAAACAACCATTCATCACACACTCACACCTAAGGAGAATTTAGAGAGGCCAATTAACCTATCAGTCATGTTTTGGACTGTTAGGTTAATTGTGGGGTACCCGGAGAGAACCCATGCATGCTCAGATAACATGCAAACTCTATGCAGAAAGACACCGGGCCAGGTATCGAACCCGCAACCTTCTTGCTGCAAGGCAACCCACTTCTACACTGAGCAGCCGTCTAGAAAATATTAAAGTTTAATTGTATTGAAAGCATAATGGCCTATAACTTTATTCTAACTAGTACTTCTCAGTACTGATTGCGCAACTACTTGCAGTTGCACTACGTTTTTAAAATGGTTTTTAAATGTAATCTAAAGTGCATTTAAGGGAATGACAGCTTGAGTGATTTTATAAGGAGAAATAAGTGCTATGCGTCAGTTACTTAGTCTGTGTTTTGCTGAAATGTAAATTCCAGCAGCTGTAACAGAGGAGCTCGAGAAAGATGAGAGAAAACCATCAGCTGAAGTAGACAAAGAGACAGCATGTAGACGAAGAGGCAGATAATGGAGACCAATAGAGCTTGAGAAAGAAACCCAGAGGCACTGTTCCCATGTTTGTATAGAAAACGGTAAAGAAGAGTCTGTGTCTCCCTTCTGATGTACAGTGAAGATTTTTCCAGCTTCCCTCCTGGTGGTTTGGTTGCTATGGTAAAAATCTAAAGACTCGTCTCTAAACTGGAGTCGAGCGCTCTTGGCCAGAGCTTTCTGTGTGTGGTTGTGTGTGTGTATTTGATTTTGTGTTATTTGTCTTTCTATCTCTAATCTGTTGATCATATGATGGTCACATTATAACCATTTAGGGATCGCCATTTTCAAAATGCTTCCTTCTTTGTCTTCTTGTTTTTTTTTCTGCTTTGCACAGTTTCCCATCAATAAAAGAGCACTGGAGATGGTTTCAACTCCAAATGATTTCTTTTTTTGTTTTGTTTTTAAAGGTAAATACATTTTGATTTTGAGAAGGTGTAAATTCCTACCCTAAAGGGGCTTATTATTTTTTGTTTGGTTTTCAGATCTGTTGGTTTCGGAGGTTCTGCTGTGACAGACATGAACAAGGTTGTAGGAGAGATAAAAAATGGGAATATAGTGGACGGTGGCGGGTGTGTTATCCTTTGCCCTGTCGCTAGGTAACTGTCTCGAGGCCCAAAGGCAAAGCAAGCCCTGGTCTCCATGGCAACATCATTGGTGTAGAGAGTGAATGGAGTTTTTGTAGTTGTGTGAAATGTATAGAATTTCATACATTTTTATATATTACAGTAAACTACAAACAGTCCGGCGTGTCGTCAACTACGTGGTAAACGTCAACCTGATCAGATGTGTACAAGTTATCAACCTTTCATCTATGCTTTTAGACCAAGGCCCCCTTCTTCAACTCTTCATATTATCTGCTCATTATCTTTAGAAACTGTTCACATTCTGCCTCCTGTGTTTAATTAAAATACATAGATTTTTTTGTTCCTTTACCTTGCCTGCAGTGCTTTTGATTTTTTTTCTCCATCTCCAAAATCCTTCAGAGGTGAGCACAGCAGTGCAAAGAGAAAGATCATAAGGTGGCAAGCCATGGGAGGACAGTTTGTAAGTAGAAAACAAGCACTGTGCATGGAGGGGGGGTAATGATCACACGTTGGAGAGCAGCAGACCATTAAAGGTGGTTTAGTCAGTTTAATCATGGAGTTTAGGAGAGATGCTTTACGCCTGTGGCAGTAAAAAGGCTTTGAAACTCCTAGCCAACAGTCAGAGTGCATTTTTAAATCTAAATGAGACAAACCACTTTTAACTTCACTTTCCTTGTAACTTATAAATAAAAAATCAAGAAAACAATTAAACTCAGCATCAACATCAAAACTTTTAATAGTTTTAATTAATGTTTTAGCAAAGACTTTGGTTCACAAAGTTCAGAACAAAAAGAAATATGTGGCAGCAGTTGTGTAGTTACAGTTGTCCATGAAAGATTACATACCCCCATTAATGAAAATTATAAATTCACACAAAGTTATTACAAGTTAAAATTTACTGAATAATGATGTAGTAAAAAAGAAAATGTGCATTTTTAATTTTAAAAAATATTTCTAAAAGCAAAGTCTCCCAGAAAAATTAAAGTACCTTGCTCATGAACAGTGAGCCAACATACCTGTCAACAGGTGCATGAGTCTGACTGAACATTTCCTGAAGATTACAAAAAAATGCTAACATCAATTTATTTAACTTTATTTTGAGTTTGCAAAACTTGAATTTTCAGTTACAGGAGAATAATTGCTGAGGACAGGAAAACTAGAAAACATGTATGGGAAATGTTGTGTATTTGCATTTAGTTCTGCAAGAAGAAGTAATCTAGAAGTCGACAAGTCAAATCTTTAGAAAGAGCTATCATTAGAAATGTGTGAGTTTAATTGGATCATGTATTGGATCCTCTGCAGATATTAGACCATGAGTTTCTCTTAAGCCTTTTGGCAGTATCCCAGAAAGCAGATAAATGTCTGATTTTGCAAAAGTGGAAAGTCCATCCAATAGGATGTGACACACAAAAGGATCCTCAAATTGTCTTTTGTTTTTTTCCTTCCTTGGCACTTGGCTACAACCATACCTGCTGAACAGTTTATAAGGAACCTTTAGAAACATAGTCAGCAGCCACAGCTTCTTGACTGATATTCTTCCCTTTCTTACACACTCGCACGTGCATGCTTCCACTAACACACACACAAACACACACTGGCAGGAAGGCAGCATAGACAGAGCAGCAGACAAAAGCATGTTTGTGTTCATGAGAATTTGAAGCACAGTGGGTCTCTATGTATGGAAGCAGTGTCAGGCTCGTCCCAGAGAGCTCCAGGAGGATGGTGGGGGTGTAGTTTGAGGGGATTTCACAGACTCTTTTCCTTCCAGCAAGGCTGCAACAATCATTTAAAGTGGATATTGATATATATTCTATTTCCTTTTCTTTCCAGTTTAGACATTTTACTCATGTCTGCATTGCAATTTGCATTCAAAGAATTTGGTCTTAATCAGTGGGAGCAAGAGTGTTTTTCTTGGTAGTTGTTTGATTTAAAGAAAGCACTTTATCCCTTTTAAAATCATTATATACACTATATTGCCAAAAGTATTTGCTCACCCATCCAAATTATTGGAATCAGGTGTTCCAATCACTTCCATGGCCACAGGTGTATAAATTCAAGCACCTAGGCATGCAGACTGTTTTTACAAACATTTGTGAAAGAATGGGTCGCTCTCAGGAGCTCAGTGAATTCCAGCGTGGAACTGTGATAGGATGCCACCTGTGCAACAAATCCAGTCGTGAAATTTCCTCGCTCCTAAATATTCCACAGTCAACTGTCAGCTGTATTATAAGAAAATGGAAGTGTTTGGGAACGACAGCAACTCAGCCACGAAGTGGTAGGCCACGTAAACTGACGGAGCGGGGTCAGCGGATGCTGAAGCGCATAGTGCGAAGAGGTCGCCAACTTTCTGCAGAGTCAATCACTACAGACCTCCAAACTTCATGTGGCCTTCAGATTAGCTCAAGAACAGTGCGCAGAGAGCTTCATGGAATGGGTTTCCATGGTCGAGCAGCTGCATCCAAGCCATACATAACCAAGTGCAATGCAAAGCGTCGGATGCGGTGGTGTAAAGCACGCCGCCACTGGACTCTAGAGCAGTGGAGACGCGTTCTCTGGAGTGACGAATCGCGCTTCTCCATCTGGCAATCTGATGGACGGGTCTGGGTTTGGCGGTTGCCAGGAGAACGGTACTTGTCTGACTGCATTGTGCCAAGTGTAAAGTTTGGTGGAGGGGGGATTATGGTGTGGGGTTGTTTTTCAGGAGCTGGGCTTGGCCCCTTAGTTCCAGTGAAAGGAACTCTGAATGCTTCAGCATACCAAGACATTTTGGACAATTCCATGCTCCCAACTTTGTGGGAACAGTTTGGAGCTGGCCCCTTCCTCTTCCAACATGACTGTGCACCAGTGCACAAAGCAAGGTCCATAAAGACATGGATGACAGAGTCTGGTGTGGATGAACTTGACTGGCCTGCACAGAGTCCTGACCTCAACCCGATAGAACACCTTTGGGATGAATTAGAGCGGAGACTGAGAGCCAGGCCTTCTCGTCCAACATCAGTGTGCGACCTCACAAATGCGCTTCTGGAAGAATGGTCAAAAATTCCCATAAACACACTCCTAAACCTTGTGGACAGCCTTCCCAGAAGAGTTGAAGCTGTTCTAGCTGCAAAGGGTGGACCGACGTCATATTGAACCCTATGGATTAGGAACGGGATGTCACTTAAGCTCATATGTGAGTCAAGGCAGGTGAGCAAATACTTTTGGCAATATAGTGTATATTAGCTTTTTAAAATAAGTTTTTCTGTTTGGAAATGTTTCATTATTTTTCTTAGTATAAGACTTTTAGGTATGAGAGAGCTATTTATAAAACTATGGAATGCATCCTTTTCATTGCAAGCTGTTGTCAGGCAACAGTTGGCCAAAGACATTCTATTACATTTAATTGATACAGAACCTTTCTTGTGATAAAAATTAAGCTCAGTCAGTAAAAATGATGTGACCTTGAAAACATTTAATATCACATAATTATACCATAGTATAGAGCATTGATTCCCAAAGGTGGGGTCATTACTCCCTCAGGGTCTCAGATCAATGAGTATCTACTACAGAAGACAAACTAAATGACAAATATTAATGGTCAGTCACTTACCAAAATAAAAGCATCACTTAAGAATAGACAAGACTAACTGCTCTAGTTGTTGATTCTGCCTGTAATATTACACCCATGGTTAATTAATCTTGTCTAAATGTTTGTATACTCAGGTAAAAGGTAGAGTAGTGATAGTAGTATTTTAAGACTAGGCTTCAAGCTTTCTTTTTGACAAAGTGTATATAGTGGCTCACTTTATCCCTAGCTTTTTCTATAGTTATATTGCTATAGGCTTAGTCTGCTGGAGGACATAAGGACCACTTTACATCATCATGTTTAATTCTCTCTATATTCTCCAATTCTGTAGTATTTGTTAATTAAAGCCCTAACTGTGTGTGCTCTCTGTCATCACTTCGATTTGAAAACTGGTTCTCATCTACCGTTACCTTTTCCAAGATAGAAAGTATGCTTATCTCTATAAGTTGCTTATGTTGTTGACACATTTAGATTTCACATTTATAAAAATGAAAATCAAAAGGAAAAACAAACAAAAAATATTTTCAATTATGTCCTTCTGGGGTTGTCTCTCTGAATCATTGCCTCCATCTATCGCTCTTCTCTTTCCAGGTTTATTTTCTGGAAAACGCATGTGCCAGATACTGAGATCAAGGTTGTAATTTGTTATAAATTTAATAACCTCAAAAATCAAACTATTTGCCAAACCTTCCCTCCAGTACTTTTTATGAAATGGCAGATTCCAAATTCTAAAGTAATACATTGATTGTACGACATGATTTCCTTGTTTTATAATTCATGGCAGACAAATGGTTAAAGTAAAATGATGTGTGTGCATTCTGAAGTAGGTAGGAAGATGAGAAGCCTAAGTGTAGCCACTTCATTCATCGTTGTTCTTTTTTCCACCCTTTCCTCTTTAAAAATACACAAAAGCAGTGGCAGTCCATTGTGGTGCAAAGCAGGGAGAGCTCGGTGTGATCGAGGCCTAAGGACCAACACTTAAACAAATACACACAGATTCATTTTTTCTCGTACGCCTTCCTTTACAATCGCAACATTTACAAGCATGAATCTGTAGACACCAAGGGACGCCATACCCTGTTGTATTAAGGTGAATGACACCAGCCTGTCCCAAGCAGAGCCTGCACACGCTGATCAGGTTCCAGGAGAAGAATGTAGCATTCAAGGCAAGGGCAATACACACATACACACTCAATGTAAAAGTGCACTGTCATCACTGAGCTCTCAGAAGAGGCATAGGCTGAGGGATAAAATGACCTGAACAGAACTTTTTGTGTAACCATTTGTGAATTATTATGGCTTTTTCTCACTGACAAAACAATCATGTGATTCTTTGATGAACTCTAGAGAATAGTGAATAAGACTTTGATTCTAAAAAAAATAACTTTAAATGTTCTTTTCTGAGGAAAGCTTTATCATCAAGGGAGAGCTTGATGTTTTCTACCAAGTTTAGCCACCTGGCATTTAATAGCTCCTTTTTCTTTCTGAGAATATCAGGTCATGGAAGAAGCAAAACAACAGTTTACAGGACGAAACAAGTCAAACTCGTGATATATTTTTCTTTGAGTTCTTCTGTATAGCTTAAAACGTATCTAACAAGTAGAAATACATTGTTCCAGTTGGAGCTTCCGAGTCCTATTCAGCACCTCCCTCGTGCAGAGTACCTCAAGGCATTATTCTTGGGCCTCTTCTCTTCCAGTTGGGTCAGTCTTTTGACACTATATGGCCTTTAATTTTTTGTAGGGAGAGTGAGATTTTTATGGCACTAAAAAGGGAAAATAGTTATTCTGTGAAAAAACTACTTGAATAAAGTTCAGCTTTATCAATCCTGGACAACTGGCCAAGGTTAAACAATTTCTATTATGCCATCATTCTGAGATTTTAATCCATGGTTTTATTACAAATTGCTAGGGTTAAACAATTTCTTTTGGCAACATTCTCAGATTTGAATCCATGGTTTTGTTACAAATTGCTTAGATTATTTCAAAGCACTTTACACAAAGCTTTAACAAAACTGTTGTAACTTAATTACAGCTGCTCCAACATGTTAATGCTCCTTTTTTATATTGGACCAAAAAATGAGAACACTTTTTTCTGTTTAAGCAGCAGTTCATTTGCTAAATTCCTTTATTTGCTTGTAAATTATTTCTTCTTCTTAGCCGCAGTCACCATTTAGACATGATCAACCTGAGCATACCTCAGACTTTATTCTCTGAAAAAAAAACATGTTTTTCTCTCTGTTAAGCCTCTTTGATATGTTGGCTTTTGTGTCTTTTGTTGTGTCTTATTGATTTCATAGAGTGTATCTAGAACTTTGGTACACTGAGGTGTATATTAAAGTGCTGTAGAATTTGGGTTCTATTAAGTTGATTCAAGCCAAAGTAATGCCATCAACACATCTGACCCATCTGATTAATCAGGTTGCCCACTACAGCTGCTCTGCTTGATATTTTCAAATACACCCCTCCTCATTAGTATAACACATATTATCCGCTACTTTAAAAAGAAATGTAAGATGATCATGTTCGGGGGAAAAAGAGCCACAGGTGGCCCCCCGCTGGTGGCAGCAGGAGAGCAGCTCTGTTCTATTTAGGTCACACCACTCGTCACGCGTCTTCTGGGTTTTCTGTTCACTTTATCTATGTGTGATGAGACTAAGTGGATCAGAGTCAGACAGAGCTACATGCCAGCACCCATGGTGCACTGCATATAGAGGTTATTTCTTGCCAGCTGCATGGATGCCAGAGAACGAAGGGGTGGGCTGCTGGGGGTGTTAGTTAGAGTTGTGAGTGTGATACGTACAAACTGCTTAAACAAGGAAGCATATGGGAAATTAGGCAAAGGGATTGGCCCTGCTGTAAGATCAGTCTTATACAAGCCTAATGGAGCTGTTCTGTTTTGACCTCAAGCATTTCTACAAAACTAATATGCTGCCTCATTAAGCCCAGCAAGGGCTGGAGGACTCTGTTCCTGAAGCTTTCCTGTTTTCTGTCTTTCCTTTTGGTGAGACAGCCTTGCAGCTCTTTTTCATTAGAATATGTGAGTGTGACTAAAAAATAGGCATCAGTGTCCAGTTCTTAATTTATGATTGCTTTGAATAGAACTATAATCAGAATCAAGTTTATTGACAATTAGGTTTGCATTTACAATCACAGTGTAGTGATCAGAGTTCATTCATAAAAAAGAAGCAACCCTTTATACCATTGACTGCTTAAATACGTATATTACATAACACTGCACTAAAATGCAATGCATTCCATTCATTGTTATGTTGTTTGCAACAGACTTTATCCAAAATCTGGAATCAGCTGCCCATTTAAATAGGGATGAAGTAGTTATTGTGTAAAATGGTCTGTTTATTTTCACTTTTCTATCTGTCATGAATGGTTTTTAGGTTAAACCCACATGCAGAACACAAACGGAGGCTGAGTAAAAGTTTAACAGAGTTTATTGAAGTTAGATTGACACAAGAACATGCACTGGATCAGGTACTGGTCCGGGTTGGGTTCACTGATGTCTTGAAGGAGTCCAGGCTTAACTTGTGAGGGAGGGAACCGTTGGGTCCAGAGACTGTTGGTTCAGCAGAGTGCACAAGCAGCAGCAGCGTCTAGCTTCTGACTTAGAGTGGCAGACCTTGATCAGAGTTTCCAGCTCTTCTCTGAGAGCAGCAGGAGAAAATCCAGACTGGAATCTTCAGGTTTGGCTCACCAGGGCTGGCAGGCAGGTTAAGCTCACCCAGAGCTTCAGACTTGAGACAGGTTTCCTGTGAGCAAAGACAGAGGCAGATTAGAATCAGGTTTCTCACTTGAGATGACTTAGATTCTTTCTGGTAACAGAGGCTCAGGTTTGCTAACCAAACTAAGGTCAACACTGCAGCGTTGAAGGAAGGTCTGGTGCTGCTTATGTAGGGAAGGTCTCCTGATGAGTAGATGAGCTCCAGGTGTGCTGGAGGGCTCCAGCCCAGGAGACCCATGGCGCACTCTGCTGGTGGAAGGTGGTACATCCCCAGATCCCAACAGTAACCCCAGTCCCTAACAGAAAACAAAAAGAAACAGAAGAGGATCCTCGGCGCCCTCTGGTGGGCAAGCCTCAGGATCCCAACACTATCTGAGTTATAGAGGAGTTAAAACCAAATTATATTTGCTGGTTATTTATTCAGACCATGTGCTGTTGCTCAAAAACAATAGTTTTAAAACAGCATTACCTTGAAAAACGTGATTGTTGATGGTGATTTAGTTTACAGCCTTTCACTCTCCATAAATATTTTAGTAATATCTCCAAGTACTTGTAATTGCTTGTATTGCTGCAGCAATTTCTTTTGCACTTCAAATAGAAGGAAAAAAAAAACTTTGAACCAAAGTGACATGATGGAAAATTCAGTGGATTTTGAAGAAGTCGCTTTTTAAGACCTGTGGGTATACCCTTATGCAGGTAACTCCCCTTATGGTGATCACTTACAAGACAAAAATATTCAGTTTGCCAGCTGATAGAGTTCCTTGCAGGCACTATTTGGGGGTAGCCATGGGTATTTCAACTAAGTAACATACCCATTGCTACTGTGTCATTAGCTAAGTAAAATGTCTAAGTATTTACACAAAAAAATGTTAAACTACGATCATTTCAGATTATTGTTTTTACTCAAAATAGAAAAGCATGAAATATTACCTCGGGTGCAGTTTAAATATTATAGCTTATATTAATACCTTTATTCTGTATACAATATAATGCATATAGCTTGGATGCATAGACTAAAGCAACCTTAGGAACCCCAACCAAGTTATGCTTATTAAAATTTGGCTACTTTTAGTGATAGGGTTAATAATCATAACCACTTATTATCCTAGAAATGAAAACCAAACAAAGCAATTATTCTTTTCTGCAGAAAAGTGAGAGAGAGGACAGACCAAGGGTGAGACCCCTTGAAAGTCTGTACTCAACTCTGCCCAAATCTCTATATTCCGCTGCTTTTATTATTGGACTTCAAAGGAATTACAGGAGTGGTCAAAAGTTACCAGGAGGGGTCAGAAGTTATCAGTCACCTACGGCTGCATAGCTGGATAATACCAGGCCCTGAAAGAAATATTTGCTATCCTTGTTTAAAGCAACCCTTAACATTCCTGGGCCAGATACCTGTAATTTTAAATAAAATGATAACATATACATTTTTCTATCACAGCCTCTGGTATTAAAACAGAAACCATAAGAGCTGAATATTAAATAATTGTTTATTTGTTTTTTTTTTCTCAAGGGAAGACCCACTACCCACGCAATGGCTTGAAATGGCAAGGGGTACTTGCTTTGGCTATCAATCAATCTTTAAATTGAAAGTTACAAAGAGGGAAAACAAGGCAAGAAAAACAGGAAGAAAATACACACCAACATACTGCCATAGGCTTATGAAATCCATATTAGGATTTAATTTGGTCTGATAGGTGCTTTCTTATCGCATGTCTTCCTCTTTCCAAAAAACTAAACCTTTCTTACTTAGCTTTATCTTAAAAAAAGGGCTATTAATCTCCATGAAAAGGATAAGTAAGGACCACAACCTGAGAGAATTTACAAAACTAGAATTATTTTTAAGTTTTATCCCCCATTCATAGATGCCTATGCCCTTGACTTGTCTCTACAATGTTTCATTCTTACTTACTCTCACATCTTTCATCTCTAGTTTGAAGAATGTTATCAGAAAGAGATGGCTTGAAGATAAAAGCCACCATCTTCAAACATGAAAATAAAAAAAGGGACCAGAAAGGGAGAGTTACTATAGACAGAGGTGAATCCCAGCAAGTAATTATTGGACCAAGAGGTATAACAGAGCATGAGAAACTAGGCAAGGCCATTTGAATCTACAATTGAAAATTGATAAAATCCCCACTGTGCTGAAAAAAAAAGTTTTATGAGATTATTGTGTCAGATCTTAGAAAAGAGTTACTGCTTTAGGTTCTGCCTAAGGCACAGTCATTGAAGGAAGGGTGTCTGTATAAAACCTAGTCAAATAGATGGGTCGGTTGCATTTAAAGCCATTTGTAACAGTAAGTTACGGTAATCAGATTTTTTTAGGATTTCATCAGACTCTCAAATGTTGAAACACCCTTCATTACAATGCAACTGCAGATGAATGTTGTTTACAGATTTTTCTGTCTTGAGGTCCTACCAAGCTACTTGAATTCGATACAGGTCTCAACTTGTTTTTCACTGACTTGGAAATATTTTTTTCCTCCATTCCAATGTAGATTTTCCTAAGTGTTTAGGATTATTATCAAGGTAATTTAATCAATTCTGTCCAAGCTTAAACAGTCAGAGAGCCACACCTTTCAGTCCTCAATGCGTTGCCCTCTGGTGGAGCTTGTTGCTTGCTTTAAGTTGGGATGGTGGATTGTATTCAGATGTCCAAAAGATATTGACTGTGAAGTATTATGTTGCCTAAACCTGGTTTATGCTCAGAAACCAGGTCGCCTGCGTGTTTGTCGCAGTCAATGCAGATATGCCCCTTCCGCAGACACTCTGGTGCACCTGTTAGTTCTGGTTCTAGGTATGCGGAGCAGGCTGGAGCCAGAACACCTGAGTGGTCTGGAGGGTTGATACACTGATAGCAAGTCTGTGATGTATTTATTTGCTATTTATTTACTAACAGAAGTATTTTAAAGTCTATTCTCTGAGATACAGGGAGCCAGTGTAAGGACTTTAGAACTGGGGGGATGTGCTCTACTTTCTTAGTCTTAGTGAGGACATGGGCAGCAGCGTTCTGGATCAGCTGCAGCTGTCTGATCCACCTTTTAGGCAGACCTGTGAAAACACTGTTGCAGTAATCAATTCGACTAAAAATAAACGAAAGGATTAGTTTTTCGAAATCATGCTGATACATTAGTCTTTTAATCCTGGAAATGTTCTTCAGGTGATAGAAAGCCGACCTTGTAAGTGTCTTTAAATGCTTTTGAAGGTTCAAGTCTGAATCCAGCACTACCTAGATTTCGGACCTGATCAGCGGTCACTAGCTGAAGCGACTGAAGCTGTGTGCTAACTTTAGATCTCTCCTCTGTTGGTCCAAAGATTATTACTTCAGTTTTGTTTTTATTCAGTTGAAGAAAATTATGGCACATCCAGGCATTGATCTCTTCTAAGCATTTCCTCAGTGCTTGGATTGGTTTGTCACCTGGTGACATGGTGATGTAAAGCTGTGTGTCGTCAGCATAGTTAGGATGGACCCTTGGGGGAACCCCACATGTGATTTTTGTCATCTCTGATGTAAAGTTGCCTACTGATACAAAAAAGTCCCTGTCCTTTAAGTAGGATTTAAATCAGTTGAGAGCTGTACCAGAGAGGCTGACCCAGTTTTCCAGGCGTTCTAACAGGATGGAGTGATCTACAGTATCGAATGCTGCACTGGGGTCCAATAGTACCAGCACTGTGGTTCTTCCGCATTCTGTATTTATACGGATGTCATTAAACACCTTGATAAGGGCGATCTCTGTACTATGGTATACGTATTTCTTGTTTGGTACCTTACTGACTTATTCTGTTTGTATGACCGCAATTGTGGAAAATGATTTGTTAAGATGGACCAGCTAGAAGAGCGAGGTTTTTCCACATGGATCCCCAGATGTTTTTCATTTATGTCTTTAGACATAAATGTCTTTAGACATAAATGAAAAACATCTGCGTCATACGTTGGACAAGCTCATTGTGACACACTGTTGCGGGAGTATACACAGCCCTTAACTGTGCTCACAAAAACCTTAACTTTTAGTGTGTTTTCTAAGATTCAAACAGTCTAAGTGTCATGATTCTGTCTAAGGCTCGGACCCACATGCAATGAAGCCAAACAGAGAGACACAAAATAAAAGTGCAATGGGTTTTACTGAAGTGTATATTGAGTTCGGTGCAGAGTTCCTCCGAACTCTGCTCAGCCGGAGACTGGAAGACGAAGGGAAGACAGACTGTTAGGTTCAGGCTCAGTGGGAAATTGGAGTTGTCAATCTTGAAGGAGAGGATTTGTTGCCACTCACGTTTCCAGAGAAGAAGAGACACTTAGACTTCAGTCTGTGTGTTAGTCTTCCAGAGAATGTTTGATTCGGTAGAGGGCGGAACAGGGTTTACCCAGAACTCGGACGGAGGGGAATGATGTAGCCGCTGGTTGCAACTCAGTTTTCCTGTGGTACTTGAACGGGTCGTGGTGAAGATGACTTCCTTACTCAGAGAGATCTCAATGTGCTCAAAGGTGGCTGGATCCAAACCTCCTGTTTGTAATCCGTCGCTCAGTGTAAGACTCAGTTGATCCCACTTGGGAGGAGGTGGTCCAAAAAGGTCCAGTTTGCAGGAAGGCTTCCTGCCGAAAGGCAAAGAACAAACAAGGTTTAGTCTCAGGGAGAAACAAGCACTCAGTAAAACTCTATGTGATCTCAGCTTAACTAGAGGACATAAACTCTAAATGCAAAACTCAGACTAGACTCAGAATAAAACCAGGCTTGGCTAGAGTACCCCAAACTGGCAAACACTCTGGCAAGTAGTGGCAACTAGCAGCTTAAGAGCAGTCCGGTGAGGAGGCAACAGCTGTGTGTGAGGAGGCGAACCGGAGCCAGGCGCCTCCTGGTGGTGGAAGGGAGAAACACAAAAGACAAGACAAACAGACGAACACAAAAACTCGGATCCTGACACTAAGATCAAGTTAAAGTAGTTTTTAAAACAAAGATCATATGAAAAACTTCCAATTTTTTGTTTTTTTCTATGTTAGTCAGTTTGTTGGATGTCTTACAAAACCTTTTTAATTTGAAACTGAGTTCAAATTGCTGTTGGTCTGATATTCCTTAGGTAATGGATACTTTCTTTTAGTCATAGCTTTTTCAGTGCTTTTGGTTTAGTTATTATAGTATGTCGCAGTAAGTCAGTCTTTTCCATTCAGTAAAGATGTTTGTGACTAAATAAATACATTTTAGTATAAGGAAGAGCTCACATACAATTTAGGTCCTTCTGCAAATAGTAAAATGACAACACTGACAAAAATTTAGCAATTAACTAATTAATTTGTCTTGTGTCTGACCAGCAAAATGTGAAAGTGTTTTAGTGACCCCCAAGGGGCACATGATACTTAAGTAAGTCCCAAAAGAGAACCAAGAAATGTCTCCATTATTTTTGTTGGGTCCTGAACAGTCATGTTAATAGGTTGAGCCAAAAAATAAACAGCTGCGTTCTGAACTTTCCAGTGTTGTATTTTCCCTGATGCTGTTTTCTTCTTTTTAATGTGAGCCAGCTGAACAAAACAAACAGATCATGTTGGAAACATTGTCCATACGTACTGCCAAGTTTGCTTTGTGTTTTTATTTGTCAGCCTATTGTTTATGAGAAAAAATGTAACGCTTACAGTCCTCCTTTTGAGCATAACCTGACTTTTAATCTTGAAAGAGGTCAGTGTTTAGTTTGAGGCTGATCCATCACCAAAATACTTTGAGTCCGATTGTCTAAGCTGTTGCCTCTGTTCAGTGTCTACATAAAACTTACAAACTAGACTCTGGTTACTTTGCTAATGAAAATGACAAACAGTCAAATTAGCTTTAGATGTTATTTTCTTTTTATGCTCTTTGAAGGTGAACATTTTTAAAGCTTAGTTGACAAGTTTCGACTTGGGCAGCGGGCTTCTTTTTTTTTTTCTTTCTTTTTTTTTTTGATTTTAAGAGTGTCCTGTCTGGCAATGTGGCAATAAGAATAATTGTCTTGATGCCAAAAAGATTCCAACAGATTTTACTTTCACAGGTGGAGCAGTACGGCTATCGCCATAGTGTTCTGCTTGATTTCTGCATATAAATAGCTTTATTATAATTATGCAGGGAGTTTTAGAGATTATATGGACACTGCAATGTAGGTAGAACAAGAAAGGAAAAACAGAAAAAAAGGAGAAAAGATGAATGAGGATGTAAAAGGGAGATAATGATAAACATTTTCAGTCAGCTTCATCACCTGCAAAGAGATGTAAAAAGAACAGAACAACCAACAACATGGTACGAGACATACAATAAAGTAACGCCGAGATACTATAGCTGAAGTATAAGTATAAGGTTTGTTTTAATGTTTGATAAATCGTTTATTGACCAATTCATCGGTTAATGAGCCAATCGATCAGCGGAGATCTACAGTTCTTGATTCTAGCTAAATGCTGCCCAAACTAACATTTTTACAAACAATAATCGAAAATTTGTTTTACCAGAAATTAACAAATGAAGCCTTTATAGGTCTTTTTCTAGGTAACATTTTACTACTAAACAATACCATTCAATTTTCTTTCGCTTTAGCAGGGTCGCAGATTATTAAGATTATATCTTATGAATACAAAGGATCTTTTATAAAACCGAGATAGTTCTTTTGGTGATAATAGTGGTCACTGCTAATGGATTATAGTAGCACCAAGGTTTACATGTTAAAGCTTCGTGTTTTTGGGACCGTATTATTTAGCAGAGTCAAGTCTTCAGTCCTGGAGACCGATTTTATCTGGAAGTTTTTTTTTGTTTGTTTATTTTTTTCCTGGGTAGTGTGTTGCAGTTTAGAGTAGAGCTGCTTGTCCTCCATGTAGCTAAATGCAACAATTTGAGTTTGTATGTAGAAAAAACTGAAAACTTTTATTTTTTGGGACATGATTATTTTTTAATTTTTTCCATGTTATCTCCGTTTGGAGGTTTTATTAGCAGGACCCACTTCTATGGAGGAGAAGACCAAAATCATGTTGGACCTATATGTCCCTTCCTTTCCCCCAGATGAGTAAGGGACAGTTGCTGGTGAAAAGACCAAATTGATAGATTTTTCTTGACTTTTGCCGCTTTTCTTTCTAAAACAAAGAAGTCCACAGAATGACTAAAGTACTATATTTAGACATGTATGCCGAAGTGTTAAAATATCATAGAAATAATCTAAAAAAAAAAGAAGAGTTAAGTTGTTGAACATCAGATTAAAAGTGCTTTCCCCTATTGGTCAAAGGTTAGGTTAGGGTTTTCTGATATGTCTTTATGTGGATGCCACACTGAAAACCATAACACTGTCTACAGTTTAGTGATGGGCCTATCTTCTTAATTTTCAGGACACAGGAGTAAAGTTTTATTTTTCTTAGTTTGAGTTGATATAAAGGAGAACATGTTTCCTACTATTCTTTTTTTAGATCTTGTGTTTTATTCCAAAAACTAGTTTATCTATTTCAAAAGTATTATCTTTTATGCATTTGGACAAATTAGAGTTTAAGAGGTTTTGAGAGAAATTCTTAGGAAATAATGTGTTTGGGGGGGTTGGAGCTATAAAACGAAATTAAATTTTAATGTTGCCAGTTTAACAGAGAATCTGCTTCAGTACAAACCCATAACACTGAAGCTTTCCTTTCTTGCTGAGTACAATCGATCTGCCCCATGGGTCTTTCTTAATTAAAGTTCTAACCTTTGTTTGGCTGTAATTGTTCATTGGATCAATCCTTTCTCTTAAGTTGCTCTTGTAAAAACATTGAGCGCAGGCAGAACAAGAGAGGATATTTCTTAGACTCACCCTGATAGCATGTTATTGCTATTAGAAAAGGCTGTTTTCAAATGTGGAGTCTGGGAAATAGGTGGGCTGTGGTGCAGTTCATCTTCATCATCCTAACAGTATGTTATTGTCTTCTCTTATCTTTGTACTTGGAACAGACTATGGCAGAGTACACCTCTTTGCTAAACGACCTATCTGAAAACATAACCAACGAGGATCTGGAGCAGCTCAAGTCGGCCTGCAAGGAAGACATCCCCGAGGACCAGAGCAACAACATCACCTCCTCCAAGGAATGGTTCAGCTACCTGGAGAAGAACGACAAGCTGGCCCAAGGTAAAGAAACAAAAAAGCTTGACTTATAGAATCTCTGTAGTATGAAACTTTTTTTGGCTAATTTATCTTCATCGGCTTAAGTTGAAACTGTACCATTCCCATGCAGATAACCTGTCTTACATTGAGCACATCTTCGAGATTTCTCGGCGGCCGGATCTTCTGACTAGGGTGATAGAGTACCGCACCACTGTGCTCAAGATCTCTGAGGATGACGAGATCGACACCAAGCTAACACGTATCCCCTCTGCCAAGAAATATAAAGGTAGCACATTTTGTAAGCTTAGACTGACAGGTCATAGCAGGTTTATTTTCTCACAATCTCATAAACTGGTTTCTGTACAATAATTCATTTTTAAATGTATTCCTCTTTTTCTCTTATTCCCTTCATCCCTCAGCATGGAAAAAAATGAATTGATTTAGCAGAGCATGCTGACTGACACCTTTGTCCCAAAAATACAGAAAGAAGAAAATTTCTGATACAAGTATGTTTAACATCTAAAACACCTAAAGGTGATCTGGCAAAATCCTGGCCTGAAAATTAGATTTCCAGTCAAAAATAAAGCAATTGGAATATAATGCTCCTGTATCAAAACAAATAAAACACAGAGTCAGGATGTTACACACCAATGCAAGATGTTGCAGCTGTGTCACAAATATCTAATTGGCATTTATTAGAAATAATGTCTATTTTACCAAGGATATTATTTATTTAAGCACCTGTTACTCTACTTATAAATAAGTCCAGGCGGACAAAGATGCAATCTACAAAGTATGAGGATGATCAAACTTGGAAACAAAAGATGCAGCAATCTTCCAAATGAGGGCATGGTCTGCCCTCTAGTGGTTAAACATAAACACAGGAAATGTTTGGCTTGGCTGCTCAAATATTTTGTCATCAAACAATATATACGTATATGTCCAAAATCTAAAATATTTCAAACTTCACAAGTGAAAATCCAGTTACAGAGGACCTGAATCTTAAAAGCAGATTAAGGTTTTAACGAGAAATACATACAGAAATGTGAAAAGCCAGGAATTTAGATTTTGTATTATTTCTTTCAACATTCATTTAAAAATATCAAACCTGTCATTTTCGTTTGCAATCATTTTACACCATATTTCATTTCTACTAAAAGATAATCTTACCATACTGATTGCTGTTATATTTGTCCTAGTAGTCAGTATGAAATAGGTTACTTATTTTACAGACTTTTATAGCTTCAATGACAACTTGTTGTTCAAAGAGGTATATTCAGTATTATTTCAATAAAGAACTTATACCTTTCTGTTAATGTTACTGTAACCACTTCCAAATATTTTTTTTTTTTTTTTTACTAGATTTTTTAAATTTATTTTAGTGATACGAAGAAGAGTTTGAAGGCTTCCCCCTATAGGTGACATACACAAGTGACTCAAAGTTTAAAACATTTTAAAGATCTTTGTAGCCATGTCTTTCTTTGGTATATATTAAAAATATTTCTGCTCTGTGAGAGTATTATAGTAAAAAGTATTAACTGCAGCATTAAACAGGAGGGAAAATATTAAAGGAAATGTTTAATAATGTTTATATATTCATAAATTTCTATTTCTGTTTTCCTCTCTCTCTCCAACACCCCCATCTGAAAAACAAAGACATCATCCGCCAGCCGTCTGAAGATGAAATAATCAAGTTGGCACCTCCACCTAAAAAAGCATGAGGTCAATACCCACAGTCTTAATCTTTGCACCTTGAATTCTCCACTACTGGCACTCAAACCGACCAATCAACCATTTCTCATCGACCCCATTAATTATTCCCACCTCAGCCATCCCCACACCACCTCCAGACACACCTATAACCACACATATACACTCACACCATCCATGCACCCCTTCCACCTTAGGTACCACACTCCATGACAAGGGACCACGCAGGATCGCGGCTATAACTTCGACCTATCAGATCGTAGCGATGCAGCCTTATCCCCAGCTGAGGGGGGATGGGAAGCTGTGTAAAAATAAAGACACTTCAAGATAAAATTTTGAGATGGACCAACGTTGTCTGTGTATGAGGAGAAAACTGAAGTCTATCCTGAATGCTGAGTGGGTCAGTTCTGAATGAGTGTGTTTGTGATGTTGTGTGTTCAAGTCACTTTAAGGTTGTCTAAAATTAATCAAAAATGATGTCTACCCATGACCAAGCAGAAGTTACAAACCTTCCCGCTGAGCGAAATAAAACTAAATGGCTAGATTTAATGAAACTCGAATATCAAAATACATTTGTGGTTATATGCAGTGATACTTAACTTTAAGTAAGGTGTTTGTCTTTGCTAAATCAAATTACTTTAAATCCAATTTGTCTGTAGCCAAACTCTTGAAACTGTATTCATTGAAAATTCAAGGTTAATATTTCAACACACACTTAAATAACCAAGTTAGTAACCAAGCTTTACAGAACAAAAGACAACCTCCTCATAAGGTTGGATAATAGATTAATTATATGAAAAGTTGTCTTTATTCTTTTCTGTGAAGGTGTTTGTTTTAGCTTGTAGCTAGCTACATAAATATTCAAACGTGTTTTTTGTGATAAGGAAAGTTGCCAAAATACCTAACATGTCTATCACTTAGGCATGTCTTAGCGTTAGCGCTTATCGCAGCTAAAGAGTGAGTTGTTATTTTTGCCTCCAAAGCTAAGCTAAGCTATCTCCTGCTTAATGAAGCAAAGACTGAGAACCAGTTTCCTAAAACTTTATCCTGACTCCTGCAAATATGCATTTCTCTACAAATTCAACTATTCCTTATAGCTTACTTATCTCCATCAAGTTACTTAAGGCTAAATGCTAATATTAAATTCAATAAAAGGACCACTCTCTCTGTTTCTCTAAAGCTCAATGATCATTCCCTTTATGGTATTATGTTAATATGAGAGGGATTTGTCTTAAGAGGGGCATCCATAAAATCGCCAATATTTGCCTTTAGCTTATGGTAGCTGCAAGAGTTATTTAAAGTAGTTATGTCACTATAGCATTTATTTCTTCACTTGGAAATTAATTTTTAAGGGACCAGTTAGAGTCGATGTTGTTTGTAGGGGCAGATTAGAGATGTAAATAAATAATATATTACAAGAACCTACCGAATTTTAGAACTAATATAATTATCTAAATGTTTTGCTCCCTTGGGCAAATTTAGCAAACTAGCTCTAGCAAGAACTACTGTGCAGTTAGCTTGGCAAAAGAGTGTAAATTAAATGTTACCTAATTCAAAACTATTTATCTATTTTGAAACAAAGCAAGATTGGACCCTGCTTTTCATATATATATTTTGGGAGAGTTAGATATAATACGTTGACTTTTCATGTACGTGATCCTTACATGTTTTAAACCTTTTCTGTGCCAATGTGTTTGTTGTTCAGAGGCAAACTGACGCGTGTATATCGGAAGGCCATTCCAGGGAAAAACAGAATCCGTTTTATGTGATCATTGATGTTCTTTACCAAAACATTCACGTTGTAATATCAATCCCCAATGCACACAAAGGCTCATTATCGGACTATGCCATTTCCGACATGCGCTGACACGAAGACAAGCTAGCAGACTGTTGAATCTTAACTTTTATGACCACTCTTCTGAACACTGTGTATCTTTTTTCCCCATGACAAAGCCTTAGCAGAGTTTGTGTTTACCCCCAAAACATTTTTCACTACTGTGAGCAATTCGGCGTGTGGCAAGCAGAAACAGGCATCAGCACACGCGTTAGGTCAATCAAAGCACTTCTCCATTTTAAAGAGAGTGATGCGACTCTCCTTTTGAGATTTGCTATGGATTTCGGTGTCAGTGAGTACAGAATGTATGTGGTTTATTTCTGCAACCGTCTCTGCTGTCCTCAAAGCTGTAGGATTTAAAGCTGAGACATCAAGTGTCTCTTAGTTGTATGACTAGTTATTTACCCGAGCACTGACTCTCTCTTGCTTGTATTCCACTATGCTCCAATTCAACCCTAGTGCCAATGACCGAGACTTTTAGTTGGATCACAGTTTGCGTGGTCTGTTTCGTTTTGCTTTATATAGCTTGACTTGTATTGTATTGCTGGAGAGATTTGTATCCTATGCATTAATGTCTTTGAGAAAAATCTGTCTAGACTGCTATTTTACAGAATGCAGATCTTTGTTCTACGCCAGGGTCTTTAAGATGATCGTGGTTTTTATGTTAAAATAGTATTATTTTTTAAGCATTTGGTTAGCTAATATGAATTAACAGAGCACACCTTTATGAAGAGGAAGGGGGGAAAAAATCTGGAAACTGGGGTGAAAACAAATCTGTTTGGGAACTGACTGTATATATATATGGTATATCCCACAAAATAAAAATCCCAATATACATATATTGGCTGAAACATGACGAATGTGAAAAATTCAACCAAAATATTTTACTTTACTTCTTTACTTTACTACATGGCAGTTGGCTTAAGTATTTACTGTTGATTAACTATTTTTACTTGTTTCAGTTTTGGATCCTCTAGAAATGATATAAAGAAGACCTGTTTTTCATATAATTTAAAACATGCAGTCACATAAACTGCATGTTCTGTGGTGAGAATATGTAACATGTTGAGTATATAAGTCATCAAATTATTAGTTTTGTATTCTCCCCAGTTTCCATGCTTGTATTTGCTCCACCATATATTAAGTGAAATGGTGGCAGCTCTGCTTTAGATTCAGGCAGTGGCACACAAGGTAAATCCATCTCACAGGAAGGCAACTGTATGTCTGTTATGAACTTTCTATAACAATTATTTCCAGTGTTTCAATGCACGTTGCCTTGGCTAAATTTTTAAATGGCAGTTAACAGGTGTTTTGTTTTTTTTGTTTTTTTTCCAGAAGTTTGTTAATTCTACAAACCAAAAGACAATTTTTTCTTTGCAGATCTTTGCATGTTTCAGATATTTTAAATGAAATCACTAAAGGAGGTTAAGAGCCAATGGTTTTGTTTTTGTTTTGGTTTTTTTCTGTTTTCCTTTTTTTATTATTATTATTGTTAAAGAAGGTATGGAAACGTTGCTTGTGAAATTTGATGTGAGTTTTTGTTTCTCTCTCCAGCCAGAATTCTAATTATCAGTGGAGTAAAGTGTACCTTTTTTCATTACTGATTTCAAACTGAATTCCTGATGAACACTTTGGTTCAAATATTTTTCTTAAATAGTGTCTTCATCAGTTTTTGGCTATGCTAAAGTTTTACTTTTTCCTAAAGCTTACATTAATCAAATTCTGCTTCTCTATGTTAGCTCTCATGAATGGAACAGTCTTTCTGACTTTAACATGACACAGATGACACAAAATTTTATGGTAGCTTAACTTTTTTCTGTGCAGCCATTGGCACAAAATATAAACATATCAGCCACAGATGATGTCAAATTTGAATTTTCACATACAAAGTACATATCAGCTCAGTTAATGCTGCAGAGGTATAAGCCAATTGTACTTATGGTAAATACATAATAAGTGTGGCAACCATGCTTTGATTTATTCAGCATGTGAAGCTAACAATCGACTAAAAATCATTCCAGTATTTTCCCCTTAAAGATGAGTCCCTGTTTTTGTTTTGTTTTTTCTTTTGATTATACTTGGTTGTAAATATGTATTTTGGATATATGTCATGGTGTTTGTTTTTAAATTGATTAATTTATTTAATGCCTATATATTGTTGTTTTGAAATGTCTTGATTTTGTTTTGCTAACTGGAGAAATGTCAAGAGATTCAAATCATGTATACCTTGTATTATCCTTTCATTTTCTTCTTTCATGATTTGCTGTTTCAGCTTTGGGTGATGTTTTTTTTTTTCAAAAGGTTAAAAAAAGAAATAAGTGGTATTCATTTATTTGTATCTTCTGATATGTAACTTTATGTTTAACTGTGTTGTATTTTGATGAGACGTGTTGTGGTCACTGCTTGTATAACAATTTCTTATTCAGAGAGTTTCCAAATCATGACAAAAATAGATGTGGCAAGTTATTACTTTTGTCAATGTAAGTTTGCTATGATAAAGGGGGTTGAAACCTTAATCTTTTAACTGGGAATATATACCATCTAAAACTAGTGCAAGGATACAAATACTGATTTCAATGTAAGTATTTATCTAATAGTTTAAAGTAAAAACAAAGCTATATATGCTATTTAGCTAACTAGCCAGGTAATGTTTTCTTGCTTTAAACCCCTTTTTTTTTAAATCCAACAAAAATTATTAACCTTTCATTCATTTTATTTGTATAGCTTTTACAAATAACTGGCCCTTTTATTAACACCATTATGTTTTTTGTTTTCCCTACACTGGGCTGTTTCAGGGCTTTGATTAAATTTGCTGCTTTATGATCTGCTGTTAGTGACTAGCTAAAGGGGCTGTCGATGATATCATGAGCTGGTGGCTGTTAGAATGATGAAGTGAGTTGTGCATGTAGGGAATAGGAGTTTTGGCAGTTTAAAAAGGAAATAGAAGAGATAGTAGCTGAGAAAAATCTGAAAGAGGATCCTTTTGAATAAGGATGTGTTTTTGGATAATATATGATGCAGCTCCGCGATTCATTTTTTGGGGAGCAATATTGCCTTTGTATGTATTTTTTCACCCAACTCTAACTGCAACACATACAGATCGAAACATTGCAGCCTTGAACAAGGTTTGTCTTTACTTTCTGCAAAGCTGCAGAGCAAAAATACAAAAAGCTTCACTGTTTTAAACAGGATAGTTAAAAGTTTGATTTGTTGACAGAAAAGTGTTTTTCTTTGTTTCATTCTACATCCTAAAACACACATGCTCAACATTTAGCAAGTGTCATGGTGTTTCTGGTTAACAATCTTGGTTTCTGAGTATTTGTGACAGATTCAGAGGTTTGCTGAAGAGTGTATGTGTTTTGCAATAGACATAAGAGGCTATTTTGAAGTAATGTATTTTAAGTGCTTTTCATATAAACTTGACAGTGTTAGCTGCTGGGGGGTTAACTTAAGGCTTAAAACATTATTGAGGTGGACTTGATGGCAATCATAATATTTTGAATTGTGAGTTTGAGGCTTTTACAGACAGAACCAGTGTTACAGCATTAGGAGTAGTCCCAACAATATAGAAAACACAGAGAAAAATAGGTTTTAGGTAGAGGGAGAGCTTTGTTAAAACTCTCCAATTGAATTCAATCTGAAGATTTCTCATTCTTGTCTTTTATTCTGTTAACTGCATTGCTCTCTGATGGTGTAGCAAGTGGCAGGTGTGCTTGTGAAACCAAGCATCCTGTCCACTGTGTTACTTAGGACCTAACACTGCTGAATAAATGTTCTCATGTAAATGTGGTTCTGTTGAAACTTATACACGGTTGATTTGGTTTGAGGCATTAAACCAATCAAATTCTTGCCCCGTACTATTAATACAGATGTACTTGTCTTAGACAGGAAATAGTAATGTTACTGCATTAGTTGTACACGTTCACCCAATACACGTTACCAATTGTAAGATTTCCCTCTCATAGGGGAAGGAAAGTACTTCACGAACATTTTGCAGTGATTGTAACAGATAAGAAGGAAAAAAAATAATAATAAACATGTTGCTTTTGTCATGATTTATGAGACTAAACTGAAATTATGCCATTTTGTCATTGTGCTAAAATGATATAAATATATATTAAAATATATTTGCTAACCAAAGTTTTGTCGCCTGGATTATTTCAGATGTAGATGAGAATTCGCAGAATGTGAAAATAACTTGAATGATTTCAATGGGAACTGATACAATGGACAGTCAGGAGAGCTGTGAAGTGGGATAGTGGTGAGAAGATCTGCCAAATGAAAATATGAACTCTTTCTCACTTTTTAAGATCTACATTTTGATGAAAACTAACAGTCCTGAAGTAAAACATTTACCACAAAAGGATGCTTCCAGCTTCAATTTCCGAGGTAAGGTGGTGTCGTAAGGCTTTTAACCCCAGTTCTAACCCTTAAACTCCTGTACAATAATGACCATTACAGTTAAATAGTTTAAAACTGTTTAATCACACTGTAGGATGTGTTTTCAGAATAGATCTTTGTGCCTGAGGTCATTTTCAAGCTATTGTTTGAATTATTTTTTAATCATTCATGTATGTGCTTGTTCACAACCCCGCTTGGGATAAAGCATGTCAGAAAATGGATGGATGGCATAATATGCTTGATGGATAATATGCTTGTTTAACCCTAACTTTACCTGCCTGTTTCATGTTAAGGCTAATATTTTCCCAAGCACTTCATCTAATTAGGACAGATCAACCTTATTATGTACGTAACAAAGATTTGAAAATAAAATGGGAGCATACAGACAGAGTAGATCATTCTTAATAGAGAGTTGTCAGTTTGCATTTGGATTGTCCTTGATCCAGAACACTGTGTATTTTCTGAATTTGGCTGAAGGCAGTGATGTCTCCTCATTTACATTATAACAACTCATATGTTATAATGATGTAAAGATATGGCAGGTTGTTACCCTGGCAACATATATTATGCTACTTTAAATGTTATTCTGGGCTGACTTACTGACTATGTTAGCACAATGGTAAATGCTGCCATTGTACCCGTGCAACCTATATGGTCTGAGTAAGATTTCAATTCTGTTGAATGTGTTGTAATGTTAAAATGTCATTTAATACATTTACACCATAATATGTTAATTCAAGTGTTTGTTCTGGGTGAGCTCATCCGATAAAATAATCGGTGAGAAAAAACTTGCATAGAGCTTTCCGTTTTCACTATAATCTTATTTTTTTTGGATAAGATATAGAAACTTGTTTACCAAGATAACGATTTTTTTATGGGTCTCCAGACACAGACACTGTTTGTGCATTCAAAAAATACCGTGAGTATAGAAGTCTGTTGTTCTCTCAGGGACCCTTTAACACCATCAGCTTAGAAGTTCAAACTGACAAAGAAGGGGATAAGGGATATATGATAAATATTCCCTGCTTACTTCAGTGTTGACAGAAAAGATTAGAAAAAGCTTCCTGTGCTTTTCCCACTAAGTTGCTTCTTAGTAATGATTTATTTCTTACTTAGAGGCCTTACAGCCCAAAAGATTATATAAAAAACTTAAAACAATCTAAGCAATACCCTCTTAACAAGGTTTATGATTTTATTCTTGTGTTGATTGATATACACTCAGACAACACAACAGAGACCTCTGCAAATCATGCCAACTTTTAAAAAGTGACAAAAGTCTTACCCAGTCATCTAAAAATTGATGACTGGACACTTCAAAATGTGTTCTGTGTTTCTGACCTGCATTAACACACAGATTATTAGTCAATTCACCAACAGTACAACCTTTAATCCAAACAATCTCTGACAATATTGATCTGACCAATGCATTAAAGTCTTGTAGTATATTTTACAAAGCATATATTGAGGCATGTGTTGATGACCTTTGTAATGACATTTGAGATTTCTATAGCTGGTCACACCAAAAACTGATTCAGGAAGGGGTTCATCTGTTTGTGGCTTTTTGAAAATACTGTGTAAGGGGCAACAAAATGCAACCGATTCCTCTATCAAATTTCATTGTGTGGGAATTTTAAAGCCATCCATCCATCCATCTTCCTCCGCTTATCCGGGGTCGGGTCGCGGGGGCAGCAGCTTAAGAAGGGAGGCCCAGACTTCCCTCTCCCCAGCCACTTCTTCCAGCTCTTCAGGAGGAACCCCAAGGCGTTCCCAGGCCAGCCGAGAAACATAGTCTCTCCAGCGTGTCCTGGGTCTTCCCCGGGGCCTCCCCCCGGTGGGACGTGCCCGGAACACCTCACCAGGGAGGCGTCCAGGAGGCATCCTAAACAGATGCCCAAGCCACCTCAACTGGTTCCTCTCGACGTGGAGGAGCAGCGGCTCTACTCCGAGTCCCTCCCGGATGACCGAGCTTCTCACCCTATCTCTAAGGGAGAGCCCAGCCACCCTACGGAGGAAATTTTAAAGCTCTGGGGAAAAAAAGGACGCCTAGTACAGTATAACAGTTACATATTAAAACAAGCTGATTTAAATCTTTACAACCCCACAATATGATCAAGTTATAATTACTATGCCTGTTTTTTTTTTTTCTTTTTTTGTCCACTTGATGGCACCATAGAGCAATGAAAGCATTTTAGGCTTTATGTCGACATCACTATTCAAGGCCTACATTGATAATCACATAATGAAATTACCAACAAATGAGAAGAAAAAAAACATCTTTGTCGGTGTCTTTTATTTATTTTTTTCAAACAAATTAAAATGTATATTTGCTATTGAATCAATTTTCCTGAATAAACATAATCCCCCTCAAACACAAGATGTCATTAAGACTTTGTTTTTTGGGCTAAATCTGGTCGGTACGTCATATTTTTTATTTAGTCCAGGAATAGCTTTTTGAAAATTTGGCTATGTTTGGTCAGTCAGATTTTTCCCCATTTTAGTCCAATAAAAGTTATTAGTAATTTTAAAGGTAAAATTACAGCTTTTTACCTTTAACTTTTTAACCAAATGTAGACATTGGTTTTTAATGATAAAAAATAAAAAAGGGGATAAAAGTGAAATCTTATCCTATATTATTTAATTTTCCTACTTCAGAGGGGATTTTAATGGCCTGTATAGCGCAGTTTCAAGTCAGGGCACTTGACAAAAGCGCGTTGTCAGTTTAACTGTAGCTCTGATGAATTTCAATGATGAATTCCTCTCGACATCTAAAATGATTGTTGTTGATTGCAGGTGTGTCTAATTGTTCCCAATGACTTTGCTTGTAAAGTGGAAACACAGCTCCGACGAGCTCCGAGCTCCGAGCCAACTCCCATGTCAGAGAATGAAGAAAGCACATCCAGTTAGTTACAGTCAGAGAAACTACACTGGAAAAACAGGCAGATCTCCAACATCTATAAACAAAGGTGTTGATGGCAGCAGCACAGCTGATAATTCCCTCGGGATGGCGTCACAGACAAAACTCCTTGATGGATTTCACTGATTGATTTCTCCTCAGTGCAAAAGTAGGTTTGGTCACAATCCAAGATTATGCTAACTGGAAAACAGGGCACCATGAATGTAGAATTTTGTGAAAGCCACACTTATAAACTATTTATAACTCTGATACCTGTTTTATCAAAAGGTTTAGAAGCGCAATCTTTTTGATGAAAAAAACAGTTACAGTGGAATCCACTTATAGTGGTCTCGTTGGTCCAGAACCAATTTGAACACTATAAGCGGTTGATTACGAATTTACCGTTATTTCACTTATTTTTTTATGCAGAATATCATCTAAATCCCATTTGTGGGTTTTTTAAATAAAAAAAATTAACTGAAACAGATAGCTTCCGCATTTACTGAATGTTATTACAGTACCGTGCAAGTTTAATTACAGTATACTGCACTGTGCACAGACATAACTCTGGTAGCCTGGTGCCGCCAGTGCATCTTTTTTTTTACCAAGCCTGAATTCTGAAAAAAACGGTTTCATGGAACAACAACATAGAAGATAACTGCATACGCTACAGAAAATTAAAGCTAGCCTATGTCTGTTTTGTGTTGCGGATCTGCTACGCCGCATTAAGAAATCACTTCACATATTTATCCATGGTTCCCTGGATCAGAGTGTTGTCCAACACTGAGTTCACTTCTTTTTCAAAACAATGTAAAAGGTCAAAGTTTTTTAAACCAACATGCAGGACAGCAGTCTTTAAAATGCAAACTGCATTCCTCATCTCAGCTCTGGAAGAGACAACAGTCTCCTCTTCTTCATCCTCCTCCTCCCCCTCCTCGCTGCGTCCAGCAAAGCGCTCTTGTATACGATGTGCCTGAGGTGCAAACCGCTACAACTACTACAATATGAATGGAATTCAGGAAATATTTGAGATGCAATTTCTAATAAAAGCTATGATAATATCCTTAACTTGATAAGGCATCACAGACATTGAGTGAACGCAAGAAGTGAGGATTCCTCTGCTTTGACAGCAGTAGAAAAATTTAAGAGGCCCCATCTGGCCACCCCTATGAAACATTTCTAGAGGCACCCCTGTACTACATATGTACAGGGGTGCCTCTAGAAAATCTAACTCTAAATATAAACCAGATTTAGTTGGTGTTCTTCTCATTGCACCAGTACAAATTCTCATTGCTTTATTAAATCCTCTTTCTATTTTCATTAAAATGTGTTTTAGCTGCTGCTCCATATATATAACACCCATAATCCATTATTGATCTCATTAACGCCTTATAAATATGCACCAATGATTGTTTACTTCCTCTCCAATCTTTTCCTACTACTGCTCTCATGAGATTTATGATTTTCTTACATTTCGTCTCTATATTTTTATATGTGTTCTCCATGTTCCTTTTTTAAACCAACCACACAATATTTGGGTATATGGTCGGTGGGTATAGAGGGCAACTGGCAGGACGATGAGATAACGGATAATTAGGAGCTGGAAAGAGTGAAGCAGGTGAAAGGCATTAGTAAGGCCAGCAACCACTGCAGATCATGAAACATTCTACAGAGATGAAGAAACAAGCTTTAAACTTCAGAAAAAACAGAACAGTGGGTGAGGATAAAAATTAGAAGTTCCAGTTGATCAAATGTTCAGGTTTAACCAAGGAACACGTCCTGAATATTTCCTGTGGAGGTTTCTGCAGAACAAAGACACGAGATTGGTCTAGTCAAATCAGGAAGTAGGTATTCCTAATCAGGAGAGAGGAGAGCACAGATTGGAGCTAACAATAATGAGTTAAACAATAAAAACTCTAAATATTTATCCTCTGACATTTATTGAATGAGGTTTCGGTTGAATCACATCTGTAGTTTGATTTAAAGGAATCTATCTATGCTGGACATGTTTCTGATGGAAGAGTTGATTGAATCTGAATATTAACTCATCAAGTTTAAACAAGGAAGCAGGAGCTTTTAGAGCTTTAACACAAAATTGAAATTATAGAACAAATAGAAATAAATACATTTACTGTAGATTTATTTCAGAAGTATTATATGTTTAAATAGTATTTGCCTGCTTTTTTGCCTCTTTAAAAGTTTCAGATCATCCAAAAAATGTTAATACTAAAGAAAGAAAGTAAATATAAGTCAAAGTTTTTCTTTCTCGTGTAATTTATCAAGAGAGAAAAGCGACAGACACCAACCTGATTGCAGAGCTTTGGTCCCGTTAGTCTCTGTAAAGATGGACCAGAGGCAGGAAGGACTCAGTAAACAGGCTGAGCTCCATCCATCCATCAGGGCTCCATTCCACCCACATATTTACAGCAAAGTCTCTTCTTCAGAGAAAAATCTGAGGATATCTACAGATTTCCAACCATTAATCATACCCAACAGGGTGAGGTCTAAAAACATGGGTACAGGTTTAAATCTGGGCTTTGATTAGGCGACTCCATTAGCTTTAATCTATCTGCTTTGGTTCTGCTTCCTAATGGACTTTGGAGATCTGTCCTCATAGATCTGGAGCTGAAGGCCACAAACTGATGGCTAGATCTCCTCCCTCCAGATTTCTACTAAAGCTCTGAATTCAAGGTTCCACAAATTAAAGAAAGTCTTCCTAAAGAATCAAAGCAGTCCCATACCATCACACCACCTCCACCGTGCCTGAATGTCAGCATGATAGTAATGTGCAAATATAATATTTATCAAGGGCGTAGGTTTGATTTGAACTTTGGTAGGGACACTATTGGGAAGGTGTCATTGGTGCTATGCAATTTGCCTGCCCTTTTTATGCTTGATGTGAGGATCCTGTACTGATAAGAGGAATTCATTGTTAAAAGAGAAAAGCATCATTTTGCTACATTAATAAAAATTGTATAAGCACTACACTCATTAGATGCTGTTTATCAATGTTTGAAGTATCACCGGCTCTGATCAATGTGGAATTAGGACTGTTTTCCACTTTGAAAATGGTTTCATTTGAACGACTAAGAGAGAAGGTAAATACAGTATTTTCTTCTGAAGATATAGAATTGTGCAGAGTTAAACCACGCTCTTATATTTTTATATACTATGCTCTTTCTGTATCAAGCAAAATAATACATTCAATAAAATATTAACTTCACTATAAAAGTGGAACATCTGGGCTGTAGTTACTCTGTGTAGCCCATTTCATGTGTTTTATCTGGGGCTGAAAAAATGAATCGTATTAATTGATTATTGCAATAATCGTCAACTAATTTAGTGAGTGATTCATCATTAACTGGAGAATAGAGACTCTAAAACATAATAAAAATGTAAAATATGCCTTTCTCGACAGAGCAACCCACTTAGATCAGTAATTATACCAAAATTTTAAAAATACAACATATATATATATATAATATATAAGATAAAAAAAAATGTTTTTGTCTGTCAATATTCTTCATCCAGAACTCATCAAGAGGAAATATTTTAGTATCACCTGGTTTATTTAGACATCACCTGAAGCACTGAAGGGCCAGCTGCTTCACCTACAAGCTGTCCTGCATCATTATTACTGGATATCTGTGTTTCCTATAATCATATAATGTATAAGTGCATTTTTAATAGTAAAGGATTAAATGTAACACAACCTTTTATCACTGTCCTACATTGTTTACTGTCTGACTGATTAAATAGCTCCTTATGTCTATTTTCTTTTTTAGTGGCATCATCTACAAACACAACACTGAGCATCAGCCTAAGTTTATTCAAATATAAAATCACTTT
The DNA here is from genome assembly GCA_030533445.1 of Cyprinodon diabolis. Lineage (NCBI taxonomy): Eukaryota > Metazoa > Chordata > Actinopteri > Cyprinodontiformes > Cyprinodontidae > Cyprinodon > Cyprinodon diabolis. Next base: position 8,701,828 of record CM060075.1, on the reverse strand, counting down.
TAACAATTATAAAAGACAATATAACACTATCTTATCTGTAATTTAATAATATCCAAAATAAACAGTCAGATTCAAGCATTTTTACCAGACATTAATGTTTGTACTAATTTACTTATAGACTGTGTGGAAATCTATGTAAGATAAAATCAATGTTAATATTCTTCCTCTGTTTGTTCTTGTCTGTATCCTATTTCTAGAAGTATAAATAGTCAATTAAATTACTATTATTATGTGGAACCCTAATTATGCTTTTTAAATGAAAAATAGTAGATGTTTAGATTTCTTGTTGTTATACTCTATAAGAGAAATAACACCTGCTAATAATTATACCTGAACTTCCTCAAAGAGTCATCAAAAAATGAAAACAGTAATAGCAACTAAATATCGGTAAAAAGGAAACCCTCACATTTTCTTTTTTAGTTGGCTGTGGCTAAGAATCAGAAATGTTGATGGGTTACAGCCTTTATTTGCCCATTTTCCAGCAGTCTTCAGAACACCTGGCTGACTCAGAATATTTCGTTTTATAATAAGAAAGAAAAAGGTTTTTGTTTTTTAGTGTACATGATATTATATATTTTTTTTTTATTGGGACTTGTTTTGTAACCTAATATTAATTGTAGTAACTGCTGCATTCTAGTGTGAATACATTTTCAATTTTGTGCTCCAAGCACACGCAGACTAGAAAACAGCCAATCAGAGAGAGAGAAGGCGGGACCTAAGGCAGAACAACCAATGAGAGTGGAGTTAAACAGCGCAGCACAGTTCCATGCGCTGCTACGTGAAAGGGACAGGAGAGACCAGGCAGAGGAGCTGCGAGAGGAAAAGAAGCCACTGCTGCAATAACTACTGCTGTAAATTATAAACATGTTGCTCACATCCAATTATTGGTAGGGACAATTAGGACGGTTCAAAATTTTGGTAGGGACATGTCCCTATGGTCCCTATGCAAACCTACGCCCATGATATAATATAATATCCAGACTGAATGAATAAAATCCAGACTGTCACATATTGTTCTGGGAACACACTCATCGATCTAGCTGTGTGTTAGAACAACAAATGATTTACAACATATATGGAATACATTCACCACAACTTTCTTTGAAAATATAAGAGTTTATCAACAAAAACCATTCAGCTCCAAGTAAAACATATTTCAGTTAAAACTCTTTACTAAACCAGTGAAACTCGACTAAGAAGAAGGAACAACATCAACGAATCAATAAAATGATGCAATGATATCATAGTTCAGCATGAATTTTATATTTGAGAACCAGAGTTTATCTGGAAGAATTTGGAATTTGATCAAATTAGCTTTTTACTAATTTATGGAAAATGGAATGTGTTCAAACCAACAAAATTATGTTTTATTAAATAATTAGTTTAATCAGGAATCCACTTAAAGTTCACTGGGAAGGGTATCATTCTAGCTGCTGCCTTGTTTGCATGCCTCTTGAAGCACTCTTTTGCCTGTGAGTACAAAAGGGGAGATGAATCCCAATGGATCATAAAGAGATGCAACCATGGAAAGGATGCCACATCTTGTAGCAGGTTGGTCATTGGAGCGAAAGCTGAGCGCGTCTGAGTCAATGTGCCATTGAATGCCTAGAGCTGTTTCAAGTTTAAAGCCTTTTAATGAAAGGTCAGATGCTTGCTGTGGAGACGCACGTTCAGATGCTGGAATGCTTTATAACACTGTTTTGTTATTGCTTACAAACATGTGTAGTCTAAGGACACCTGATGCACAGAGCGTCTGAGCCTCCTGAGTGAGCTGAATAGCTTCTTTCATACTTGAAGTATATGTTATGCCATTGTCCACGTAGAAATCCTTTATTATGAACTGTGATGCAAGGGGAAATGTTTTCTCATTTTCCTTAGCCATATGCTTTAATCCATAATTGGCACCCCCTGGTGAGGATGTGGCACCGAAAAGGTGCACCTTCATTCTAAATTCTTGTGGCAGATTGTCCAAATTGCCATTTTCCACCCTAAAAATCTGAAATAGTCTCTATCTGCTTCATGCACATGAAACCATTTTTCTCCTTCCTTCGCCTCACTGTGCACTTCCTCGCTATCACCTTTTTCAATGACTTCACTCATTGTTTTTGTAAATTTCTTCCCTCAACATTTTTGTGTTTTCCAGCCCAATTTTTGTGTTTTTAACACGTTTGCATATTTTCAGCTCTTGCGCCTCTCGGCATCATATGTCCTACTGTATTGTTATTTTGTCTATAAAGGAATGGCATTATACTTACTGAAGCTCTTAACACATTTCTGAAAAGATACATTTTGAAAATTTGCAAAAACTTTTTATTTTAATTCTCCTTCAGGAACAAACATAAATGGTGCTGTTGGGCTCACTGGATTGTGTGCTGAGCTGCGTTAGGGTTTTTTCTTACCTTTTCCTCCTTAGACTCCAGTCCTGACGAGCCTCCAGCTGGTTCCAATTGGACGCAATCAGGGAGCAGTATTTAGAGGAGTGGATTCCCTGGGACGGACGCCAGTCGGTTAAAGTTACACACAGTGGTAACCTACCTGCTAGCTCTCCTAAGACTGAACCGATAGTTTAGACTTAAGCTTACCTCCTTGTCCTCCTTCTCTCTCCTAGAAGCCTTGCTGTTTCCAAGCCGGTCCTCCTCTCAGTCCTCCTGGATCCTTCCCTCGACTGCTCACCTGCCTGTCCACCCTCTGGAGCTCTCAAGTCGAAGCCCCCCATCTCTGTCTAAGACTCAATTCCAGTGGGCTCTTCCAACCTCCCCTCCAGCTGCACCGCTCTCCAAGAGCTGTAAGAAATCAGCATCTTCTCTAAATAACTCAGATCCTCCTGCCAGCATCTAACTTATATCTCTCCGTGCAGTTCCTGAAGAAGCCGCTGTTATCCGAACCATCACGCCAGGCTGAACTCTATTCAGTAAAACCTTTCAATAAACAATCTAACTGCTCCACAACTCGCATTGTGTCTGTGCCAGAGTCGACTTTTGAATCATGTCAGAACCGACTGGCCAGCATGACTCTGCAGCACAACTACGAACCGCTTTATCCGAACAAGGAGTTCTCCTTGGCCGTCATGATTCGGCTATCTCAACAATAGCTCAACAACAAACCTCAATCATGCAGACTCTTAGCCAGTTGTCACTCCAAGTACAGGAACTTAGCTCCAAGTTGCCGTCTCCTCCTCCTCCTCCTAGACTTAACCTATCTGCTGGTTCTGCTGCCTCTTCCAGGTCTCCCATCTCCAGAGACGTTGTTTTGCCCACTCCTGAGCCATTCGCCGGCGACCTGAACAAAAGCAAGGGATTCTTGCTACAGTGCTCCCTAGTGTTCGGGCGGTCCCCGCAGTCATTTCCGGATGACGCCAGCCGGATCTCTTACGTCATTGGCTTGCTCAGAGACAAGGCTTTAAGGTGGGCTGAAGCAATTATTGATGATTCAAACATTTATGAGTACACCTTTGGAGAATTTCTAGATTTATTTAAACAGACATTTTGCTTACATGTTGGAGAGGAAGAAGCAGCAAAAAGATTGTGGACTCTAAAACAAGGAAGCAAGTCAGCAGCAGAATTGGCAATTGAATTTCGTACTCTTGCAGCAGAATCCGGTTGGAACGAGACAGCCCTCAAGGGGGCGTTCCAACATTCTCTCAGTGAAAGGCTAAAAGATGAATTGGCCTGCCGAGAGGAACCAGAAACCCTGGACCAGTTAATTAATCTCACCATCCGGATTGACAATAGGCTCAGAGAAAGAAACCGTCAGCGAAATGTAGCAACTTCACACCATGCCTATGCTATGACGCCTGAGCCTCAGCCTCAGCCTCAGCCTCGCCCCCCGTCTCCCGAACCCATGCAGATCGGTAGAGCTCGGCTCTCACCTGAGGAACGCCAACGGCGGTTGTCATCTGGCTGTTGTCTGTATTGTGGTCACCCTGGTCATTTGATTTCCACCTGTCCGGTTCGCCCAAAAGCCTTTGCCCGTCAGTAAATCTGGGGGTGCTGACGGGCAAAACCACGATTCAAGACAACCTCCGCCTAACTATTCATTCGTCCATCTGCTTTGATCGTAAAAACCTCCCTGTGCTCTCCCTGGTGGATTGTGGTTCTGAACAGAATCTTATAAGCCCGGATCTTGTTCACCAATACAAGATTCCAGTTCAAAGACTCCCTACTCCAATTTTTGTGTCTGCCTTAGATGGTAGCGCTCTCAAGACCATTACTCATCAGACTGTCCCCCTTCAGTTTTTGTCTCTAGGCAACCATAACGAACAAATATCATTTCTAGTTTTTCCCACCAAGAACTCCCCAGTGGTTTTGGGCTACCCCTGGTTAATTAAACACAACCCCCAAATTAGCTGGTCTCTTTCCCGCATTGAGTCCTGGAGCCCTGAGTGCTCTAATTGCTGCCTCCGCTCAGCTCTCCCCCCTCAGAGCTCCATGTCCAATCCTCAGCAACCTCTAGCAGACCTCTCTAAGGTTCCACCTGATTATCACGATTTGCAACGCGTCTTCAGTAAGGATTTAGCCCTCTCCTTGCCTCCTCATCGGCCCTATGATTGTCCCATCAATCTTCTTCCAGGCGCCCCACTTCCCTCTGGCCGATTAAACAACTTGTCTAGACCTGAACGTCAGGCCATGGAGAACTATATAAACAGTTCTCTCGAAGCAGGTATCATCCGCCCCTCCTCTTCTCCAGTTGGGGCCGGTTTCTTCTTTGTCGAGAAGAAGGACAAAACCCTCCGCCCATGCATAGATTATCGGGACCTAAATAAGATCGCGGTCAAGAACAAATACTCTCTTCCGCTCATATCAGCTGCTTTTGAACCCGTCAGCCAGGCCACCGTTTTCTCCAAGCTCGACCTCCGAAACGCCTACCACCTGGTTCGTATTCGGGAGGGGGATGAGTGGAAAACTGCTTTCAAGACTCACATTGGTCATTTCGAATATCTGGTCATGCCTTTTGGCCTTTCTAATGCCCCAGCAGTTTTTCAGGCTCTCATAAACGATGTTCTGAGAGACTTTCTAAATATCTTTGTTTTTGTTTACATTGACGATATCCTGATCTTTTCCAGAGATCTGGAGGAACATAAGGTCCATGTAAGAAAGGTGCTCCACCGTCTGCTAGAAAATCGCCTGTATGTCAAAGCTGAAAAGTGCGAATTTCATGTTTCTTCAATCACTTTCCTTGGTTTTGTTTTTGAGGGTGGACAGGTGAAGACGGACCCAGCCAAGATCAAGGCAGTGTTGGACTGGCCAACCCCAGAGACCAGGAAACAGCTCCAGCAGTTTCTTGGGTTTGCCAACTTCTACAGGAGGTTCATAAGAAACTTCAGTGTCATTGCCGCTCCTCTCTCTGCCTTAACATCCACCAAAAGACCTTTCATCTGGACCCCTGATGCTCAGAAGGCTTTCTCCGAGCTGAAGACCCTATTCTCAAAGGCTCCCATCCTCATCCATCCTGATCCCACGGCTCAATTCATCATGGAGGTGGATGCGTCAGATACCGGTGTTGGGGCTGTACTCTCCCAGCGGTCCCCAGCAGACAGTAAGCTCCACCCATGTGCCTTCTTTTCAAAGAGGTTCTCTCCTTCTGAGAGAAATTATAACATTGGGGACAGAGAGCTCCTAGCCATCAAGCTCTCACTGGAAGAGTGGAGGCACTGGCTCGAGGGCTCAGAACTCCCAGTGGTGGTTTGGACTGACCATAAAAATCTGTCCTACCTCCAAAATGCCAAGAGACTGAACTCCCGGCAATCCCGCTGGACCTTGTTCTTCTCTAGATTTAATCTAAACATCACTTATCGTCCTGGCTCCCGTAACATAAAGCCGGATGCCTTGTCCAGACAGTTTGCCTCTGATGACGTCTCCAAAACCCCTGAGCCGATCCTTCCGCCATCCTGTGTGGTTGGGGGGCTTTCCTGGAACTTGGAGAAGGCCATTGAAGCAGCCTTGAAGGCCGATCCCGATCCGGGGGGGGACCTCCCAACCGCCTTTATGTTCCAGCTAAGACCCGTTCACAGGCCATTCAATGGGCACATTCTTCACGGTTCTCCTGCCACCCAGGGACAAGCCGTACTATTGGTTTGCTCCGCCGCTATTTCTGGTGGCCTTCTCTCAACAAAGATGTGTTGGAGTTTGTCTCAGCCTGCTCCACATGTGCTCGTGGAAAGAACCTTCACCGCCCTCCAGCTGGTCTCCTGCAACCTCTCTCTGTCCCTAGCCGGCCTTGGTCGCATATTGCCCTAGATTTCGTCACTGGCCTCCCTGTCTCTAAAAATAAGACGGTTATACTGACAATCATCGACAGGTTTTCCAAAGCCTGCCACTTAATCCCTCTTAGCAAGCTTCCATCTGCTGCTGCCACTGCTCGCCTCTTGTTTTCTCATGTATTCAAACTTCACGGCATCCCCTTGGAAATTCTTTCAGACCGGGGTCCTCAATTTGTTTCTCTGGCCTGGAGAGACTTTTGCTCTATCTTGGGAGCCAAACCCCGCCTCACTTCAGGGTTTCATCCCCAGACCAATGGGCAATGTGAGAGACTGAACCAGGAACTGGAAAACGCACTTCGTTGCGTCTGTGCCAACCACCCCTCCTCCTGGTGTACACATTTACCGTGGGTTGAGTATGCCCATAATTCTCACATCTCTACTGCCTCTGGGTTGTCCCCTTTTGAAGCCTCTCTTGGCTATCAGCCATCCCTCATCCCCTCTTCTTTTCCAGACGCCGTCATCCCCTCTGTGAAGGACCACATGGAGGCTTGCCGCCGGAATCTGGGACCAGACCAGGGCAGCCCTGAACCGAACTGCTGCCCTCAACAAGAAGATCGCTGACCGCAAGCGTGTCCCTGCTCCAGTCTATTCCCCTGGACAACAGGTCTGGCTCTCATCAAAGAACTTCCCTCTTAAGGGGTGCTCCCGTAAACTGTCCCCTAGGTTTTTGGGCCCTTTCCCTGTCCAAACTGTCATCAGTCCTACCACTGTCCGCCTGAGGCTCCCTTCTCACCTTCGGGTCCATCCCGTTTTTCATGTTTCCCAAGTCAACCCTGTGTCTTTCAGCCCGTTGTGCCCTCCGTCCAGACCCCCTCCACCCGCCCGGATCGTTGACGGCCACCCCGCCTTCACTGTGCGCCGCATTGTGGATGTCCGCCCCTGGGGACGGGGTTGCCAGTATCTGGTTGATTGGGAGGGTTATGGTCCGGAGCAGCGGTCCTGGGTTCCGCGCTCCTTCATTATGGATCCCACGCTCATCTCTGACTTTGAGCGCCGTTCGGCGTCTTCTTCTACTCGTCCGCCGGGTGGCGTCCCTTGAGGGGGGGGGTACTGTTGGGCTCACTGGATTGTGTGCTGAGCTGCGTTAGGGTTTTTTCTTACCTTTTCCTCCTTAGACTCCAGTCCTGACGAGCCTCCAGCTGGTTCCAATTGGACGCAATCAGGGAGCAGTATTTAGAGGAGTGGATTCCCTGGGACGGACGCCAGTCGGTTAAAGTTACACACAGTGGTAACCTACCTGCTAGCTCTCCTAAGACTGAACCGATAGTTTAGACTTAAGCTTACCTCCTTGTCCTCCTTCTCTCTCCTAGAAGCCTTGCTGTTTCCAAGCCGGTCCTCCTCTCAGTCCTCCTGGATCCTTCCCTCGACTGCTCACCTGCCTGTCCACCCTCTGGAGCTCTCAAGTCGAAGCCCCCCATCTCTGTCTAAGACTCAATTCCAGTGGGCTCTTCCAACCTCCCCTCCAGCTGCACCGCTCTCCAAGAGCTGTAAGAAATCAGCATCTTCTCTAAATAACTCAGATCCTCCTGCCAGCATCTAACTTATATCTCTCCGTGCAGTTCCTGAAGAAGCCGCTGTTATCCGAACCATCACGCCAGGCTGAACTCTATTCAGTAAAACCTTTCAATAAACAATCTAACTGCTCCACAACTCGCATTGTGTCTGCGCCAGAGTCGACTTTTGAATCATGTCAGGTGCTGTTTTGAGCGCAGTGCACACACTGAAAAAAGGAAGGGAAGAGAAAACCTTTCCAGAGAGAAGTGTAGATATGATTATCTTACCTACTGACGGGATGCCAAACACTGGTGAGTCCGCCCTAACTACATCTCAGAAACAAGAAATAAATTAAGAATAAATTAAATAAACAGTTGGAAAGCCCCCCCAGGTTTTCTCATAATGTTTACACAATAGCTTTACAGATATATTTCCGTTAGACTCCTAACAATCTTGAGAGGCACTTTGGGAAAACCTAAGAAGTCTTGGATGCAAGATCTTCTTAATAAATGTGTTTGTTCACTTGCAGGAACGAAAAACATATGGGAAATCCAGGAGAGTGTTCGTACTGCCATCGGAGGAAAAATGTCTTTGTTCTGTCTGGGATTTGGTAATTATGTGGAGTACTCCTTCCTGGATGTGATGAGCAGGGAAAACAAGGGAATCGCCAGAAGAATCTTCACTGGTTCAGATGCTGCCATTCAACTCAAAGTATGACGTCGAATTTAGAAGAGCACACGCTGAGCAGAGTATCTGAACTTGTGAGCTACGCAGGGTTTCTGTGAGGAAGTTTCCAGTCCTCTTCTTTCAGAGGTGGAGATGCGTTATCCTGACAATGCAGTGAGCTCTTTGACAGAGACCCAATACAGTCGGCTGTTCAATGGCTCAGAAATTGTGGTGGCAGGTCGACTGAATTACAGCTTCATGGATAACTTTCTGGTTGAGGTGTCAGGCCAAGGGGTGAGAAATGAACATATTACCCAAACAGTAAACAAAAAGCCCTTACTGTAACAGGTTTAGCTTTTTAGAACATGTTTTTCTTAACATGTCTTTTAATCTATTCTCTACAAAGGCTGAAGGGGAAATTCATGAACGAGGAAAGGCTGGTGTGCTTAGCTGGGATATGGTATACCCAGAAGAGGAATACATCTTTGGTGATTTCACTGAGCGTTTGTGGGCTTATCTTACCATCCAGCAACAGTTGGAGAAAAGGTTTGAAGAAGTTGTATACTTGGACTATATAGGCCATTTACCATAAATAAAACTTGTTAGTCAAACAGGCCACTTAAAACATTTTCTGGACCTGTTTTTATATTGTGAATCATGCAGTGTTTTAACAACGAGTTTTACAAGTTATTCACATTTTGCCAAACACCACTTTCATGTGGGTCCACCTTGGCTAAGCATTGGCTCGGCCAAGGTGGCAAGCCTATGCCGTGGCCCCATGGGAACTACTGTAGGCACTGAGGCCTCTGTGGTCGGACCGCTCGGGGACTGGGTTCCTTTGGGGTTGGCCTCTCAGGGGCTGAGCTCTGGATGCTCTTGTCGGGCCTTCTCTGGTGGATGCAGCCATCCTTCTCTCCCTCCTTGTATGCCAATGATCCGGGGTGTCTCTTGATATCTGAGGCCAGGATTGCCTCTTTGTCAATTGTGGGCCATGTATTGGGAGTCTAACATACTACTAAGGATATGTTCCTACTGAAGTAACTTCATAAATCCTTTATTATACATGCCCAAGCATGCCCATGCATACTAATACTAAATACTAAGCTGCAGCTACAGGTATATACCACCCTGAATAACGTTGTTTAATCATCATAGGTTTTGCCTTCCACACACATTGATATCTAAGGAATACCTGTTGATCTGAAAGCTTTATCTCAATTTTGTATATGCAAGAACAAAGCAGAACCTTATGGTAACAGTTAGAATGGTCTGCTTGAGAAAATAAATCTGGTGGGCTATGATCTAGCTTCAGCACATCTATTCTCAGAATTATATTGGCTAAACAATACAGAAAAATAAAACAAACAAAAAAAAATCCTACATTTGCCTTCCTCTTTCATTTTTTCCTCTACCAGTGGGATTGCTTCTGAGCAGGAAAAAGATCAAGCTTTAGCTAAGGCTCTGAGCATGTCTTTGAGGTACAACTTTGTCACTCCTCTCACCTCAATGGTGGTGACCAAGCCTGAAACCGAGAAAACTTTCATTGCTGATAAACTGACTGAAGGTAATTTACACGAGGCATTTTCCATATTTTTTTGTCTTTGATGCCTAAATGATTGATTGCTTTATGTATTCTGTTGTTTTCCCTCAATTTCAGACCAGCGTCAAAAGGTAGAACTCGGAGGTAAGGCCCATTTACTCTTTTCCAGCCATAATGCTAGAAAATATTTTTATTAACTTCTCCACATTTGTGTTCTGAAACAGGCAATCCACCTGACTTAAACCAACGGAAACCTGCCTCAAACCGAGTTCAGGGTAATGGTAAGCCTCAAATCCGCCACTATTTTTTGAAAGTCTTTTTACTTATGTATCTTTTCTGTTTTTCCAAAATTCTTTGTGTCTGACTTATCTTAATGACCCTGAAAACTTGTTTTCCTTTTTACACCATAAACCTACTAGTAAACTTTTTTACTTTTATTTTAATAATCATATGTAGCTGTACTTTAGGAAGGACGCAGGTTCTGTCTCTCAGAGATGGAGGCCAGTTGGTAAAAATTGTAAAATAAACAGCAAAAAAAAAACAAACCCTTGTGAAGAAGTCAGCTAAATTGTTGAAACGGTGTCATTACCCACAATGTAATTTAGCCACATGGGCAGGATGGCCACTATGCATGGAAGTTACCAATATTCAAAGAACCACATTGAAAAGATGCTATATAAGCACAGGCCAGTTAACATTTAAAGATTTGACCCACATTACAGCCATGCTTTCAGGAGAAATAGACCAAAATGTCAAACAGACTATCTTGTTGAAATATACATGAAGTATGAACCATTTGTCAAACAAACAATTGTTTTGGTAATTCTAAGAAAATAAAAAAGGTTTGTCTTTTCATACAGTGCATTTAAGTTTCAGGTCCTTCATTCAAAAATGTTGGTGCTGTTTTTGCAGTGGATGGAGATCCTCATTTCATGATAGAACTTCCAGACAGAGGCGACGCTTTGGTGTTTCAATATCAATGACAAACCAGGAACCATTTACAACCTAGTCAAAGACAAGAAATCAGGTTTGATTTGGGTCTTGCATGCATTCCCCTCACCAACACATTTACTTCATGTGAGATACAGGAAAGAACTATTAATAACTCCTGTGAATCATTTTTAGGTTTTTTCATGAATGGACAAATCATTGGCAAAAAGAAGTTCTCCGCTGATGCTAAGAACAACACTTACTTTGGTCGTTTTATTGTCAACCACCAAAAGCTGGGTGTAAAGCTGGATGTAAGCATTGATGATATCTTAGTCTACAACAATGGAAAGCAGATTAGGTTGAAGTGGTCTGATGCGGCCTCTATTAAAGAAGCCAGGTGCGTAATATTACTTTGGAGTCAATGGAGTCCAAAAGAAAATAATATTTTTTGTCATTCTCTTAGCTGGGTCTCCACTATTTTCTTCTCTTATCCAGTTTGGTCCTCAGACTGACCAACAACTGCACTCTCACAGTAATGCTGCGGCATTCAGTTAAATTTATGATCATCAAACACACAAAGATTTGGAAGAAACACCACTTCCAACAAGACTACCTTGGTTTCTACACCCTGGACAGTCATCATTTATCCTCTACTGTTCATGGACTTATTGGTAAGTAAAAAAGGTTTTAAAAAAAAACGAAAATGTAGAAATATATAATGTGCATAATATATAATAATAAAACAATGAAGAAAAAAATAAAAAAATAAATAAAGAAGAAAAAAAAAATCTAAGTTGCAGACATGAAAAATACACAATAACAACATTATAAAATTAAATACTATTTACATTTATGATCATTCATGTATTATTCAAAAGAGGAAAGCATGACTTAGAGCCTTGTTGATCAGACTTGCTGCTTTTTTTGGTGGCATTATATTTTGGTCCTGTTGGACCACAGCCTCCTGCCAGAAAGGAGAGTCTGGAACAATTTGTGCCCTGGGTGGGAAGGGTAAGCTACAATCTTTCCTACTTGCTTCGGAGTCCTGGGGGTATACAGTTTCTGAAAACAAAAGTGATTGCAGCCGATTACTCTCTAAGTAGAGTGAACAATATGCTGCCTGCCTTTATTCCTGGTCGTGGCCGCAGCTTACCAGGTGGCGATGAAGGAGGTCAGGACGGACTCAATGGCTTCTTCTGAAAACCTCATATTTTAGCACCTACCTGCTGTTCCTATTTCCTTTCCATTTACCTTTTTTATGGGGTTAACAGAAGACAAAGCTGTTGGGATCTGGAGATTTACCACCTTTCTCCAGCAGAGTGCGCTGTGGGTCTCCTGGGCTGGAGCCTCCAGCACACCTGAAGCTCATCAGCCCATCAGGAGACCTTCCTACATAAGCAGCAGTCAGACCTTCCTTCGACGCCGCAGTGTTGACCAAGTTTGGTTAGCGAACCTGAGCCTCTGTTAATCTGAAGAATCTTAGTTGTTGCTTGAGAGAAACTTGATTCTAACCTGCCTCTGTCTTCTTGCTTATAGAAAACCCGACTGAAGTCTGAAGCTCTGGATGAGCTTTGCCTGTAAACCTGCCTGCCTGCCCAAGGAAGCCAAACCTGAAAATTTCAGTCTGGACTTCACCAACTGCTCTCAAGGAAGAGCTGGAAACTCACATCAAGGTCTGCAACTCACAAGCCAGAAGCTAGACGCTGCTGCTGCTGAGCACTCTGCTGAACCTACAGTCTCTGGACCCAACCGGTTCCCTCCCTCACAAAGGATCTGTCAGAACCACTTCAAGGTACATTCAGAATTAATTCACTCGACAAATCATCTGACTGCCTGGCTAATCAAACTATCCGTCTCTGCAGACATCAGTGATTCCAGTCCCGGACCTGTACCAGAACCAGTTCATGTTCTCTCTGTGAAAACCATTCAATAAACTCTGTTAAACTTTTACTCTGCTTCCAGTGGTGTTCTGCATCTGGGTTAAGTCTCTTAAGCCAATCATGACAAAAGCTAAAGAAGGAGCTTCGGACACGTATGCTGAAACCGGACTGGTTTAGAATGTCAGGAGGTCCTGATGCTGACTGAACTGCCAATAGGAAGCATCTTGCTTCCTCTTCCTTTCTGTCAGCACTATTCAGATAGCACTCCGTATGGCTACCGCTGATGCTTTTCCACTTTAGTTTAAATGTTGCCCCCAATTTGCTATTTTTGGAAGGAGCCAAATATAGTGGAGAAGATCTACACCTTTATTGTCTTTGACAGGGTTAATTTCTTCAGTTGTTCATGGAGAACATTCTCTGGTGGCCCTCCTCAGTGTTGGTGGTTGGGTGTAAATACGTTTCTCTTTATGGTGATGACTAACTCCTCTTTGTACTCCCCAGGTCAGTTCTACCACGGAGTGGAGTTTGAATTAACAGATTTGTATCCTGGAGAATTTGGGGAAAGACTGGATGCAGTTATGTACATTAAAGGCCAAACCCTCAATGTAACCAGGTAAACCTTCAATGTAAAATGTTCACCTCAAAATGTCATGACCCAGAACAAAGGACCCAGTATTCAGACAAGACAGACAGACATTCACGTTCAGACAGGAAAAGGCAGGCTCAGTGGATGAGAGGCAGAACAGGTCACCATCAGGTAATCAGAAACACTAAGGTACACTAAAAAAGCTCTCACCACTGGCAAGAGAGAACAAGAATAATCTGGCCCTGATAACTAGATGCAAGCACCTTAAATCGAGGCAGGAGCAGGAGGATAAGATGAGCAGTGACTAAAAACCGGGCAGAGCTAGACAGGTAAATGGAGTTAGCGATTAAGCCAGTCATCAGTGCCAAGATCATGACACAAAAAAGAAGGACAATTTGATAATTCTTTTTTTTTATCCAAACACACTGAAGGCACCTGGAAAAAGATTTCAGCAGGGAGGAGGTGGAGCATCCTGAACGTGGAGAAGACGGAGGAGATCCCTTCTCCTACTCTGCAGAATCTGCTAGTTCAATCTCTAACGTTATGCTTTTACTGCTTTCTCATAGTAGCTTTGCCTCGTCTATTCCTGTTTGGCTGTGACACCATCCTGGAGAGAAATATCAGCTGTGCTGCTGCCATCAACACCTTTGTTTATAGAAGTTGGAAATTTGCCTGTTTTTCAGTGTAGTCCTGTTTCTCTGACTGTGACTGGCTGGGTGTGCTCTCTTCATCCTCTGTCATGGGAGCTGGCTCGCAGCTTGCCTGGCTGGCTGTGTGTTTCCTGGACAGGGCCGCCTTTTACAGTTGCCTTTTGTATCTCTGCTTCTGTCTCCTTGAACCCCAGTCGGCCTCAGCAGATGGCCGCTCACACTGAGCCTGGTTCTGCTGGAGGTTTCTTCCTGTTAAAAGGGAGTTTTTCCTCTCCACTGTCGCTACAAGCATGCTTAGTGTGAGGGATTGCCTTTGAGTCAATGAGTTGTTGCAATCACCTGGTTTTCCTTAGACAGAAAACTTTGAATAAATTTGACTGCATGATCTAGGGAACTGTAAAGTGCCTTGAGATGACTGTGAATTGGCACTATATAAATAAACTGAATTGAAATCATTGTCAACTTCAGGAAGAAGCAACCTAACCACGCTCCATGCTCATCAACAGCTCAGCTGTAGAGGTGGTCAGCAGCATAAAAAATTCTGGAGGTACACATCACAGATAACCTCAACTGGCCTATGAACATCATCTCACTCGTCAAAAGGGCACAAACGCGCTTGTACTTCCTGCAGAGGATGAGGAGAGCCCACCTGCCACCACCCATCCTCACAACCTTTTGCAGAATCACCATAGAGAGCATTCTGACCAGCTGTCTGACTGTGTCGTGTGAAAGCTGCAGCGCCTCAGACTGGAAGAACATGAGAAGAGTGGTAAGAACAGCAGAAAGGATCATCGGGACCCCACTCCCCTCCATTAAAGACATTTGATCGCCGCGCTATCCTGAGCCCATAACATCATCAGCAACCCCTCATAACTCTACCATGGACTGTTCTCCCTGCTGCCCTCTGGGAATAGGCGTTGCTACATCCGCTGCAGGTCCAGCAGGTTCTATAACAGTTTTTCCCCTGCTGCCATCAGACTGCTGAACTGTTGAACAAAAACTCTAAATCAAGTGACAAATTGGGACTCTGCATCACACTGATAACATCAAACCAAATAGAACTCAACTCAAACCATATATATTTTTCTTGTTTTTGCACTGCTCTCAACTTCCACATCAATGCCTTTTGCACCATGTTTTTCTCCTACACTGTTTACATTTGATGCACTTTATAAAATGGAAATGTTCATTTCACTTCTAAACTGCACAAAATGAAATTTGGTTTTGTATACACTCTGTGTATACATCATGGCAATAAAGTTCTCTAAGTCTAAGAAGTTAACCTGTTGGAGAACACAGTTTGTGAACAGATATTAGTTTTTCCGGAATTCTTTGAGTATTTTCCCAATTTTTACCAACTATTCAATTCAAGTCAGTTTATTTACCCTAAATCCTCTAATATAGGACGAGGCCTTTATTTCACTAAGGTACATCTTGGTCCAGGCCATTACTGGAAGGAGGCCAGAATTAGAGGTGGGCCTCTGTTTCTATTTGATCAAAACAGACTACCAGGGGAATGAATAAAAACGAGATTTTCTGTCTCTTTGAACCTATAAAATACTAGGTTCATTTATTGAAAAAGTACAGTTACCATAACGGTATAGGGAAGATTATTCAGACACCAAATTTTTATTTGAGGCAGGCTTAGTGGAAGTAGGTTACCAGTATCATATATTTCAAGGGAAATTCAGAACAACGAAGGCCAACGAAATTCTGTCATTTTAACGCTGTCTGGTTACCACCAGACCTATTGGTAATCACATTTATCTTTCAGATCTGACCGATTGTGTGTGGCCACTACGATCTCTGTGTAAGGATGGAACTTACCATGCTAATGGCTTGGATTCATTAGCAAACATTCTTCTTATTCTTTATGGGATTTTATTGCCGGTTGGCACGCACAAGTATGGGTCTGAATGGCTACTACCTACTTATACTGAACAAAACCAAATCAACAAAACAAAAACCAACAAAACCAAAATAAGATTCAAATCCTCTCAATTAAATTGATTCATCTATGATAATGAAAAACAATTGCATAGCACTTATTTTTTGAGTTCTTTCTAAGGATTTCTGTTAGCAAACATTGCCCCCTTGTGGTACTTGTATTTTTCTATCACAAGTTGTTGAGGACTGCCCAGGAACATAGTTAGTTCTAATTATTGCCCCGGCCTGTATATGAGTCTGGCCATTATTTACCTCCGCCGACAGCGAGCGCAGCCAATATTAAAGACCCAGCCGCTAATGGAATACAGGCTAATATTAGAGGATTTACGGTATATAGCGCAAATTCACAACACAGCTCAAGGCACTTTACAGTTCACCATATCATACAGTCAAATTGATTCAAGGTTTTCTATCTAGGGAAAACCAGTTGATTGCATCGACTCATTGACTCGATTGCAATCCCTCACACTAAGCATGCTTGTGGCAAAAGTGGAGAGGAAAAACTCCTTTTTAACCTCCAGCAGAACCAGGCTCAGTGTGAGCGGCCATCTGCTGACGCCAACTGGGATTGAAAGTTCTGCATTAAACCAAGGAACCAGCTTTCTATTTTCAACGGTTTTCATTTCCGCTTAGACAGCTGCGTTGTCTAAGGCAGTACGCAGAGAACTAGCAACCCCATCAACAAAATCATCAACCTGTGAAGGGGAATAAACAAAGCTTTTGTACTCTGCAGCACTGCTCAGCAACACAGAGGAGAGAGAAAGTGAAACAGATTTTTTAAAAACTATTGTGCTCTGGATTAATCCAGAAATAGTAATATAGCTGTAACGGCTGCTCAATAAAGTAAAATTGATGTTTAAGGTTCTTAAGCTAGCTTGTTTAAGCTAGCACGCTCTTCTTTGCTGTCACATGCTGGGGCAGTGGGCTGAGGGTCACTGAAAACAACAGACTGAACAAACTGATCAAGAGATGTTGTGGGGGAGCAGCTGGACACCCTGACCACCGTGGCAGAGAGGAGGAAGCTGACGACACACGTCTAAGATGGACACACTGGTCCAGCAGACGAGCTCCTTCAGCAGAAGACTCCTCCTACCCAGATGCACCACAGAGCGCCACAGGAAATCATTCTTACCTGTGGTCATCAATCTATATAACGCCTCCCTCAAGTGATTCAGCCCCCCCCCCCCCCCCCCCCCCCCCCGTAATTGACATTTATGCACTATTTTTGCACGCCACGGATCACTTTACTTGGATTTATCACTTTACTTGGATTTTCACTTTATTTGGATTTATTTTTTACATATGCATAGATATACGTACAGATATATATACTTTTTATCTTTATTATATTGTATAATTGGATGTGTGTATATATCATATAAAACTATAACTGGAGCGTGCAACAAAAGTCATTTCCCTTTGGGATTATTAAAGTATTTCTGATTCTGATTCTTAGCTGAATATGAAACCATCATTACGCAGAATTATAACACAATTAAAATGAGAAAAAAAATGTTTCTAAAAATCTTTTTTTCTATTTGTTTGAGAGAGAATTAGATAAAAACAACCTCAACCTTCCCAAAAACACTGGCCAATATAGCCACCCTTCTTTGTAATAAAAGTAATAAGCCTTCTAATCACAGAGTCTATCATTTTGTTGATCTGTTGACTTCTTACTCAGCAGCAATCACAACACTGCAAAAGAAAAAAATAAATAGTTTTTTTTTTATTGGTGCTTTTTTTTCTTGAACTAAGCTGGTGTGACCATTTGCCAATCAAATAAGACAATTCACATTTAAGATAATAATTTGCATTTATTTCAACTGCCTAATGTCTAATTTTCTTATAAGAGTAAAAAATATTAATTCCAATGGCAGATCATCTTATTAACTTACTCAAATGAAGGGTAAATGCATTTATTTATAAGTGCATTTATGCTACTTATTTTTAAATTTGCAGTGAACATAACACAAACTGCTCAGAGAGGTGCACTGTTTTCCTTCAAAAACTGTCAATTGGGCTTCGGTCAGGTTAGAGAGAGGACCATGACTTTTGCTGGTTAATTGCAGAGGTTTACTTTCATTAATCTGAATGCCAGCCAACATCAGTACACCACCCCTGCTGGTTCAGAGATGCATCTTAAATCTGCAGGAGAGTAGGACAAGCACTCGAGGACAAGCACTGGAGACACTTTGTCTTAAATCCTAGGAAGGAAATAGAAGTAATCAAGGCAAACCACTCCCTAAGCACTACCCCATAACTATCGAGTGTCACTCCCAATGAAGTCACACTTGCAGCTCTGGAGGGTGCCTTGTTTGAAGTTGGGTGGAAAGTAAATTAGAATGGGATTACCTCTTCTCTCCATTGGAAAAGGAAAGCAGTCAATGCCATGGCAGCACATGTAACACAAGACAGAAATTTCAGCAGAGGGTCACATCAGAGGCTTAATCACGTTAAGTTAGTCTGACATTTGAGACACATTATTGTGTGTGTATGATGAGTGCGATCAATTTGTCTGTGAACGCTGACCACAGGTAATGTCCTTGATAAGATGGAAGTTTATCAACAATCACTCGGCCCATCCACAGATTTTTTTCATGGGTAGAGGAGGGGGCAAGCAGTTCTTCTGTTCCCTTTATATGTATATGTAAAAAAAAAAAAGTAAATCTATACATGAAGTAATGTTTTTGTTTTTATAAAGTGTTTATATAATGTTTTTTTTTTTTGGCATTCATATAAATATACTGGGGTGATAATTTAGTAAACGTTTGAATGGCTTTTGGTAAACATCTATTTTGAATTTATAGGCCCCCCTATAGAAAGCTCCACCAGCCACCACTGCATGGCACCATGACATTCCATGCCCCATGCATTGCATGGAGGCACCTAATGTTATTCTGTAGACAAAACTGACTCGTTGTATTTGGAGAGGGATGGATGGATTTCTGATAATAAAATTAAGATTTTTTTTACAACATTCAGTTATCATTTTTATGGTCTGAAGTTTGTGCTGTCACACAATGTCTTTGTAATTATTCTAGGAGTTAAGGTTTACCTTAAAAATTCTCCAGTCGGGCCAAAAGTCAGTGAATTTTGGGGCGATTTTATGTAGTATTTGAAAGACTTTCCAGCAGAAATACAGCTGTGATATACTACTTTTCCATCATCCTGAATATTTCTCTGAATGACACACATAAAATTAAGCATGAGAAATCAGGCTATCAGAGCATTTTAGGAATAGTTCTACTGATTGCTTCATAGTGAAAGCCACCATTTTTTAGCAGTAAAGCATCTATTAACCCGATAATAGGGATTCAGTGTGTTTAAATCACTAAAGTTGCTTAAAGGAATAGCGCCTGCGAGTTCACGAGCCTACGGAAACTGCGGCAGACCAAGCCAGATGAAAGTGCGCATTCAGCGTCTGCTCATGATAATGCAAGCGTAGAAGAAGAAATGTGCTGTTTACCTGTGCAAAGAAAGAAACAACGAAAGAAAAATGTCTGAGGACTTCAGTGTTGAGGAAGAGCATGAGTTCTTTGCCAAGCTTAATGCGCACTTTCATCTGGTTTGGTCTGCCGCGGTTTCCGTAGGCTCGTGAACTCGCAGGCGCGCGCTTTTAGGAAATCCTATACACTACTGTTTATGCTCTAAAAACATTCTAAATGACTTCGTTTCGAGTAAATTATGGACGCTACCCACTCAGGACACTTGGAATACATTGGACGAGCAGCATGGAGGAATATTGACAAGTTTTTGGTGGACTTTTATGGACCTTTCTGCCTCGGGCACCATAAACCTCCATTATTTGAATGTCAGCAGACAGTAAGAAGCCTCCCAGATCTCCAGATGCATTTGAGATATCAAAAAAGTACTCCAGAGTGTTGTTCAGCATGGGGGTGAGTAGAAAATGAAGGCTAATCATGTTTTGGGTGTACTATTCCTTTAACAAACATTTGAACTGTATTTAATGACACCTCTAGTTATTGAATTACTTAACAATTTAATGGTAAATGTATTTTTAATGAATAAACTGTACATTTTATTATTTAATGCTAGCTTTAATAGTATATATTTAAGGGGAGTGTTGGCCTAGTGGGTTAGATAGAGCAGTGTACTTGTGCTCCGGGGATGTACTGCATAAAAGTATCCAGTTCGATCCCCACAGCCTCCATTCTGGGTTCCTGAGCAAAACCCTTAACCCCACACCCTGGGTGCCGCACAATTGTAGCTCACTGCTCCCCAAGGGAATGAGTGAAAATGCAGAGAACGAATTTCCCCATTGTGGGACAATAAAGTGATTTACCATTTTTTTTTATGTAATTATTTCAATATGAATTCATTTATTTCATATTTTTTTTACGTTTCTCTATTTTTGGAAAATTATTTAATTTTGCCCCCTTAATTTCCAATACCTTTCTTTTTCCACAGAAAAATGGACAAAATAACACTACTAAATATTACTATTTCTTAAAATTAAATCAGTATGCTTAATTTCATATTTATTTGATAAATCCTGTATTTATTTACAGCTTAAAAAAATTATGATGCGTTTAGATAATTACTACACAATAAAATTAATTACAATAACACAAGTTATTTTTTTAATTTGTTGTGGCACTGATCATCCTCCATATGCCTGAATGTTATATATTTTTTCTGACCCATCAAATGTAATTTCTGCCGAAAAGACCCTGGTTGCTGTTCACCCCATTCTGTTTATGACTCCTGACAACTGTAACAAGCTAAACTGGAAGAAAAGCTCATTACTATTGCTAAAATTGCATGTTGAATAAAGATATAATAAAAGACAACCATGACACAAAATGAGCCTAGTTAAAAATTGACTGTCAAAAGTTAACTGGAAGTGGGATAAAACTCTGAGACCATTCATTTTGCCAAAATCAACTATAAACCATCCAGATGGATGGCAAGTTGGTTAAAAAATGACATTTGAAGGACTAATTACCCTTAAATAGCCTTTTTTATTTTTTGCTAATTAACTACAGATAGATGTCTTATTGCAGTTTCTACATATTATTGGCATCATTTTGAACATTTGCTGCACATTTGTTCGGATCCTACTCTGGAGCTAAAACCAACTGTTTGACACCATCCTCAGGTGTAAATAAGGGTTCTACATCTGATTTCTTTCTTTTTTTTTCTTTTTTTCTGGTGTTTTAGCTGAGGGACTGTCACAATAATTCACCTGGGTGAATCAATTCGAAAAATCCACATGCTCTGATGTGATTTTTTCTTTTTGTATTTTCTATTAATTGGGAAACCTACTATGGGTTAGTTTGTTTGGAGAGGCGTGGGGGTTAACTAGGGATAAGGTGGAGATTTTTCACAATAGAATAGAGGTAAGACGTTGATATTGTGACAAACATTTTGTGTATTAGCTGTAAATTTCTTTACATGTTGTTTGTGTACAGTTTTCTGCAGAAAAATATAGTATTTCATGAATTCTAGATAGATAGATAGATAGATAGATAGATAGATAGATAGATAGATAGATAGATAGATAGATAGATAGATAGATAGATAGATAGAACTGTAAATTTAGTCATTTTTACTATTTTTTAAGGCGCACTTTTAAAAAAGATGAATTGTCCAGAGAGCTGTTCCAAATGAAGTTTCTTTTTTTTTTACATTTGTGTAATAAAAATGACAAAATCTGTCTAAGTCTAAAAACAGTTTTGTACATAGCCTACATAAAACGTTCAAGATACATTTACGTACTATTGGAAATCCGGTTATTGAATCTGAAATAAGTGAAATAGAACTACAGCCTTGTAGAAATTATTTTGATTATCAAGGACGTTTTATGCTTTTTTATTACAAGCGTTTTCACTTAAAAAACGATTACTTAGTAGAATAGTCATGTTTTAACGATAAAACAACAAAAATGTCTAACACGCAAATTGTATAATTTTAAATCAACTCAATAGAAACACCAACTAAATTAATTAGTTTCTGAGGTTTATAGCAACTGTCACGGTACTTTGAGCAACGCCTTACACAGCAAGTCTACATCTATAATGCTTGTAAAAATGTATCAACGGTCGGTCTGATTTTTAGAGTTCCGAGGGTCACTAAAGGCATCATTTCCCCCGCATCACTCTGCTCTCCGCTCTGCTTTGGTTTCAGTTCGGTGCTCGTTTGTCTGAATACAGGTGAGCGCTTCGCCTCGATATTTCCCGTAAGAGACCGAAAACTCCAGACGGGTAAGCTGAACGGCCACTGGTTGAACTGTTTACAGGGTTAATACAGTGTTTCAGGGCTTTATCTGTCAGGAAACAAGGAAGAGCTGAGTTGTGACGTTAACGCGTTAGCCTAAGCAGGACAGGTGTAGCGCGGCTTCCAGATTTCAGGCGTTAGCCTCACCGAGAGATATCTACTGCCCTGGAGACCAACAGCCCTGTGACGTTTAGACTCCATAAAACATTTACATTATTGAGATAAAAAGCTGTAAGTGTTTGTTTTTGACTTCTTTTGCTTTAGCTTATCAGAGGCGGAACTAATGCAGATTAGAGCAGGTGGCCAGTGCTGCTAACTGGCGGTTGACTGAGCGGCTTGTTCCGACGAGAATTTCACACATTTACTTTAATTTGTTTGAATCAATCCGTGTATAGGCCCGGGCTGTCAGTTAAACTAAATCAATCTGTGACAGAAGCAGAGCAGGAAACGGTAGTTTGTTTTCATTTAAAGTGAAAAACAGCAGGTTCCAGCTTATCTCCAGTGTCATAGCCTTAAAACACAGCAGCTAACTCAGCTGACTGCAGGTTTCAAGGCTCTATTTAGTCAGCTGGTGTTTGTTTCCAAATAGCTCTTATTTTGAAGGTTTTTTTTATGCCTTTCTATATAGTATTTAAGGAGCAGTCTTGGAACTCAGATGTATATTTTTGCTTTTGATTTTGTTTTATATCATTATTAAATGTCATATACCAGATACAATCTGAACTGTGTTTTATATTTTGTTTTTGTTTTTCAAATCACCATACCAAAACCTTGACTACTTTAGAAATGAGCACTTTGCTAATATATCCACAACTTTAATGTATTTAATTAACTGACTTAAGATTCAAATGGCCTCCATTACTTGTTTCTATTTAAACATTTCTTGGTTGATGAAATCCATTTTTATCCACAGACTCTTCCAAAATCACAACATTAAACCTAAGCTCACAGTTTAGTGTCATTTTAACACCAAAGCAAAAAATCAGGTCCACCAAGGGTAACAATATTTATAAAGTTGTGAAATTATTGTAAAATTTAAATATTAAAAATTGTAGGGTGGATCTGTTTCACTGATACACGTGAAATTCTGTGATGGTCTAATCCCCCTCTGTCAATGTGCTAGACTTCCATTTATATTTGAGAGCAGTTATAAGGTACATTTTTGTTTCCTAGGTACTGATTAATGTTTTTTTCACAATTAGATCTTGAACTTATTATCTGATATCTATATCAACTGAAATTTTCGTCATAAAGAAAAGATTGGAATAGTCCGGTCAGGCTTTTTAAAGATGCCACAAGTGCAGTCCTAGGAAAAAAAACCTTGTCTTTAATGGATTTGTATTATGACAGTTTTCTCAGTCTTCTGGATCCTCCTCTGAATCCACAGCTTTGTAGATGCATCATGGCTTCAGCCCAGTTCGAACACAGCAGCGTCCTGCATGAGGAGCTCACCTGCCCAGTTTGTCTGGATTTATACCGGGACCCCCACCTGCTGCCCTGTGGGCACAACTTCTGTAAAGCCTGCCTGGATCGTCTGAAAAGGCAGGCGGAACGAGGTCGGGTACGCTGTCCAGAGTGCAGGGAAAGCCATCGGGGTGGCACCAACTTCCAGAAAAACTTCAAACTAGCTAACATTGTTGATGACTACCGTCGAAGGCGGAGAGCCACGGCTGCAGCAGCCTCGGCTTCAGTGGCCCAGGAATCGCTCTCTTCAACAATGCAGCGAGTAAAGACTGGGGTTGATGTTCAGTGCGACTACTGCCATCCTGCTGCTGCAGAGGCCTCAGGATTCAGCATCGCTGGAGATGCTTCCTCTGATGCCTCCATCTCTTTGGAAAGCAAGGACAAGAAGGAAGCCTCTTTGTCCACCTTAGCAATCAAGACATGCCTCAAGTGTGAGGTGTCGATGTGTCAAAACCACCTAAAGCCGCACCTGGAGCTGCCGGCGTTTCGAGAACATCCTCTCACGGACCCGATGCAGGACTTCTGGAAGAGGAAGTGCCTGGATCACGACGAAATCTATAGGTAGGAGGGGAAATAACTAAAAATGGTTCAAACTTTTGTTTTTGGTATAAAGCTGTAAAGATGCTGACTTCTGGAATATTTATAGTTCCAGTTGTATAAAAATGATGTCATAAAATTTAACCCAAGGCTAGTTTACTTCTGCAGTCCTAGGGGGTTAAAAAATACAACCAAACACAGAACATTCAACAAATGTCATTTCAGACCACCATTTCCGCTGCATTCACACCAAACACTTTTTTTACATCATCGGGGCGTCGGATTTTGATGCACAGTCTATAATGGATGCTTCTTGAAAGGTCCCAAAATACTTTAAGAAATTTGAGATGTGTGTCCATACAATACCAAATTCATTTTAAAGCACTTCAAACACTCAACAAGACCAAATATGCAGTCATAACATACATATGATCAATCATAAAACAATAAAGTAGTAATAAAATAAAAGCTATAATAAAATAATGAAATAAACAAAGTTAACATCTAAGATTGTGTCAAAAGCCAAAGAAAATAAATGGGCCTTAAGAAGAGATTTAAGATCTGTCATTGAAGAGGCCTGTCTTATGCCCAAAGGAAGGATATTCCACAGCTTAAGAGCTGAACAGAAAAAGCATGGTTCCCTCTGAGTTTGTGCTTTGCAAACCGGTCAGCTGTTTCAAGGGAACGAGAGGTATGTAAGGATATAGAAGCTCAGATAGGTAATTTGGGCAAGGCCAATTAGAGTAACTTAGTATTTTAAAGTGAATCCTGAGATGTACAAATTAATGGTAAATTTTTGGGAAATGCACAAATTACTGCGGCAATTATATAGTGCGTTATTGTAACTCTGGTAAGTGGTTAGAAAGGCATTTATTACTGTTTCAAAATGCTGATGTGAAAAGATATGCTTTACTTTTCCTGGAAAAACCTGGATTTTACAACGGCTCTATTTTGAGTTTCATACCTGAGACTAGCATCTACTTTAACACCAAAATTTTTAATAATAGGCACAACACACTGGGCCAAAGAGCCAACATCAGTCAGGGAGTCTTCATTGGGACTTCTAAAAAATCTCCACCTTTATCTTCTCATTTAGACATTTAGGGCCATCCAGGATTTTGCGACGTCCAAATATAAAAGTAGAATCTGAGTTGGTCTTCTTTAGTGGGACATAATGTCCAAAGGGTTAGAAGCTTGGAGTTGGAAAACCCGAACTTCGCAGCTTGTCAACCAATCGGGGTAGCTGATCCTGAAGCTTGCACAGAGAAAGTTACTGCATCAAAGCTGTGATCCCTGCTTCTGCAGAGCCGTAAACATAAACAGGCTTTCCACGGATCATTAAAACTCATTGAAAGTCGTTAAATTATTTTTTTGAGAAGGCTTTGATTAGGGGTATGCAGGTGGCACAGTGGTTATCATGCATCTACGGAGGCCTTAGTCCTCGAAGAGGGGGACCCGAGTTCGAATCCGACCTGTTGTCCTTTCCCACGTCTCTCATTCCCCCTTTCCTGTCAGCCTACTGTTGAAAAATTGAGCTACTAGTGCCGTAAAAACAAAAAAGGCCATAATTGGCATTAAAATTAATTAAATGTGATTATCATGGCTGCAGCCTGTCGACGGTAAACATTTTTACCATTTTTTAATAAATGTTTCTTTCCACATTACTCAGATTTTAAGACTCACCTGATGTGAGTGTTTGTCTCCTGTTCCCCTCCAGATACTACTGCATGGATGACAAGATGTGTGTCTGCAACGCCTGCACCATAGAGGGAGGCCACTCAGGACACACCATCAAGACTCTGAAAAACACCATGAAGGACCTAAAGGTACAAACAGGACCCTCTAGGAGCTTTTTCCTTTCAATTCACTGTTATTCATAGAGCTCCAGTTCACAGCACCTGAAAGCTCTTTACAGATCATTGAATCAGATTGTCCAGTGAGATTGGCTCAAACTTTCTTAAGGAAAACCAGCTGATTGCATCTAGTTAACGACTGCAGGATTCTCTCCTCCAGGATGAGATAGTGCAGCCATTATTGTACCCAAACAGACTACAAACCGGGAGATATTTTCAACAAACTGACTCAATCACAGATCCTGGACTTAGAAAAATACATGTTGCTATAATTACAAAATGTGTGGAGAGTATGCAGTTATAACCATGGAAACTAATCTGTTGGCATGCAGGTGAGACCAGATATGCACTGGTCCTTCAGCTGTGTGAAAATGGTCAGTTTTTTTTTCATGCTACATGGTCTTCTACCGCGCTGTAGTTTTGGTTGTGGAGGTCAATCATAATGAAGTGGTGTACGACTGACCATATTTGAATCCCAGTTATTTTAGGAAGGGCCTACATCATAAAAACGCTGCCAAGTCTGAGAGCAGGTCACATTTATTCACTGTTACCTAACAGTCCACCCTCATCTCATGTGGTTAGATCATTTTATGAATGATGAATTTGATCCCATGAAAAGATCCGGTCTGAGAGCCTGAAAGACATTAAAACATTCCTTCCATAACTTGGAATTCAACCATAATTTGCTACTAAAATAAGATCCTGTATATAAACAAAAAGTCAAAGTATTTTTTGTGTCTTTCTAAATAGGATGAAGGTATTAATGCTCATAAGCTAAAGTGTAGAAAACTGCAGACATTATTTGACTTGTCCAATTGTTTGAGATGTCCAATTTTTGCGAATGGAATCTGAAGGAAAGAAAACACTTTAACTATTTGTTCAAAAGTCACTATTTTACATTCAGATGTCCAAATTGTTACTAAACAACAAATATTAACTTTTGAAAAGTTTATGAAATTGAATCCCTTCAAGTTGTTTTTAATTATGCACCATGAAATCCCACTTTACTGAGTGGGTAAATCCTCTCAGGACTGTGGGCACCAAGGCCAGAGGAGCTCAGTGCGGGAATCAATACAGAGACGGAAAACATCATCGCGTCAATTCTATTTCTCGTTTCATGGCGCCAATCCCTTTGTCCACTGAACTGACTGGATAGACCAGCTGGGTCCTTCTTAAAAAACTCAGTCATATTGTGCCTCTTAATCTGTGTTGTATTGTATGTTTTATTTCATTTTAAATACCCATCTAGGTAAGGATATTGAGAATTAGCATTTTTTTAAATGCAATATGTAACATGAGCTCATGAAACAAACTTGTATCTATGTATCTGGCTCAGATAAGCTTCCACTTATCTGAACAATGCAAAGTAAAGGCAAAGTCTCGAAACTAAAATCAAGATGAAGGAATAGCATAATAATGATTAATAACCTTCTTTCTATTGAACTGGTTCCATAGAGATGCTTCCAATTCACTGCAGTGGAAGAAAATACTGCAAAAATACCAAAATGGATGCAGACAGGACTTAACTTCCAAATGAAATACGATAAACTACCTTAGAACAGGATGTTTAGTTATGAAGGTAACTTTTATTTGATTGAAATCATACAAGGATTTCAGCAGCTGTAGAGGCCAAACATTGTTGCTGCCATATATATATCTGTGTTTATATGAGAATCTTATTGAAGTCTATGTCCTACAATGTTTTTATGAAACACTTTGCTGTTAATATTCCCCAGAGTTCACTGGATAAACAGTTATACAGGCTGGAGAGGAAGAACAGCATGGCGGAGAGGAAACTACAGGAGCAGAAGGACAAGGAGCGACAAAACAAGGTACAACAACCACAGACAAACCTGCTGTTTGGAAAACAAGAGATTTGCAGCAGTCACATGGATGCAGCTGTTTTCCATCTGAAGCCACAGCTATAACGATGCAAAAGCAAATCTCTTAAAACTGGAATTGGCTATTAGCACAGAAAGGGAACCAAAGCTGGTTTTGGTTTCCCAGACTACAGCGCTGACAGCAAAACTTAGTGTGAAAGGAAGGGCTGTTAGATGTTGGCAGATTATAGGATTTGTTTCAGCTGGAGCTTTAAAATAAAGATCAGATCAACGTGTTAAACAGCCTTAAATCATTTCAGAACAAAATTTACTCAATTCACAAGAACTTGAAATTGTTCTCATCAAATCCATTATTTTATTTATTAGTTTTTACAGCTCTAATGGCTCGTTTTTTTCTACGGTAAGCTGACAGGAAAGGGGTAAAGAGAAACATGCGGCAAAGGACCACAGGTCTGATTCGAACCCGGGTCGGCTGCATCGAGCTCGGACTCGGAGCGCACAGAAATTCAGAGAATTGGAATACGAGCATATTTGTGTGCTTCCTCTTTTCCTTTGCCTTTTTTTTAGCAGGGGCTGGGTGATTTTTTTTCATTCGAATTACAATTTTTTTCCGATTTTCTCCCCTACTTATTAACCTCTAGGAATCCATCTGATAGCTGGCGCTCTGTTGTGCATATTTACACTACCGTTCAAAAGTTTGGGGTCACCGAAACAATTTTTTGTTTTCCTGAAAAGTCACACTTATTCACCACCATATGTTGTGAAATGAATAGAAAACAGAGTCAAGACATTGACAAGGTTAGACATAATGATTTGTATTTGAAATAAGATTTTTTTTTACATCAAACTTTGCTTTGGTCAAAGAATCCTCCATTTGCAGCAATTACAGCATTACAGACCTTTGGCATTCTAGCTGTTAATTTGTTGAGGTAATCTGGAGAAATTGCACCCCATGCTTCCAGAAGCAGCTCCCACAAGTTGGATTGGTTGGATGGGCACTTCTTGCGTACCATACAGTCAAGCTGTTCCCACAACAGCTCAATGGGGTTCAGATCTGGGGACTGCGCTGGCCACTCCATTACCCATAGAATACCAGCTGCCTGCTTCTACTCTAAATAGTTCTTGCAAAATTTGGAGGTGTTTTTAGGGTCATTGTCCTGTTGTAGGATGAAATTGGCTCCAATCAAGCGCTGTCCACTTGGTATGGCATGGCGTTGCAAAATGGAGTGAAAGCCTTCCTTATTCAGAACCCCTTTTACCCTGTACACATCTCCCACCTTACCAGCACCAAAGCAACCCTAGACCATCACATTACCTCCACCATGCTTAACAGATGGCGTCAGGCATTCTTCCAGCATCTTTTCATTTGTTCTGCGTCTCACAAATGTTCTTCTTTGTGATCCAAACACCTCAAACTTGGATTCATCCGTCCACAACACTTTTTTCCAGTCTTCCTCTGTCCAATGTCTGCGTTCTTTTGCCCATCTTAATCTTTTTCTTTTATTGGCCAGTCTCAGATATGCCTTTATCTTTGCCACTCTGCCCTGAAGCCCAGAATCCCGCAGCCACCTCTTCACTGTAGATGTTGACGCTGGTGTTTTGGGGGTACTATTTAATGAAGATGCCAGTTGGGGACCTGTGAGGCATCTGTTTCTCAAACTAAAGACTCTAATGTACTTATCTTCTTGCTCAGTTGTGCAACGCGGCCTCCCACTTCTTTTTCTACTCTGGTTAATGCCTGTTTGTGCTGTCCTCTGAAGGGAGTAGTACACACCGTTGTAGGAAATCTTTAATTTCTTAGCAATTTCTCACATGGAATAGCCTTCATTTCTAAGAACAAGAATAGACTGTCGAGTTTCAGATGAAAGTTCTCTTTTTCTGGCCATTTTGAGCGTTTAATTGACCCCACAAATGTGATGCTCCAGAAACTCAATCTGCTCAAAGGTCGGTCAGTTTTGTAGCTTCTGTAACGAGCTAAACTGTTTTCAGATGTGTGAACATGATTGCACAAGGGTTTTCTAATCATCAATTAGCCTTCTGAGCCAATGAGCAAGAAAGAGGAGTGATAGTTGCTGGAAATGGGCCTCTATACACCTATGTAAATATTGCACCAAAAACCAGACATTTGCAGCTAGAATAGTCATTTACCACATTAGCAATGTATAGGGTGTAATTCTTTAAAGTTAAGACTAGTTTAAAGTTATCTTCATTGAAAAGTACAGTGCTTTTCCTTCAAAAATAAGGACATTTCAATGTGACCCCAAACTTTTGAACGGTAGTGTACATTAAACACAGCACTACAATTGAAAATAACAACGGTTAAACTTTTACCAATATAGACATGTTATACATCTTTAGAAAGCTTAGATTCTCCACAATTCAACAACCAAGTTCATTTCCTAGACACCATGAGCATCAAAGCACAATTAACAAAGATATAGCAGCATATTAAATCCGAATTTTAAAATAAAACTTCGACTTCTTACCTTTGCAGTGATCCAGAGGCTGTATTAAATATCCAATCTTAGATTTTTTACATTTAATTTGTCCGTAAGGGTCTACGGATAAAAAGTAATCCAGCATGTTTGTAATAAAAACATTCCATGATCAGAAAATTGCCACATAAAGTACATTTTTTTTGCCATCAGAAAATTCCCATCCTTATAGCTAACCGTCTTGCTAACTACCCTACCTTCCAAAAACATTTCGAGTTGATGTCTGTTTGTTTTCATCGCCTTCCGGCCGTAGGTGTGACGTCTGTGGCAGCCAACCCAAACCTTTTCCAAACAAGGGATAATTTTTATTCCTTTTTTCAGGACTAACTTCCCACTCTCCCAGTAGCCATGATGTTGCTTGCCGAACTGCATGGTGGAAGTAATACTCCAGCTACTGAAGCTCCAGGGAGCAACATTTGCGGCATTATACAAAAAAATATATATATCTTTTTTCATTTTTAAACAAAAACCTTCCAACTTATTAATTGAATCGATTTTTTTTTGCCTAGGCATAATAATTAAACTGTAATCTGGAAGATCAATTTGTTGACTGTGATGGACTGGCAGCCGGTCCAGGGTGGACCCTGCTTCTCACCCATGGACTGCTGGACATTGGCACCATCCCAATGCAACCATGGATGGAAGATTGTTTATACCTTGAATCTAAAGGAGAAGGCAGACTTCTTAAAAACAGTTATTTCTACAAACCAGCCTCATCGGTCACAGAAAAATTGCTCAAAATTTATTTTCAAATACTTAAGTTTCCTCAGATGTATAGCAGTGGTTGAAGGGGAAAGTTGTTTGTAAATAGATTGTGACAACTGTGTTTTGGGTTCTCTTATGATGATTCGATGTGGAGTCTTTTATCGTCGTCCTCCATGTCTAATGTCTGATGCAGAAGTTCAGAGATGATGCAGAGGGCTGTTTGACTCTTTTGGAGGAGGACATGAAGACCAGAGTGCAGCGCTTCATCCTCACTTTGAGAGAATACATGCGCACTCAGTGTGAAACCAATGGCTCAGCCATTCAGAAGAACATCTCTAAGATCTGCCAGGACCAAGCTCGCCTCCAAGAGGTGCGCTGTGGCATCGAGAGCCTTATGCAGGAAAACGACCCTTTCCACTTTGTCGAGGTGAGATTTTCCTCCAACTTATTTTAAGGTTTAATGATTAAAGCTCCAAAGCTAAAACATTCAAATGAATTCAATTTAAAACCTAAAATAACTATTAGCTGGAAGAAACAAAAAAAAAAAAAACAGAATTATGAATACAAATTAAATTGAACTTAAAACCTGAGACTGATTAGAACCAATTCCCTGTATTGAATTCTGCTGAATTTATTCTGTTTTTCATCTTAATTTCAGGCATATAAAACCACAGGAAAACAGTATGTACCACTTCTATCCATTTTCATCATGTCTTTGTGGATTTGCAAGCATTTCTTATAAGTCCAAATATATATTTGGATTTATAAAACTTATAGAGGATCCCTTATTTTTTGTATACTCATCCTGTGCCTTATTCCTCACCAGGTGCCGAAAGCAGCTTAGGAAGAACATGTTCTACCCAGAGTACATTGAAATGGAGACTGAGATCCTCAGCCTGAGGATGGAGGAAGAAATGAGCAGATTTCTTGATGATCTTCCGTGTCACATCATCTCTGGGATCAACTCCTTGTGTACGTCTTTTATTTTATCCTTTAGTTTCCTACATCTACAATGTACAGAAAATCTCATTTCTCTTAATGCAATCGGCCATCAGGCAGCCTGTCTGATCCAACGGAGGAAGAAGATCATGAGGAGAACGAGGAAGAGGCTGCAGAGGATGAAGACGACGATGAAGATGACCTTGATGACAGCAGCGAGGATGAAATTAGGAGTGATGAAGAGGAGGAAGAGGTCCATGACGATGATCTGGCTGACCACGACTTGAGCCCGTGGGAGGAGGAGGAAGAAGGGGAGGAAGAGGAGGAGGAGGAAGATGATGAGGATGAGGATGTAGAGGAAGAAGAGTCAGAGGAAGACAGAATGGTTTAGCTGTAGAGGGTTTTTCATTTGTTGCTACAGCAGCAGCAGATTGACCCCCTCAGCTGGATTCACAGAAGCCAATGAAAACTGACGGAAGGCTGAACTTGATGGAAGTCCTTTATAAGAGATTTGCTGGATGTGAAACAGCTCACATCAACAAATATGAATGTATGACAGAATGTAGAAAACCTCTGCATGGCTGCAATGCTTTGTTTTCTATCACTTTGATAAATATTTTCCTAAATCCAAGATGTTTTCCTGAGGAAGCTTGGGAAGCATCTTCTAGAAAGGCCAGGTGTCGACGTGCCTGATAAGAAAAGATAATTTAAAAGTAGAAAAAAAAAATGAACTCTTTAGTCTTGGTTTGGCAGTATGTTTGACAACGGAAAGTAAACATCCGGTCAGAAGTATTTGAACAAGCTGTCTAAGCTAGTTTATTCATTACAAACGAGAGAATGTTGTTTAACAAGTGGAAGAAATGCAATCTATAACAGTTTACATAGAAGTAACGCTTTAAAACCAGTGTTTGCATTGTATATGAAATTGTTTTTATGCACACTTCATACAGAAATCTTAGAAGTTTTAGGTGATGAAACATTTTGCACTTGATCAATAATATGCTACCTTAAGCCTGGAATATTAGAATGTTAAATACATTTTTCTTCTAATGTGAGAGACTGGGAAGAAATAAGATAAAACCTGGTATTAATAAATTCTAAGTTCCATATTAATTTTGTTGCTCTTCCGTTATACTCACCCCATAAAAGGGGTGTTTTTATTTCTCCCCCTTATAGTACAGCATTGATATTGTTGACACAAGCTACATAAAATATAATGGGACCCATCAGCGATGGTCTCAGGGTTTATCTAGGTCAAATGCTGATCTTAGAAATTTACTACAGTTTTTACTGAAAGCTAAAAAAAAAAATCATATTTGATTTTGGACATCATTTAATTGGATCTTAATTGATGGTTTAATTTTGGAAAGGGGAGATGGGTCTGACTAAGTATATATGATGGTCAGGAGCAGCACAGTGAGACACTGTTCTGTGCAGAAAAAGCCTATTCACATGCAAACATACACTCACCAGCCACTTTATTAGGTACCCCATGCTAGTAACGGGTTGGACCCCCTTTTGCCTTCAGAACTGCCTCAATTCTTCATGCCATAGATTCAACAAGGTGCTGGAAGCATTCCTCAGGGAGTTTGGTCCATATTGACATGATGGCATCACACAGTTGCCGCAGATTTGTTGGCTGCACATCCATGATGCGAATCTCCCGTTCCACCATATCCCAAAGATGCTCTATTGGATTGAGATCTGGTGACTGGAGGCCATTTGAGTACAGTGAACTCATTGTCATGTTCAAGAAACCAGTCAGATGATTCCAGCTTTATGACATGGCGCATTATCCTGCTGAAAGTAGCCATCAGAAGTTGGGTACATTGTGGTCATAAAGGGATGGACATGGTCAGCAACAATACTCAGGTAGGCTGTGGCGTTGCAACGATGCTCAATTGGTACCAAGGGGCCCAAAGAGTGCCAAGAAAATATTCCCCACACCATGACACCACCACCACCAGCCTGAACCGTTGATACAAGGCAGGATGGATCCATACTTTCATGTTGAAGATGCCAAATTCTGACCCTACCATCCGAATGTCACAGCAGCAATCGAGACTCATCAGACCAGGCAGCGTTTTTCCAATCTTCTATTGTCCAATTTCGATGAGCTTGTGCAAAGTGTAGCCTCAGTTTCCTGTTCTTAGCTGAAAGGAGTGGCACCCGGTGTGGTCTTCTGCTGCTGTAGCCCATCTGCCTCAAAGTTCGACGTACTGTGCGTTCAGAGATGCTCTTCTGCCCATCTTGGTTGTAACGGGTGGTTATTTGAGTCACTGTTGCCCTTCTATCAGCTCGAACCAGTCTGGCCATTCTCTTCTGACCTCTGGCATCAACAAGGCATTTCCGCCCACAGAACTGCCGCTCACTGGATGTTTTTTCTTTTTCGGACCATTCTCTGTAAACCCTAGAGATGGTTGTACGTGAAAATCCCAGTAGATCAGCAGTTTCTGAAATACTCAGACCAGCCCTTCTGGCACCAACAATCATGCCATGTTCAAAGTCACTCAAATCACCTTTCTTCCCAATACTGATGCTCGGTTTGAACTGCAGGAGATTGTCTTGACCATGTCTACATGCCTAAATGCACTGAGTTGCCGCCATGTGATTGGCTGCTTAGAAATTAAGTGTTAACGAGCAGTTGGACAGGTGTACCTAATAAAGTGGCCGGTGAGTGTACATTTATGTTAATTACTCACAATTTTAAAGTTTTTACTTTAGCAGTTTCTACTGGTTTCTCAGCTTTTAGCAGTCCATATTAAATCTAGTGATATTCAAGGCATCCCTCTCTTAGATTTTTGAAAGATTAAAATCAGGTCTCTATTGCTTTGGAATCATTAAAGGAGTTTTCATGAGCTTCTGGATTATATGTAAATATCAACAAATGTGAGCTCATGGCTATAAAGGAATGCTCCACCAGCTCTATTTGTAATACAGGTGCTGGTCATAAAATTAGAATATCATGAAAAAGTAGATTGATTTCAGTAATTCCATTTAAAAAGTGAAACTTGTATATTATATTCATACATTACATACAAACTCAT
The DNA here is from genome assembly GCA_030533445.1 of Cyprinodon diabolis. Classification (NCBI taxonomy): domain Eukaryota; kingdom Metazoa; phylum Chordata; class Actinopteri; order Cyprinodontiformes; family Cyprinodontidae; genus Cyprinodon; species Cyprinodon diabolis. The sequence continues at coordinate 8,666,758 of CM060075.1, read as the reverse complement.
ATATTTCAGATGTTTATTTTGTTTAATTTTGATGATTACAAATGACAACAAATGAAAATCTCAAATTCATCATATCAGAAAATTAGAATATTACTGAAGACCAATAAAAACAAAGGATTTATAGAAATGTTGGCCAACTGAAAAGTATGAACATGAAAAGTATGAGCATGTACAGCACTCAGTATTTAGTTGGGCCTCCTTTGGCCTGTATTACTGCAGCAATGCGGCGTGGCATGGAGTCGATCAGTCTGTGGCACTGCTCAGGTGTTATGATAGCCCAGGTTGCTCTAATAGTGGCTTTTAGCTCTTCTGAATTGTTGGGTCTGGTGTATTGCATCTTCTTCTTCACAATACCCCATAGATTTTCTATGGGGTTAAGGTCAGGAGAGTTTGCTGGCCAATTAAGAACAGGGATACCATGGTCCTTCAACCAGGTACTGGTAGCTTTGGCACTGTGTGCAGGTGCCAAGTCCTGTTGGAAAATGAAATCTGCATCTCCAAAAAGTTGGTCAGCTGCAGGAAGCATGAAGTGCTCTAAAACTTCCTGGTATGTGGCTGCGTTGACCCTGGACCTCAGAAAACACAATGGACCAACACCAGCAGATGACATGGCACCCCAAACCATCACTGACTGTGGAAACTTTACACTGGACTTCAAGCAACGTGGATGAAGTGCCTCTCTTCTTTTCCTCCAGACTCTGGGACCTTGATTTCCAAAGGAAATGCAAAATTTACTTTCATCAGAGAACATGACTTTGGACCACTCACCAGCAGTCCAGTCCTGTTTCTCTTTAGCCCAGGCAAGACGCTTCTGACGCTGTCTGTGGTTCAAGAGTGGCCTGACACAAGGAATGCAGAAACCCATGTCTTTCATACGTCTGTGTGTGGTGGTTCTTGAAGCACTCACTCCAGCTGCAGTCCACTCTTTGTGAATCTCCCCCACATTTTTGAATGGGTTTTGTTTCACAATCCTCTCCAGGGTGCGGTTATCTCTCTTGCTTGTACACTTTTTTCGACCACATCTTTTCCTTCCCTTCGCCTCTCTATTAATGTGCTTGGACACTGAGCTCTGTGAACAGCCAGCCTCTTTAGCGATGACCTTTTGTGTCTTGCCCTCCTTGTGCAAGGTGTCGATGGTCGTCTTTTGGACAACTGTCAAGTCAGCAGTCTTCCCCATGATTGTGTAGCCTATAGAACTAGACTGAAAGACCATTTAAAGGCTTTTGCAGGTGGTTTGAGTTAATTAGCTGATTAGAGTGTGGCACCAGGGGCCATCAATTTTGAACCTTTTCACAATATTCTAATTTTCTGATATGATGAATTTGAGATTTTCATTTGTTGTCATTTGTAATCATCAAAATTAAACAAAATAAACATCTGAAATATATGAGTTTGTATGTAATGTATGAATATAATATACAAGCTTCACTTTTTAAATGGAATTACTGAAATCAATCTACTTTTTCATGATATTCTAATTTTATGACCAGCACCTGTATAATGGTTAAAGATGAAGTGAGGTACTTGGGTATAATAATTACTAAAGATCAACAAAGAAGAGCATCCTTAAATTTTGAACCCATTATTCAGAAAACTCAAAGAAAGCTAAACACATGGGTCTTAAGAGATCTCTTTTCTTAAAGGGACAGTATTAATAACCAAGGCAGAGGGTATTTCGTGTCTGACTTTTGCAGCTTTATCACTCCATTCAGAGAAAAAACTTCTAAATGACATTGACAAAATGTTAGTTAAATTCATATGGAGAAATAAGACTCACTATTTAAAAAAAAAAAAAAGCTGTTCTCATGAATCCATACAATGAAGGTGGTCTTAACTTCCTAGACTTTACTACTCTTAACAACCCTTTTAAAATTTAATTGGCTAAAAAATATATACAAATATCCTAACCTAACTCTATTTGGAATGCTATACCTTTGCATATGATTTCTAAACTTGATGGATTAAACTTTATAATGTGCAATTATGATATTGATAAAATTCCCATTAAGTTATCAGCTTTTCACAGCCGGTCCGTCTTGTCATGGACTCTGATCTATAAACACAACTTCTCCCCCATAGGTATCTTGTATGGAATAACAGGGGCATTCTATACAAGTATTAATCTCTTTTTATTGGGTATTGGTTTCAAAATAACATTACACAAATAACATGGCTCAGTTGTTTAACAAAGCTGGTTGCCTTTTCTCATATGAGGAGTTTTTAACTGAATTTAATCTTCCAATTCCTCCAGGGGATTATACGAAAGTCTTTGAATCCACCTCTTCGGCTATTTGTATACTTTTCTGCTCACATCTTAAATTAAACATTTCTCAGTTGTCCTTGTTATCACCAATGGATTCTTCTGTAGGAAAAATATGTTTTGTTGTTTCAAAAAATAAATCAATCAGAGCCTTATTTCAAATGAACATTAAAGTGATACCTTATGCCATCTCACACTGGGGAAGATTCTTGGATTACGTCAACTGGAAAGAAGTCTGGCTGCTTCCAAATCGATATTTGATAACTAACAAAACTAAAGAAATATCATTTAAGATAATCCATAACATTTATCCTACCAAAGTCCTTATCAAGAAACACATTAAAAAACATTGATGTCACTTGCAGCTTCTGCTGTAATAATCCTGAAACACTTGTTCATCTATTCTTGAACTGCCCACTTATCCAGTCCTTCTGGTTTGGCATTTATTACTTAAGAGAAAAATAGACAAAGATTTTATTTTATTTTGGAAGACTAGGCTATTCGGCATCAAGGGAAGGTTAAACCAAAGAGATTATTATGGCCAAGTTCTTTATACATAAATGCAAACATAGAGGCTCCAAACCGTGCAGTACTGCTTTTAAGCATTATCTCAAACAATACATTGGCACCATACAATTTTTAGAAAATAAGAAAGCAACCAAAACTCGAGAAGCCTTTGTCCTTTTTAATCTTCTGAAAATGTCTGTAAAAAAAAAATGGTTGTTAAGAATACCTATAGTGCAATATGGTTGCTCTGTAATGTTCTTTGCAGAAACAAATAAAAATAAAATTGTATTGGGAAAAAAAAACATAAGCGGAACCCATGTATTTTGATATTGTGCCTTACGGACCGAAAATATGACGTTCCAACTTTCCTTCAGTACTTCCGTTTCCAGCCGCCGCATTGTAGATGTGTTTTTAAAAGCAAATTAGTGTTTGTTTGAAGTATTTAGCTTTACTGTTAATCATATGGTGTTTTTCTTAAATACAGCGGAGAGAAAATGAGCAACATATACCGGAAGGTAAGGCTAAACGAGAACTTCATCTGTTAGCTATTAGCTTTTTCCAAAGGTCACTACAGAGCTGTGTCCTGTGGTTCACTTTACGGGCGAGGATGTTGATTTTTTTAATTTTTTAAGCAGTTATTATAGCTTTTCTTTTTCGTTCAATTTCTTTATACTTTAAAATATATACTTTTCAAATCACACATCAGTAACATTTTAAGTGTGTGCTAAAAGGGTCATAGAGCAAGATTAAGCACAAAGTCTTTATTTTGACTCTGGATGCTTCATTGTGACCCTCTGATCAACAAGATGCTGCTGCTCAGCCATTTCATTTCTGACCTCTTTCCTGCTTGTTCTCATCCGATATAGCTCCAAGTGACCGTCACTCAACAAAGATCCATCTTGAAGCAGCTGTTAAGCAGGTATGTCTTTGCATTTCCATAATATCACTTTGCATGAAGTCTGATGCCCTCTGATGGCTGGAAGCTGTGATATTTGGAGCAATAAGAACAGGACTTCTGGACATCAGTAAAGCTGGACAGGAAGATCCGATGGTCAGTCTGTAGATTAAAAACAGTGCTGATTATACACTTTGAGTGTTTTTACGGGTTTTCATGTCAAACCCCACAATTCAGCTTGTTTTAGTAACACTAATGTTGAATTGGAACCGAAGGGACACAGCTGTCTTTTGTTAGTTTTTTTAATAGGGCTTGGGATCCGCGTTGCATTGTGGGACGTGGGGGCCATGTTGAGGGCTACACGAACATCAATATAGCTCTGATACAACGTTGTTGTTGAAAGAAGAGATGTAGAAGTAGAGAGAAAAAAGATGTTAAAATCCCGAAAAGGATCTGGAATTTACTGGTACACATTAAACGGAGAAGCCAGGGACCGGTATGTTGACAAAAGCAGCATTATTAATAATTTCCATATTAAGTTCCAAACAATGAGTGGAGCACCGATGAGTGAGCTTAGAAACAGTTCCGAAGCTACAAGTCCTTGGAGTCTCTTGTGCAGTTCATGAATGGATGGGTTCAGGAGCTGCAGATCATAAAGCCAGCAAACAGTGGGAACACAGTAATTCCTACAAAGGTAAGCTGTGCTTAGACGGGCTCTGGAACCTGCTAGTTTAGTAACTGCTAACCGTTAGTGCTAACAACCACTCCAAATGTAATGTACTTTTAACTAGCTGCTATGTGTTTCAAAGGTGTAGTTAGTAACGTTAACTGCCAACCCTCCCTAAACCCTCTAGGTTTCTCACGTATTTGAGCCTTTTCCCGCTGCCGTTTTTATTATTTTCCCATAAACAAGATCCCAACCTTGAAGGAAAGAAACAAGGTTGGCTATAAAATAAAACCGTGCATCTTTAACTTACCAGAATGAAAATGCAGGGAACACACTCTCATTGACATCGGGATACTGTTGAAAGTTATGTTCGGTCGTCTTACAGCCGCGATCCAAGCTAGCCGACGACTCTTTATCTCTGACACTTTGTCTCCGTGGTTGCGCCTCCAGGCAGGAAAGCAGTGGAAAGTTAACCCATTTTCTATGTTTTTCCCATGGCGATCATGTGGTGCGCTGTTACTGCCCACAATACAGCAACGGTTTAGCATGGTTGAAATCAAGTTAAGGTGAAATTAATCAAATTAAAACACGGCTGAGACGGAGTACAGTATGCGGTAGTCGTAGGCAGTAGTCTGAGCAGCGGTAAAGGAGGCAATAAACATGTCGGCCACTCAAAGTAATTCATGACGCCCAAGCCCTATTAAAAAAATAAAGCTAAACACTGGTGTGTGCTTTAATCTCAGCATGCATCCAACTGTATCTATTCTAGAAATTTAATAGCCAAGCTTCAGCATCCATTTAAAAATTAGTTTCTATGGATGAGGTGCAAAAAATCCATTCATTGTTCAACGTAAACCAATCAGTAGTCCTGTTCAAAGTTTGCTGCTACACAGATGTGTGGAGGAAAACAGGGGCCTGGTCAGAGAACTATGCATTTATTGTCTCCATACAAAAAAGTATGAATGGTACTGACTTAATGACAGAGTAACCAACAGTTTTAATCAACTAAGACTGAGAAAGTACTTGGTAAATTGGCTTCCTAACTATGGAGTGATTGTCTCATAACATCTGTTTTAATGTTTAAACTTTTGGAATCAGATCAACGATGCATGCAAATTTTGATATTACAAAGCATAAAATGAAATGATTACAAAACAACAGGTTTGTGCAGATAAGACATTTTTCGATTTGTTAACACAAACATATAAACCACTCCTTATAGCAAGTAATGTTTATATTAGGAAAGGATTAAGAACCTCAATCAAAACTATCAGCATTTAGGGTTAGGCTTCACCAAATGAATGTCCAGGATTTTAAGAGCTTGTTTCTGCTTTAGTCGTCTTTGAGGTTCTTGATGTTGCTGAATGATCTCTGTCATGTGATCTTTGCAGAGCCACGCCTTCCATCCAGCACCCTCTATTGTGTGAGTGGGATTGCTTCACCGTTCTATTTATGCCCGTGTGTTCCTGAACTGTTTGATTAAAGAGAGCTCATCCTTTTAGGGGCTGCTTGTCTAAATGAGAGACAGTACAAAGGCATGCCGACACATGGGATTGGTCGGTGGAGGCATCTGTTACCCAAACAGGCTGTAAGTCCAAAAAAAACGTCTCCTGCTCAAGGTTCAGTTTATGATGCTGGAAACTGGGTTGTCACGAAATATCAAACTTGATACCATTACCCAGAAAAATCATTTGATACTCAAAACCATTTTGGTTACCACGGGGATAAAGAATGACAATTATTTTAATTCACATGAAAACTTATTTTTTTTCTCGGTCTCATCATAGAGCCTCAACAGAATCAAATATGCTGGTTTTATGTATGTGGAAATAAATAATACAATAAAGAGGATTTGAGAATATTCTAGGGCTATCTAAGGTGTTATTCTTTTAATCTGCAAGTAATCCAGAAATTTAAATTAGCATCAGCGAAAATATTTAAACAACACTCTTCTTCAGCATCAATACCTACTCTAACAAAGTATTTGTACTTAGTTACTTGACACCTCTGCCGCAGAGGCATCTGGTAGTGGCACTTCCGGTGGCACTTCCGGTGGAGAGTACTGGTACTTCTTGTGGCACATTCACTGGCATCTGACTGCTACAAGGTGTCACTAAGCCGGCAGGCCATGTGCCGCACTTTTATTGCTGTTTTTGGGCAAACTTTTTGATTTTTGGATTATTTTATGCTTGTTCTATGTTTACTTTCAATTAATGCGATGGTAACAATAAAGATTTTTCAAAATGCATTTAGAACATTTTATGTTGTATTTGTTACCAGTCTAGCTAAGCTATCCGTAGTCTATTTGTAGTTAGTAATCAATAATAACATGGAGCATAGACCTATCATATATTATTTTACCTGTTTCCATACAGACATATATATGTGGCATCCTGTGGCATCTTCATGGCCAGAGAACTCTACAGAGTACCAGCGTATTTTTAAGATATTTTGTTTTCTGGAAAAACTTGCAGTAAGCTCTCATGCTGTATAATAATACCCCGAATGTTTGTGCAGTGAGTATTTGCCATCCTTGCTGCATGTCATATACTTACCATGCATTAGGACATATTGGCCTAGTTTACATCTGAAGTAGAGTTACTGTATATTTTGTGTCCAACACTTTTTATCAATTCAAAAACAGTAACGCCATCAATTGAAAGTACTTATTTATTTACTTATTTACTCAGTAGCTCATTCCTATCCTGACACCCCGGTTGCCAATAATCAGCCTTGTTTCCATAAAAACAGCAGCGGCCGCCGTGGGATGTTGAAGGCTTTTAAAACCAGTCAGGCATCTTGGTAGGAACTTGGCATCACCGTGCAATTTCGTGGAACACAATGGCCACTGACTTCCCAAATGTGCCAGCATATTTTCAGGCGATATGTTTTCATATCAGTACATAATTTTTTTCTTATTACAAGTCAAACCCCTCACTCAAACATTTATCTTATAACTTTCCCTTAAATTGTTTTAAAATTTTCATTAAATTATGTGAATTTAGCAAATCATTAATTGAAAGTAGCTTTAAACAGGCATTAAATATTCCCAACATCAAACCATTCGCCCATTAACATCGGTAGAAGTGCGGCAGGTGGCCTGTCGGCGTAAGGACACTATGTGAAAGTCGCATGCCAGTTAAAGTGCCGATGGAAGTGCCACTACCAGATGCCACTGCCACAAATTGAACGTGGCCCTTCTGACACACTGTTCAGTCATCACAGCAGTGATTTGTTTTATTGAACAGTTGCTGCTCTTCGACTCAGTCAAACAGAAAAATATTTCTTTAGGCAGATCTTAGTGTTCAGATGGAAGGTTTCCACATTTAAATTGTTTATCAAGTGGGGATGCTTATGTATTCCCACTTATTGTTTTGTTCTTTTTATTTTTCTGACTTAAACTAGTCCTGCCGTTTTCAACCAGTTTCAACAATTTTGGTATCAAAACGTTCAGCTTGTTCAGCTTATTCAACTTTTTCTGTGTTTTTTTTTTTCTTCTTCCTTTTTTTTGTCCCACTGAAATACATGTGGAATTCTCAGATTTCAGCTAAATTCAGCTAAAACTTCACCATGTTTGACCTTTAACTACTTCAGCATACTTTCAGCTAGAAACACCATTCAACTTTTAAAATGTTCATCAAAGATTCAGCTATTCTGATTTTAATCAGCTTTTTGATATCTTTTAATGTTTTTATTTAAAAAAATAGATTGCTTAATGTTGTATAAAATGGAGTTAAAGAAAAAATGTTTGAAACTGTATATCATATCCCAGTCTTATGTTTACATTTGATCACCATGTTTACATTTTATCACGGAAGCACTTAAGAAATGGAAATGTTTTGAGAGCTGTACTGAACGAAATTTCATTTTGTATACACTATATACCGTACAAAATGACAAAGTCTGTCTAAGTCTACTGAGATTTTTGACATTTGGAAAAAAAATGATTCACTGACCTTCCTTTCTTTTACAACAAGTTTGCACTTTGATCTGCAGATGAAGAGTTGGCTTCAAAAGCTAAAAGCAGTTTATAATGTGAAATGAGTCAAAAGATTTGCTATTATTGATCTATTTTTATTCTTTATTTCAGCCCAAGAAAAAGAAAGACAGAAGCCAGCAGAGGCAGATGGTTCCAGCGACCGATACATCATACGGGACTCTGAACGTGCAGGTGTCTGGTTATGATATGACGGTGGTGGAGCATTACTCTCAGTACATCCATAACCTCTGCAACCGGCTGGGAATCCGTGTGGCTGAAAGGTGACCACGATCGGGGGGTTCAACTCCCTCTGAAAGGATTAAAACTATGGAGCCAAAACATTTTGGGTTTAATGAAACAGAAACATTGCTAAAAAAAAGCAGAATAGTTGGATTAATTTCCAAGCTTTTCCATCTGTATTTGATATATGACTCAGTGAAAGGCCTGATCTGTGGGGAGAATTAGCTGGACTTATAATGAAAGGAAAACCCTGATTGAAGGAGCGGCTGCCCAACAGAGAACGGAAATCAGCAACGTTTTCTTTAACGTCCTGCAGAGGGCAATTACAATTAGAATCCTGGAACCAAAACACCTCCTTCATCCCATCCCTCTGCAACACACCCGCTTCGCTGGCAGAAACATGCCCTCATTATGATGCTGCCATTGCCATGCCTGAGAGTTGGCGTATTCTCCTCGTGTGTAAGATCAGCAGTGTTTTTGGTCAGCTCTCTGACGGAGGAGAATACCAGCAGCCCTGTGAACAGTGGATTTTCCAGAAGCTTCCAGTTTCTCACAGTCGTTCCTGACAATCTGATGCAGTTTTTGTTTGACTCAGAAAAGGAATAGTTGGGAAAGTTATCCTGAAAATGCATCAAAAGTTTCCGAAATATTCTGGACATAAAACTGATTGGAAATGTAAAAAAAAAAACATAGGTCAATGGTCTTTAATTTAATCCTGCACCTTTAAGATGTGTCTCTGCTTCCACACGTGAACGACCCAATAAGTCCTGCTGATGACATGATTAATATTTCTGTCAGTGGACCCAGAGGACCAGACTAGTGGAAGATGTTGATCTGAGGTTAACATCTAAACGGCTGTAGAACATTTAAAAATCTCTCCTTGTTGTCTCGTCTGTGTTTTATTTTACCTGATAAACTGGCTAGTGTGTTGTGCTGATGCGACCTTTCTGTCTGTTATGTTCCTGCAGTTATGCTTTGCCAACCAAGAGCACAGAAGTGATGCTAATGCAGGAGCAAGGCAACAAGACGTACGTGGACGCTGTCCTGAAGACCCACCAACGAGTAGTCCAGGTTCCTAGAAAGCTTACCCAGCTGCAGGTTTGTTCAGATGCTTGCAAACATTTGGGACACTGAGCAAACGTGTTGTTTGTGTGTCTAGTTTAGCAGTTTGGACGCCTACTTGTGTCCTGTCCTTGTGGACATCCTTCTAAAGAACCAACCAGAGGGAGTTCAGCTTTCTGTGAAGGAGGTGAGTCGGATCTGATGCTTTGTTCTATTTCTGTGATTCATAGTCATCTGTTGATATAGTTTCCTTCAAGTGGACTTGATCTCTAGTGTTTTGTTTTGCAAACTGCATCTAGATCATTTTTGTTGGGATTACGGCTGAATGTTAAAAAGAAATACCTTATCATAATTAGGGCTGCAACAACGAATCGATAAAATCGATACAAATCGACTTTTAAAAGCGTTGGCAACGAATTTCATCATCGATTAGTTGTCACGCGATTAATGCGTCATCCGCCGCCGCCGTCATCACTGCCACTTGACTGAAACGGGGGAACTATCAAATTAGAAACTATAAGTATGTATTTTCTATTTGAACTTTAAGGGCCCTCCCATACCACATAGTGGGTAGGGTGAGTGGACCATTCAATTCAGTTTATTTATATAGCGCCAATCATCTCAAGGCACTTTACAGTTCATCAAGGCACTTACAGTCCATTCAGCCCTTAAAAAGCTAGAGTTAAAAGTTAAGTTAGGCAAAGAAAAAACATATAATTGATCCCAAAAGGGGAGGTCCTCTTTGAAGCAGTTTATTTATTGATTGATTTTTAAAGAATGGGGGGAAATGTATATCATGTCAACTTGCGCTACTGGGCTGAGGGGGCACACTGGAAAAACGATCTAGAAATAAGTAAAAATTTCTTTCATTAAGTGTGGCATCACCAATGGAAAGAGTATTTTCACTCTTAGAATTAGACAGATAATATGCACTTTAAATTAGAAAATGCAATTGTGTTTTTTATTTTAAGTGTAAGTTGTCTTGTTCCATTGGCAAAATGTCTCTTTTACCTCCTCAATCCAAGAATAAATGCACTCATTTTAAGAACAAATGACTTATCTAGATTTTGATTTTTTTTTAACAATGTAGTTTGAGATTCAGCCAAAGCAGTGAGGATTTCCATAACTCATGAGCTGAATAAGCTTTATTTGCTTGATGGTTTCATGAAGTGAACAATAATTATAAAAGGTTTGATTATAATGACATTTCGTTTTTTTCCCTTTCTTTTCTTTTTGCTCATCTTAATTAAATGGGGCCAATAAAGAAATTTAGAATACGGTTTCAGACGGTTCAGATGGTTTTTATGAATGAGGGAGAAAAGGTTTCGTGTAGATTAGGCCCATACCAGTACCCCACCTCCACCTTGCTGGCTTCTGAGTCAGTCAGGAACTTGCTTCCCTTTACTGATCCAGCCTCGTGCCCATCCATCTGGCCCATCACTCTCATTTCAGACCAAAACACCTTGGAGAAATCTTCAGATATTTCTTGGACCAATCTTGACATTATGTCTTGTGTGTCTTGTTCAAAGGTGGCCGTTTTTCGGCTTCCCTTACCTTGGCCAGATCCCTGAGTATTGAACACCTTGTGCTTCTCGGCACTCCAGACATGTTGCAGCTCTGAAATTTGGCACAACTGGTGGTTAATGGCTTCCTGGCAGCTTCACGCTTGATCCTTCTCAATTCATGGGGAGTTATTTTACGACGTCTTTTTTCAACACACTTCTCGCGTCCCTGTTGGCTATTTGCCATGAACCGCTTGATTGTGCGATTATCCCGCTTCAAAAGGTTGACAGTTTCCAAGCTGCTGCACTCCTCTGAAAGACATCTGACAATTTTTGACTTTTCAGAGTCTGTCAAAGCTCTTTTCTGACCCGTTTTGCCAAAGTAAAGGAAGTTGCCTAATAATTAAACACACCTTATATAGGGTGTTGATGTTATTAGGCCACACCCCTTCTCATTACAGAGATGCACACCCACCTGATCTACTTAATTGGTAGTTGGCTTTCAAGCCTGCCAAGCTCCTTCTCCAAGGACAACATACATGTTGTCCGTAGAGTAGGACAACATGTATGAAAAGGATGATGTGGTCGAAATACTCATTTGCCTAATAATTCTGCACACAGTGTAGGAAAAAGCCTTGGAGATACTTTGTGAACTAACTGTAATGGAGAAAAACATTAAGATAAATTGAAATGGCCTGTAGCACCTCACTCCACATTCAGTCATTCATGCACACACTCACCCATGAATAAGAGAAGATGTTGATGAAAATATGTGGAGACTGTAAAACTGGTGACCTTTTTCATTTGTCCTTTTTTTTCTTGGGAAACACTTTCTGGAGGCATTAATTGGCTTGTGGGTGGATTCGAACAATAACATTTCTGTACCAAAATAAACAGCTGTAAATAAACTTATTAATTAATGCTGTTAAGTCTCTCTAAAGCTTGTTAATTTTCTCTTTTTCTCTTTTTTTTTTATTCCCCTCTCAGCACACTGAGGCAGATTTCCAAGCACGCTTCAAGGCACGACCAGAGCTGGAGGGCCTCATCGCTCAGATCAACCAATGACATGTTACCATAGCAACAACCACAGGTTGAATATATTGTATCCAATCTGTAAATTAATGATATGTGCTTTGCAATATTTAAAGATAAATCTGTTTTAAAACAGACCAAGATGATGTAATGTTGCAGTTTTATGCAGGTCATTAAATATTTTCACCAATAAAATCAGCCTTTACGTGATGGGAGAAAATGTTTAAAAGGGTTTTTTGTTTTTGTCTTCAGAAACTTCAAGCAACACTGTTTAAGATCTAGCCACTAGGGGCACTGGACCTGTAACCTCCATATTTGGTGCCACAGAAAGTAACCTGCAGCACTGCACTGTACCGTAGCTAAATTAAACTCCCTCTCTTCTGGTTCTGATTGTGATTTCCTCATAAAGACAAGATGTAATTCACACCTTCTAGATTAAATCCAACGAAGCTGCTGCTGGAGTTGGAAAAATTGAACTTTTGCTGCCCGATGCGCCACATCAACCAATCAGAGAAGCTGATCTGGGAGCTGGCAGAGAGACAGACACATCGCTGATGATACAGATCACTATGATCACTCCTCTGAAACAGTTTATTTACGCCTAAATTAACCTAAAATGCCGTAATCTGCCAGCAAAACATGTTCACTTTTATTATCCAGGTGTCTGCAGTTTGGATTACGTACATGAGAACCACCTTCCAGCTGCCACGGCAAACCGCAAAGAGACAACCGGGCCGTAGGCTGCTGTTGAATGGGATTCTTACCGACAGCGCACCGCCAGTATGTGGAGGTCTGAGCTGCTCCGACAGCAAAATAATATTTTAATGCAGAATGGTAATCTGGATAAATTTACTGCACAGATTAACTTTTCAGGGGGATTTAATCACTGAAAAACATATTAAAACTACGTTTTAACCACAGATCACTGCATATATAGCTGCCATTGTTACAGGCAAAGAAAGGATAGGGTAGCTCCTCCCAACGAGCATCAGACCCACTTTTGTACCGCGCAGCTGGAGCATCAGAACTAAACTTGTACAAACATCAAAAATGAAGCTGCATGCGTGTTTTTGCTGCTCTTGCGGTCTGAGCGTAGCATTAGCAAGATCCCCTCTAACTTTCAGCCACTGGAGTGACCCCCTCTTGCATATTCTTTTTTCTCTGACTCCACCATTTCACGTAATTACAGGGTCTGACCAGGAGATTACACTTATCTTTTGATCTTAATGTCCACAAATCATGACAGAAAATTTTAGTACAAAGATTTATGTTTAAATAGGAATTGTAGGGGACCAGCCATGGACAAACCAAGGGCCCATCAAGGAAAGTGGGGACATTTTGAATGGCTACTACTGTAACATATCTGAAATTCAGCTAATGTCTTGTTCAAACAGTTCAGTGTTGTTTAAAGCCTCCTTTATTAATTGGTCACTTTAGATGTTGATGTGACACTCAGAAACAAGCTGTTTGTAGACTTAGTTTTTCCTAGTCACACTGTCCAATTGGAATGATTACCTGTAGAGCACACTTGGGGTTAAACGCGTAACCAAAGGGCACATCGACATGTGGCAGAAGATGGCTGGAAACAAACCTACAGCTTTTAGATGACAAAGATGACTACATGACCAGTGGCGGTTCCTGCCAAATGTATCAGGGGGACAAATAGTTGAGGTGATAGTTAAAGTGACCCATCTAATAGGTAAATTGACAGCTACGTAAACCCTGTTTACCATCAGTGCTTTGTGAGTTTGGTCTTACAATTAACATTTCACACTTTTTGATGTAAAGTCACGTCTTTTAGCAATAATAAAATAAAAGTACTCAAAATCATCCGATTCAGTTGTCATTTTATTTTAAGTGCAGCTGATATGTAAACATTACAGATAATTAGTCATTACAGATTTACAATTGCAGATTAGTAAATGTACAGTTAAATATAAATATATATATATCCACAAGGGGGTGCCCTAAACTAAAAGAGATTAAGCCCATCTGTAAATGTTTCAATTTAGCATTGAGAAGATGAGTGATATTAGTTACAAATTTTAGGAAATAAGCATCAGGCAAGAACACAATTATTTGCGCTTTTATAATGTTCTAACTCTTTTTTTTGCGTTAAAATAAGATAATTAAATAAACTTTAATGTTGATTGGTCAGTTAATTGGATAACTACTGGTACTGATTTATATTGAAATTTTGCTCTTCTTTCTTTCAATGCAGCAAATCTATCACCGTTTCATTGAAAGTAGGCATGCTTCTGACTAACTCCCTTTCCGTGGAAAGAATCGCCAGTGCATTCAGATGTTCCTGTGCTATTGCATTTCTCAGCAAGGTCTTTATTCTCTTCAGTGTTGAGAAACACCTCTCAGCTTCAGCTGTTGTCATTGGAGTAGTTATAAGGATGTTCAGCAAAACCACGGTTTCAGAAAAAGTATCCTGCAGGTTGTACCTCTGTAGAGACTGGTACAATCCCAGTGCACCACAGCAGCTCTTGAAATCAGGACTCTGGTAAATAAGAGATAGTTCAGTCTTGAACTTTGCCTGGTTCAGCATGGGGCATGCCCTGACAGTGGTGTTCAGAACCTCTACTGGGAATGCACTTAATGCTGTTCAAACATCTCTCCTTGTAGTAGCGTTGCACTTACAAGATGGTCAGGAAAGGAGAACCTCTCTCTGACATGGGCCAGGATTGTGTCACAGTTCTGTCAAAAAATAAATGTATTTACATACACTGTATATTTATTCAATGCTGTGAAAGCTAATTGTTGAGATATGGAAGCACTGTTATTGGGATATAGTACAACACTGATTAAAAAATAGAATAAATATCCTTGTATGTAGGCTAACCAAACAAAGAAAGTCAGCTTATTGGTCAATAGATGAAGATACCTCTTTAGTCAGCCTCTGCTTCTCTTTGTCTCCTATGGCTCTCCTTGAATTTGTGTCTCCTGTTGCTTCTGTCTGTTGTAATTGAGAAGAGCTTTGGTCCCTGAAGGAAGACATACCAACAGTGGCTGTTATTATACAAACAGTATGTAATTGATCATGAATACATTTTCCATCTTAGAAAAACAGAAACGATAAACAGTTATTATATACGGCCACAAAAAACATTTTAAAAGGCCACTGCAAGTTATAGTATAAATATTCTGTAAGTTTTAAATATATTATATACATAGAAAAATTATATAAAAGTGGAAGTAAAAAATAAAGTAGGAATAAAAATCTTAAATCCTTAAGTGGTCTCCTAATTCTTTCTGTGGCTTTTTTATCTGATTTTGTTGGAGTGGCTAGGTATTTTATTTTCAAATTTGTTAGACAAATGATAATTATACAAATCAAGAGGGTATGAACATTATCCTTATAATAAAATATGATATATTACTCATACCTTATGGCCTGCACACTGCCTATGTGAATCTCTGGAGGTCATGTTTGATGAAGAATGTGTCAATTTCCTTCTTCTGCAGCTCCTGGTACATCATGTCAACGTGAGGCATGATTTGATACAATAGCTTAAGGAAAAATCTGAATTCATCATCCTACAACATCCTGAGGTAGCCATTTGCCTCCCTGACTGTGGTACTATCAAATAAACTGGTCTTGCTGATGGATTCCAAACACTCAATTAGATCATCAAGGCTCTCAGTGTGGCAGCCTTTTTGTTACAATATCTAGTCTTTGGACCAGAGTCTTTGAAAAAATAAGCTGATTAGCCAGTCACTTCATTTGGATGGGTTTAAACTGATTTCAGATAATAAAGTAAAAATCTTGGTGTTATTTTTGATCAGGACCTGTCATTTAAATCCTATATCAAAGAGGTTTCTGAAATTTCCTTCTTTCATCTGAGGAATATTGCATAAATTTGAAATATCCTGTCCAGGGGTGATGCTGAGAAACTAGTCCATGCATTTGTTAGTTCAAGGCTGGACTATTGTAATTCTTTACTATCAGGAAGTCCACAAACTGTAGTTAAAAGCCTTCAGCTGATCCAAAATGTTGCAGCCAGAGTTCTGATGAAAATTAAAAAGAGAGATCATATCTCTCCTATCCTGGCTTCTATTCATTGGCTTCCTGTTAAATCAAGAATAGAATTTAAAATCCTCCCGCTAACATTTAAAGCCTTAAACTGCCAAGCTCCTTCTTATATCAGATTCAGTTTATTTATTTATATAGCGCCAAATTCACAACACATGTCATCTCAAGGCACTTTACAGTTCAACCAGATCATACAGTCAAATTGATACAAGGTTTTCTATCTAAGGAAAACCAGTTGATTGCATTGACTCATTGACTCAAATACAATCCCTCACACTAAGCATGCTTGCAGCGACAGTGGAGAGGAAAAACTCCCTTTTACAGGAAGAAACCTCCAGCAGAACCAGGCTCAGTGTGAGCGGCCATCTGCCGAGGCCGACTGGGGTTCAAGGAGACAGAAGCAGAGATACAAAAAGCAGCTGTAAAAGGCGGCCCCGTCCAGGAAACACACAGCCAGGCAGACAAGCTCCAAGGCAGATATATGATTTTCCCTGCTCTTCCTAACAGAGCACTTCACTTCACTCTCCTCAATCTGCAGGTTTACTAGTGGTTCCTCGAATTTCTAAAAGTAGAATAGGAGGCAGATCTTTTAGTTATCAGGCTCCTCTCCTGTGGAACCAACTACCAGTTTTAGTCCGTGAGGCAGACACACTGTCTACTTTTAAGACTAGGCTTAAAACTTTCCTTTTTGATAAAGATTATAGTTAGAGTGGCTCATGTTATCCTGAGCTACCTCTATAGTTATGCTGCTGTAGGTTTAGACTTCTGGAGGAAATATGGATCCCTTTTTCATCATTTTGCTTCACTCTATATTCTCCCACTCTACATAATCTGTTAGTTCAATCTCTAACATTGTGCTCTCTTTGCCTTTTCTCATAGTAGCTTTGCCTCTTCTGTTCCTGTTTGGCTGTGACACCAGCATGGAGAGAAATATTAGCTGAGGTGGGGGGAGTACGGAAGGGTCGGGAGGGGTTCAGGGGGGAAAATGTTAAAAACTCAAGTTCCTCTCTGTACAATCACTTAATGTACACGTTACAGTACTGACACTGTCATCACTGGTTTCACTGTATATTTAATTGTTGAAGGATGTAATAAATATTAAAATTGGAAAAAAAAAAATCTCAACATCCTCCCTCAGATTCTCTATTAGATCTCTGAATGTAAAGAGTTTGTTGTCTCCAAGTGAATCCAGGACCATGCCCATGGACACATTCTTTGTAAGCACTGCCTTCCAAGTCTTGATTTTGGCGGACAAGGCTGTCAAACAGAATGTTACAGACCTGTAGAAAACCAAACTGCCCTCTGGTATTTAAACCAGAAGCACTTTGGATTTATCATTTTCTGGCATGTTATTTCTATGTACCTCTTCTGCAAGTTGTTCTTCATGCTCAAAAGCTTTGATTGCCTTCTGGGCCAACTGCAATAGTTCTCTTGGCTCCATTAAGAGCTTCTTCTCTCTTAGATGATTTTTATGAACTTGGCCCAGTGTGTCAGCAATAAAAGATTTCTTGGGCTCATGTTCTATTTCCTTCTTTGCCCTAATTTCTCCCTCCTTGTAGTCTTTTAGTTCTCCATAACAAAATCTGGCAAGTCCCTGGGGGAACAAAGAGGTCTTATCAAACTTGTTTGATGCAACCTTGAGGACTGGTGCACTCTGATTTTTGTCTTCCATCTTGCTGATCTCTAAAATCAGATTAGAAAACTTTCCAAATCCAAATCTTCAACCATTCCATCTTTTTTGTTTTCTCGTTTGGTCAGCAAATCTTTGATGAACCCAAGCAAATATAGAGAAATGTTATCTGTGCAAAAACTGTTCAAAACGTTTCTTATTGTGGCACTTCTGGCTACTCCTGCATTGGCCATAACTTCAGTGCAGTGCTTTGCAATCATTGGGTGAGCCATCCTGGTTTTCTTCTCATTCCTTTTGTCATTTTGGAAAGAGAGAATGAGATGGCTAAAAGGTTGCATTAGGGTCATCAGTGAAATGTCATCTGGCAGTGAGTCGTTTTGTCTGAGGAAGTCTAAGCACTCAGACTCCACCAGATATGAACCTGGTACATAGGCATTCAGCAATGAAAGGAATGAAGCCAGCTGGGTCTTCAAGGGTTTGTGTTTCCTTTCAATGGTGCTAAAGACAGCACACGCATCCTAGATGTAATTCTGTGAGAAATTAGTTTGTAGTATTTTGAAACCATGGAACTGGTCGGCTTTAGCCCCATAAATCCAGTGGAGGTCTTCCTTTTTGGAGTCCAGTCCTTTATGTTCATTGTCTGTGAGACTTCTTTTGAGGATAACATAGTCGCTGTCATGATCCTTTAACCCTTCTCTTTCTCTGTAATATTCTGTTTTGAGGATGGCATAGTCACTTCTCACACAGTTGAATAAAATCACTACAGGTATGTCAACATCCATCTCCTGTTCTACAATCTCTGCCATTATGCTGTCTTGAAGATGCTCCAAAATGAATTCATCATTAATTAAAAGCTGCACAGTGTTGAGTTCATATTTGTTTCCTTCAATGTAAAGATGGACCACCTCTCTTGCTGTCTTTGAGCTCTCTAAGGGTGAACCTGTTAAAACAGCACATCTGAAGGTTTTTCTCATGTCCCACAACACCTGCATGGCCAGTGTGGCCCCCCCACATCCTTGCTGGTGAAACAGTTTAACTGCTGAAGTTCCAGATTGGTTCCTCCGTTTCTGTATCTGCTGCACAAGTCTATTATATCCATCCCTTTTGATTAATAACAATCCAGTGCCACTTGAGTAAGCCAGTTCACTAATGTGAAAGTTTAGCCATTCAGGGGGTGTGCCTCTGAAAAAACTCTCCTCTGTCTGCTGAACAGTTTCTTGTCTATGGTGTGTTCTTCAAACTGATTTGGATAAACGACATCCAAAACAGTAAAGTAATCTATAATTTCCTCCAAATAAATGCTGTTACCTGTAGAAGTGGACAGTGCCATTCTTCTTGCCATTGTTCCTTTTGTTTGTTCACCTATAGATAAAGACATTTAAAGGAGATATTTGAAATAAGTAAAGCTGTGTACAGCTGATTCAAAACCATTAAATATATTGTAATACTAAAGTCAGCCTGGTTATCACTAATATAGGCTAAAATTGGAGGATTCTACTCAGCTTTGAAAAAATTTTCACAATAGGGGAATAGAGGGGAGAAAAAAAAATCATACTTTATCATTAGCAGGGTACAGTTTGAGACTGCTACAAACCTGACCCAAGCAGACACTGATACAACATGACATTTTGCAGGATTAATGGTTCGTTTAGGAGTCTTTCTCAATTCTGTCAGCTCTCACTAAACAATGGCCCATCCTACTTCATGGCCATCCGAGGTCCTCCTTCATCACCGGCCTGCAGAGGTCCTCCCTCATCCCCGGCCTAATGGCCAGCCTCCAGAGACTTTGCTTAGCTTCCAGCCGTACAGCTGGCCTCAAGAGACTTTGCTTGGCTTCGCCAACCTTTGGTGGGTTGTTATGTGTTTGGACTCTGTTTTTTGTTTTTGTTATTTTTCCTAGGTATCTTTGATTGTATTTGAGTTCTTAGATATTTCCTGTGTGCCCTCTTGTGTCAGTCTCCTTTTCCCTAGCTCCCTTCTTGCCTCCTCTGTTCACACCTGCTCACCTGTGAGAGGGCTTGGAGTAAAGGATGTTAAAGAGATGAAGAATATCTGAACAGAATAGAATTTTGAAGAAGGCATACTATAGGATGCACAATCAAGTTTTTTTTTTTGCCCTTCTTGAGAAGTACAGAAACTGGCCCTTCGCACAGTGATGGAGGGATAGAGTATGACATAAATACCTCATTCAACATCTTAGTCAGTAAGGGGGAGAGGAGCTTAAAAAACTGACAGAAAGCCGTCAGGACCAGGTGACTTACCACTCTGCATGGCATGAATTGCTTGCGTAATCTCATTTTCAGAAATAGGGTCTCAACTCATGAAATGCAATATTTATTTTGTCATGATCAGTAGTAACCTCCCCTGAAGGAGTGCAAATATTCGATATAGCAGCTTATTGACGGAGCAGATGCACAAGAATTCTGCTTGGTTTCTCTCCCTGCCCATAACTATGCACGTGTGACTTCAAGAGGAGGCATTTTGCGTGTTCAGTAGACAAGACTTCAAATTCTGTTTGGAGTGACAGGCATTTTTTATATAGCAAATGGGATGGGGAAGTTACGGTGGCTGAGAAGTGCAAAACACATTTACAATTCAAAAACACATTAACAAATAAAAAACAAAATAATTGCACTGAAGCTGTTTTTCTTAGGTTTACGCTAACCGAACAATGTTTTGCCCTTATTGTGGAGCAAATTTCAGCAAATTTACACCATTTTGTTCTTTGTGCGGACGGTCTCTGGAACTTTTACGGGACATGGACCAGGTCGTCGGCTCGTTGTGGCTCATTGCAGCAGTTCCGGTGGCTCGCCGGCAAATGGCATGGCGTATTACTGGCCGGAGCCACTGAATTATTTTGTCATGAAGTTTTTTAATTACTTTTCTTTGGTATTTGATAATTTTTTGGGTATTTTTCTTGCCGTTTTTCGGCAAATGCCTTATTTATAGTACTTCTAACTAGATTGTTTTATATAGATACTATATATATAGGCTATATATTGTCATGTCATTGCTTAATAAACTGCATTAAATGTCACATTTACTTGGTGGAATGGAGTACTTTATCTGCCAATAAGTGGCCTCGGCTGGCAGCAGCCACCATCGGCCACTGCGATGGCAAGCTCTGCCGGCAGCGGCCACCATCGGCCTCTCCGATGGCAGGCTCTGCTGGCAGCGGCCACCATCGGCCTCTCCGATGGCAGGCTCTGCCGGCAGCGGCCACCATCGGCCTCTCCGATGGCAGGCTCTGCCGGCAGCGGGCACCAACGGCCCTGATGGCAGCATCTGCCGCAGCCACTGCCACGAATTGAGCTCAGCCCTGCTGCTTGGTCCTGCCACCTGGTCCGTGTCCCTTAAAATTTCCAGAGACCGTCCGCACGAAGAACAAAATGGTGTAAATTGGCTGAAATTTGCTCCACAATAAGGGCAAAACATCATTCGGTTAGCGTAAACTTAAGAAAAACAGCTTCAGTGCAATTCTTTCCATCTAAAATCGCCGCTGACTTTTCACGGGAAGCAGGAGGACGACAGATTGAGCTGTTTGTACCACAAGTCAGGGTAATCGTGACGTCACATCCGGCCACTGGGACATTCCCTATCCGTGTAGCCGTCTTTTGTTAATTTGTTTTTGGCTATGTAACTGTGTTTTGCCACTTGCAGTTTTGTCTTTGCACTTGTACAAGTGTTTCCGAACGGTCAATTTTTTTTTAGATGTAAATTTGTTTCCCTACAATGTATTTTTTTTTCTCTAAAATGAAACTTTCTCTCACCTAAAATCTAACTTATTTAAAATGTGAATTTGTTTCCTAAAATGTAAATTTGTTTGCTAAAATATAAATTTGTTTTTAAAAATGTAAACTTTTTTTTCAAAAATAAATTTGTTTCATAAAATATAATTTTGTTTCTTCAAATGTTATTTTGTTTTTTATTTGTTAATGTGTTTTTGAATTGTAAATGTGTTTTTAAAAATTTTAACATTGTTTTCAAAAATACATTTGTTTCATAAAATATAATTTTGTTTTTTCAAATGTTATTCTGTTTTTTATTTGTTAATGTAAATTTGTTTGCTAAAATGTTAATTTGTTTTTAAAAATTTATACTTTTTTTTTCAAAAATACATTTGTTTCATAAAATATAATTTTATTTCTTCAAATGTTATTATTTTTTTTTTTTATTTGTTAATGTGTTTTTGAATTGTAAATGTGTTTTGCACTTCTCAGCCACCGTAGGAAGTGGCATATGTTCTGTCGAATTTAAGTATTTCCTCCTCATTGGCTGCATTTTACATTTCTGTGTATAAGCAGAGCAGGATATAATTTGGCCCCTCATATAAGCCTTTAAAGTCTCCCCTAGAGTTTCAATGGATATGCCTGGGGTTCGGTTAATTTCTAAGGATGAAGTAATTTGATCAGTTAGAAATTTAACAAACGTCTAAAAGGCAGTTGAAACACCAGGGTTGCTGAGATATGGGTTGATTTGGTAGAGTAAGTCCAACAGTCAACTAGGCGTGATCTGAGATCACAATACCTGATACTTACAGCTTTTTACTGTTGGAAGTAGTTTGTGGTCTAGCAAAAAGTAATCAATTCGAGAAAAGGTCTTATGGACATGAGAAAAGTATGAGTATTCACAAATTGAGGGATTTCGGAAGCGCCAAACATCAGAAACCCCATAGGAGCTTAAGAAATTATTAATGGTAGAGGAGCATTTAGAGTCTTGGACAGAGCTGGGATCAAGAATAGTAGAAAGAACACAGTTAAAATCACCTCCAAGGATTAAATTGTGTGCGTATGATAAAGTTGCCCAGTGATAATAATCTGACGTCCCCTCGAGTCTGCATCTATTGCGGAAGCTTTGAGCGGAGTACTTCATCTATGAGAATAGCCGCACCACGAGATTCAAATTGGAATCTTGGATAAAAGATTTGGCCTACCCAGCCACATTGGAGTCTAAAATGATCTAATTTACAAAGGTGTGTATTCTGGATAAATGCAATATGGGTGTTGAGCTGTCTTAGGTGAGTCAGAACCTTTTTCCTCTTAATAGGAGAATTGAACCCTTTCACATTCCAGCTTGTGCACTTGATGGTTTACAAACACCCCTCATTGTTCCAGATGATAACGGCATCATAAGTCACCCCTGGAAAGAAAATGGCTTGATTATCTATTGCTATAGTAGGAGAGAGAGATACAAAAAAAGAGGACATGTTAATCATCAATAAATCATAAATAAATTTGATGATTACTTTTTTTTAGCATTGTGGAGAAGACAAGGGGCAAAAAGGGTAAACGTAGAAAAATGGGGGGAAGAAAGTAAAAAAAAAACAAACAAAAAAAACATCCTAATAACGTGCTGTCTACCCCTCCCAAAAGAACCCTTTCCCCAAACACCTGTCCCACATGGGGCATCCTAACACTGTTGCATATATAAAACTGAATGCTCAGGCTGAACTGAATATAAACCAGAGGAAACAGGTGAGAGGAATAAATTATAATTGAGGCTGGGAAGGAAGAGCTGAGAGGAATTACTAATTAGGGGAGAGCAAACAGGCCAGATCATGACACATTCCTCTGTATCACATGAAGATTAAGTCTGGATACCGGGAGCCGGCGAGTCGACGAGGACATGGCTGTGAATATAAGATGTAGCTTCCTCTGGGGTATTAAACACAGACTGGTTGCCATTGTGAGTGATCCTAAAACGTCTCAAAGCATACCCGGCCGGTCTCTTCATTAAAAGCTGCTCTTTTCCTCACCACCGCTGTGGTGAGGAAAAGAGCAGCTTTTGAGGAGGGGTCCTGCTTGTCTAGCACGCTGCATGATATCCTCCTTAGCTCTAAAGTAGTGCACTCAGACAATAAAGGGACGAGGTGTGCCCTCTGGTTTTGGTTGCGGCTGTAGGGCGGTGTGCACGGTCAAGCAGAGGTCGCTCGTTTAAATGTAAAGTGTCTTTGAGCAGGTCTGAGATGAAGTCAGTCGGTCGCGGTCCCTCAATGCCCCCGGGTAGGAAAATTATCCTCAGATTACACAGATTAATGCATGGCCTCCCCTCCAAATCCTCACATTTTTCAGACAGCGCAGTCACTTGATTACCCAGCTCTAGTAGCTTAGTCCCCAGGGAAGTAGTCACATCTGACCAATGGTTCGCCCCTCTCTCCAAGGCATCCACGTGGGTCGCCAGATCCCCGGCCTCGGATTTGATACATTGTATATCAGTTTTTAATTCAGTACATATCTGGGAGATCTCGGATCTCGGTGAATCGATTTTAGCATCCACATAGTTACAAATATCCTTCTTGAGTGTAGTCAGTTCAGCTGTTATATCAGCGCAAAGTTAATCAATTTCACTGAGGACAGCACTGTCGACTGCAGTGGAGCTAGCTTGATCAGTGCTAGCAGCACCTTTAGCACAAGGGTTGTTTGGTGTGGTACAGGAGTAAAAAAGCAGACAACACAAGAAAAAAAAGTAACCACCTCTGCTGTTTGAATATTGTAATATAGAGCAAAAGAGTTCAAAAAAATCCCAGAAGCACCTCTAATTATCGGATTATTTGACAATCGGCATTGAGCTCGAGAATCTTCCGCCTTACCCACTCATCTCGCAACCGGAAGTTCCCCTTTTTGATATGTCTTTTTCACAAATTAATTCTCACACTCATTTTGGGCCTTTACGGGACACCTGGACTTATACACTGAATATTGCATCCTTTTTTGCACCTACTTAAGCATGTACTTTAACACATTCTTCTTCATTTCCTACCATGCACACATGAAACAATTATGGTGAAGTAACTAAATATACTAAAATAGATGTTCAGGTCACCTCAGACAGCAAGTGAAGGAGCTGTTTTTATTATACATTACGTTTTGGTAAATGTTACCTTTTGAGCTCCTTAGGTTCATATTGGTTCATATGACTCAGTACCCATGAAGTAACTTTCCACTTCCATAAGTTTGGCGACCCCTCACTTTTGGCAAAAAGAGTAACTGGAGCTAAATACTCATGCTGTCAACACTTTCTAGATTTTGAAAATCTTTAATTTTCTCTTTTCGCTTCATAATAATGAAGTAAATTATGCTACACACAATTATGCTTCACTTTAATTGTTTGTTTTGGTTGCCTGGCCCACAATTAATACTATGTTCTATTTTATATTTTAGATGTCACCACTCACTAGATTTTTCATGTAAAATAATAGCTCTGAAATTATTTCTCATTTAATAAGATATGCCTTTTTGTATGTTTGGTGTCTCTGTATGAGCAACCCCATAATCCCTGCACCATTTTTTTCTCAGAAATTCTTGTCTTTTTTGTTATTGATAGTTCCAGCTTTTTTCATACTTATGATCTCTGCCAATCTCACCAATCAGTAGCTGACAAGGCCCGAAAAATATCTTGCAAAACAAAATATAAGTAGGATTTTTCTCTTATGAAATAAAGGTTGGCTTTTAAAGGGCAGCAAACCACTAGTCCTGCTGCCAAAAGTGTCCAGCAAAACAGCTTTCTATAAGCAAAGATCCAGGTGTTGAGCATTTGAAATAAGATCGAAGAAAAAGATACAGATTAACTCAATAGATGAAAAGTATGTAATTCTAATTTAAATTACAACTATTCAGAATTTATGTTAAATTGTTTTTACATTTTAACTAAATGAATGCAGCAGCAGCAACAACATTAAATGTAATTCACAGTACCTTTGTCAATCCCAAACTGACCTGATTTAGTAGAGAACTTTGTGCATCTATATTACATGACAGGAAAGTAAGAGAAAAAGATATTATCAATCTATTTAACATCCATTTATCTCCAAACAGCAAACTCTTTTCTATTTTTATAGAATCCAACACCCTATGCTGCATTGCTCTGGTATTTTTTTTTATAATTTCTTTGTTTTATTTGCTGTGTTCGAATTTTAAATTATTTAATAATTTAATCTTCAAAGTACTTTTAGTCTTATCTATGAGAAGTGAAATGTAGATATAATGCTTATTTAACCATTCATCTTGTTTAGTCTTTTATTTTTTTAGTCATTGGGTCTTATACAACAGATGACAGCAGATGAAACTCTTCTCTCCACACAAGAAAGCAGTAAAACCTCATTCTGGGTCAGGCTATGTGTAAGGAGGAAGGGGATCAGTGCACAGTTAGAGCCCTATATAAGTGAGCAGCTTAATTTTACTCTATTTATATATTTACATTTTTTCTACCTGATTCATCCCCAATATATGTAATCAAGCATTAAGCTATGAATCGCAGGTGTATCCTTCAGATTTATTGACTGATAAAGAGCATAGGTACCATTACGTGCTGCAGCTAGCTGCCTAAGAAGAAAACAAAAACACATTTGTTTCTGCAGATTTCCTGCTCTTATCAAGGCCAATCACACCAACCTCAGCCCCAGTGGTTTTGTCAGCTCCAGCTCTCCTCCGTCTTGACAGGATGTGTATGTGGGCTTTGCTCCAATGCAGCAACAAAAACAATTTCTGGGAGGGTTAGGTGCAGGAGGCCTAGTTTTAGTTGATCGTGTTTGGATTTTTAGCTATAAATGTCTTTCCCCATTGAATTCTACTTATACATAAAATAAAAAAATCCAAATGCAGTAATGGTAAAATAAAATCAAAGTAGATCCAAATGTTTTTTTGTGTTTTGTTTTGAGTAAGTTTAGATAACCACACTTTTATTACCTAAACAGTTGTAGCTAATAAAGGTACTTTATTTTAACCTGTGGTCTTTTGTGTTTATAAAAAAAGCGCGTTCACGAGTCTACGGAAACCGCGGCAGACCAAACCAGATGAAAGTGCGCATTCAGCTCGGCAAAGAAGTCATGCTCTTCCTCAACACTCAGACATTTTTCTTTCGTTGTTTCTTTCTTTGTACAGGTAAACAGCACATTTCTTCTTCTACGCTTGCATTATCAAGAGCAGATGCTGAATGCGCACTTTCATCTGGCTTGGTCTGCCGCAGTTTCCGTAGGCTCGTGAACTCGCAGGCGCACGCTTTTAGGAAATCCTACACACTACTGTTTATGCTCTAAAAACATTCTAAATGACTTTGTTTCGAGTAAATTATGGACGCTACCAACTCAGGACACTTGGAATACATTGGACGAGCAGTATGGAGGAATATTGACACGTTTTTTGTGGACTTTTATGGACCTTTCTGCCTCGGGCACCATAGACCTCCATTATTTGAATGTCAGCAGACAGCAAGAAGCCTCCCAGATCTCCAGATGCATTTGAGATATCAAAAAAGTACTCTAGAGTGTTGTTCAGCATGGGGGTGAGTAGAACATGAAGGCTAATCATGTTTTGGGTGTACTATTCCTTTAAGGTTCTTGAACTCCCACCCATTTAAGGAAGGTACTGCCCTCTGACTAATTCCACCACATCGTTTTTTTGGGATGAGAAGACTTTTTAAAGTATTCATTTAAAGGTCAGCACCTCCTTTACTTAACTGTAAACAGTGTTTTAATGAAGCACTGGTTTCCCTCCAGGGGAGCTGGATAGTTTACCATAACAGCTTCAGAGCTGGACCTACAGTTGACAAGCATTCCGCACACCTGCCTATTGTATATGATGGCATCAAAGCTTGATGATAGGTACATAGAATATTGATCATCTGGTTCTGACTAATACATCTCTGTTATTACTTTTTGAGCACCACTGAGTTACATTATGTTGACAGGTGTTCCTAATATTTTGTATAGTACCGTCATAGACACATTAAGAGTATCTTGCACTATACTGCACCCTTTAGGAGCACACCTGAAATCCAGTATGATCTCAGTAACAAACATACAGTACAATTATGAGAAAACATGTTAGCAAATATAAATCAACTTGGTAAGAAGTTTTTACTGGTGTCTACTGGCTTGGAGAGAACCATGAAGTGCATTTAGATATCAGCTACATACTGAGTTCCTTTGCCAACTGAGTGATGCTGAAATTAATCCAAATTATTCCCTCAGTCTTACAGTCCCGATGCATATCTTACAGGAGCAGACAGCATGGTAAACACCATGGAACTCCATGAATTGATGCACAGGTCCTACCTGTTAGAACAACATTTTTTGTCATGATCTGCCCTGATAGCTCACCTTAATTGTTCATTTCACTGATCTGCCTAACGCTGCCCAGTCTCTAATCACTCCTCACCCTATCCACCTGTGTTTCTGCTTTATATTCGGTTCAGCCAGATATTGTTTGTTTTTTTTTTTTTTTTTGTGGTGTGTTTGGTCAGGTTTAGTTTATTCCATGGTTCAAGTCCTGGTTCCTGGCGGCCAGTGTAGTGAGAGTGTTTTCATGTCTGTCTTGTCTTCTGATGTGTCCTGGTCCTTCTCCATGGAACCCTCAGGGTTTTGGCTCGGAACGCAGAGAGGGTCAGTTTTATTCCCGTAAGCCTGGCTCCTAGCAGGAAACCACTTTAGTTTAGCTTCCTGCAGAAATCCTGGTACTACATCTTGTCTCTGTCCCCTCAACCTCTGAGCCTGCCAGTCTGCATCTGTGCATGTCGGTCTGGGCACACTTCTGGACTCTCTGGAACTCTGAACCAGCCTGAGTGCTGTGTTGATTCCTGGAACCCAGTTTCTGTCTGTTCCTGTGTGGATTGGAACTCCTCATTGAGCTGAGGACTCATGGATCTCAAACCGTTCGGTTCTGACTTGCCAAAAGTTTATTCAACTTTTGTCATCCATTCCAGGTAGGCAATAAAAAGTTCAACTGGATTCACTCTGTATTAGTCTTTTTCCTGCTTCACAAAGGTAGGCAGCTGCTTGACAAAGCCACGATGGCAATTATTTTACATCCAAGTGGTATGCAGTTCTTCATATATACACATACACATCAATTTCAAATAGATGGTATGGGTATCAGCCAATACTGCACAGCCAGGTATCAGGGCCAAAAAATGACATTGCTGCAACACTAGTCACATAGGATTTATGCGGCATGTCTAAGTTGACTACACCAGCCCACAAGCACCAGCATCCCCATACCACACACAAAAGTAGAAACTGCATGCAAGTAAATAAAAATCCCCTTTGGGCTAAAAATAGCTTTGGAAACCGGTGGGGTCTTTCAGTACACATTGATGGTGGTTTGACCTACGCCAAAGAAGTTTCCAACATAGGCCACACGTGCGTCATCTGCACTTGCTGCATAGAGCTGAAAAATAACAAGTGGGCAATTGTGAGACATTCTGTGAGATTAAAAAAAAAGTACAGACTTAATGTGTTCAAAACGGTATGTTCTTGCTTTTTTTTCCCTTTTGCTACAGGATTTGTGTGTAATGTGAGAGAGAGAATGTGAGAAGGAAAATGTCGTAATATACACACGCACACACCTGTATTGTATGTCTTGCATTTGTGTCTTATCAAATTTGACTGGCATCTTTTATCCCTGCGTATTACAACTAGTAAATACACAAATAAACACCCTTCCATTTTTCATAGTGATTAACAACATCAGAATAACTGATAAATTCCATGATACAAGATGGAAACTGCGGCATCTAATTGCATGATGCATCAGTTGGTAAGACTTTGGAATGTGCAAATTTACTTTTATTTTTTAGACTCAACCTACATATAGAAGAAGGATGATGAAGGGATATCTTGCCATAAAAGGAGTGCATGCTCCAGAGTGACGAATTGGATCAGCACTCAGAACTATGCTTCAGCCTTATCAAAAAGCAAGATGTCAGATCTGTTACTGTCTCATCTTTAATATTTTACATAAACATGTGCAAATTATGTCTTTTAGCCAATGCATGTTTCATTTTTATCTTAATTGCTGTTTGTTTAGCTGCAGTTACTTGCCTTGCATGAGATTGAAATCTTACAGTTATTTATAATAAACAGATAAATAAATAAGAAATCACAAAAGACTGGCCTAAATATGTTTTTTTTTTTTTTTTTTAGAGACAAAAACACATTTAAGTATGTTTGGAAACTCTGCAACGGACGTAGTGTATATGGAGTCTTTTTTTTTTTTCTTGAAAGAATTACTTTCCTTTTTGTCTCTCTTTAGGGTGCCCGCAATCTCAACCCCATAAAATACCAAGCTGATTACATGGGTCACAAGATTCATATGGACCAAAATAAAAAAAACTGGCTATATTTTGTGTCACCCATATTTTAGTCATGGATAGTTTCAGCAAAAAGGTTATTGCTCATTCCACAATGCCTATAAAAAAAACAACCTTGCTATCTATTCTTGGGATCTGGAGATCTGCCACTTTTCTCCAGCAGAGGGCGCCCTGGGTCTCCTGAGCTGAAGCCACCTGCACACCTGAGGCTGATCATCCCATCAGGAGACCAACTATATAAGCAGCGGCTTGACTTCTCTTCAGTGCCAGAGTGTTGAATAAGTCACGGAAGATCCTTACTGAAACCTGGAGCTCTGGTGGAGCTCATGTTTGGAAACCAGCCTGCCTGCTCTGATAAGCCAAACCTGAGGATTTACCATCTGCATCTGTCTGCCAGTTCTCAGGAGAGAACTTGGAGATCTACTCAAGGTCTGAACCTCACAAGTCTGAAGCCAAGCTGTGCCGCTGCTAAGCTCTCTGCTGAATCCTCAGTCTCTGGATCCAACCAGTGCCTTCCCTCTGACGCTCAGCCTGAAACTCTGGACAGCGAACCCCGTGTGACCAGCCCTGATCTGTTTCTTGCATCTCACCCCTGACATGTGGTTTCCTAAATAAACTGTTAACTTTTTCCTCTGTCTCCTGGTGTTTTGCATTTGTCCTAAAAACTAGTACCCATCATGACAGAACACTCTGGCCAACAACCTAGCCCAGCGGAGACACTCCAGAGGATGTTTGAGGAACAACAGACTCGGATTCAGAACCTGGAAACCGCCCTTCCTGATAGTCACGAACATCAAGCTAGGAGGGTTGAAGGCGCCATCCGTGAGTTTCACACACGTTTGGATATGGTTATTGAGACTGTGCAGAGCTTAGCCGGTTTTCTCAGAGAAGCTACTCCCAGAGCAGAGCCTGCTCAACTTCCTGTTCCGGAACCAGATCCGCCTCTGAGGTCAGAACCAGTCACGTCACTTCCGGAATTCCGCCTGTCACTTCCGGAGAGATTCTCAGGTATTCCAAACAAATGATTTTTGTTCCAGTGCAGATTAAATTTTGAGCACTCACCTGCCAGTTTTTCTAACGATAAGAGAAGAATGGCCTTCATCCTATCATAACTGACTGGAAGAAGTCTTGAATGGGCGGAGGCTAGATTTTCCTCTGAATCCAGTTTTCCGTGCACTTTCGCAGAATTCATAACAGAATTTTCTCAGGTCTTTAATCAAGACTCAGAAAGATCCATTGACTCTCGCGCCTTGCTCAGTTTAAGACAAGGAAATCAGACTGTGGCAGACTTTTCTATTGACTTCCGAGTCAAAGCCGCAGCTTCTGGTTGGAATGAGTGTGCACTTAAGAGTGCTTTTTTCATGGCTTTAAATGAAGTTATTAAGGACGAACTTGCCTCAATCGATGAACCTGAAACTCTGGAAGATCTTATCAAATTGACTATTAGCCTGGATAACCGTCTGCGAACCAGATCCAAAGCAAAAGTTAAGGGTCACATTTTATCTGTTTCGGTTTCTACGGCTAAGAGAAGGGACGTCTCTTCCTCTTTTGTTTCCCCTGAAGATGAGTTCAGAACTGAAAGCCGTGCCCAACCTGTATCTGATCCTGTGACTAGAACTCATTTTGTTTCTCCAGCCTTAGAATCACCTGAGGGAGAGCCTATGCAGATTGGTCACACTAGGCTCACACCCGATGAGAGGCAAAGAAGGTTTAAGGAGAAACTTTGCATATATTGTGGAGAACCTGGACACTTCGTTTCTTACCTGTCCAGCGAAGATAAAGAGTCGGGGCTCGCCGGAAATTATGAGGAGTCTGGCGAACCATCTACAATCTGAAAAATCTCCTCATCTTCTGTTACCTGCAACTCTGTTCTGTTCTGATCAGACCCTTACTCTGTCAGCCTTCATAGACTCTGGTTGTGAGAGAAACCTTATTGACTCTAATCTGGTTCAACAGCTGACGATTGAAACTATCCCATTGAGGAAGCCTCTTAGAGTCTCAGCCATAGATGGAAAGAGACTACACCAAGTTACCCACAAGACTCAGCCTCTTCAGCTTCAAGTTTCTGGTATTCACCGAGAGACCATAACCTTTTTTGTTTTCTCATCAGCCTGTTCTCCCCTGTTTCTGGGAAATGAGTGGTTGGAGCTACACAACCCTCATATCAATTGGACTAATAGACACGTTGAATCGTGGTCTGCCTCCTGCCATGCCTCCTGTCAGTCAACCAATCCCCGCTCCGCCGAACCTACAACAGTCCCTCTGAGGCCGCTCCGAGCATCCAGGAGCCCTCGGTGGGCGCTCCAGGACACCTCGGAGGCTGCACCTGTGTCGTTGTGGGCGGCTCCCTCCATGCTGCTGCCAGAGCCGCAGTTGACGGTCTCCTCTGTTCCTGTATCGGAACCGCGGTTGGCGGTTCCCTGTGGATCTGCTCCTGTGCCGCAATGGGCGCCCCCCCTGAACCTGTTTCTGAGCTGCGACCGGCGGTCCTCTTGTTGATCATCAGAGACTTTCATTGGTTTTCGTCCACCTTTAGTGGATCGTTTTTTGTTCTGGACTCAGTTTTTTGTTTTTTGCCCTCCTTACCTGTTTTACCCCTCCGCCTGCCCTGGGTGGGTTGTTTTTTTGTTATGGACTCTGTTTTTGTTGTTTCTTGCCCTCCTTGATCTGTAGCGTCTGGTATCCACCCTTGAGGGGGGGGGGTACTGTTGGGATCTGGAGATCTGCCACCTTTCTCCAGCAGAGGGTGCCCTGGGTCTCCTGAGCTGAAGCCACCTGCACACCTGAGGCTGATCATCCCATCAGGAGACCAACTATATAAGCAGCGGCTTGACTTCTCTTCAGTGCCAGTGTTGAATAAGTCATGGAAGATCCTGACTGAAACCTGGAGCTCTGGTGGAGCTCATGTTTGGAAACCAGCCTGCCTGCTCTGATAAGCCAAACCTGAGGATTTACCGTCTGCATCTGTCTGCCAGTTCTCAGGAGAGAACTTGGAGATCTACTCAAGGTCTGAACCTCACAAGTCTGAAGCCAAGCTGTGCCGCTGCTAAGCTCTCTGCTGAATCCTCAGTCTCTGGATCCAACCGGTGCCTTCCCTCTGACGCTCAGCCTGAAACTCTGGACAACGAACCCCGTGTGACCAGCCCTGATCTGTTTCTTGCATCTCATCCCTGACTTGTGGTTTCCTAAATAAACTGTTAACTTTTTCCTCTGTCTCCTGGTGTTCTGCATTTGGGCTAGAAACTAGTACCCATCATGACATCTATGAAGATGTTTTCAAGTAATGACTAATGCATTATAGTGGACACTAAAGGGATAACATACACATGAATACTATTCATACAAAAATATGAGCAGGATTATTATTGCACAGGTTATTGCACAGGGTATCAAATCTTTTTTTGATACCCTGTGTAATAACCTGTGCATAATCCTGTAAACGGCAATATCTGTGCAATAACTATTTCATATTCATGCACCCTTTCCTCCTGTGTGCACCTTCTGCTGCTTATAAGATTTTCCATTGTAAAATCAATAAAGTTATTTCATATCTTATTAAAAGTTTAACATTTGGATTGAATATGAAGCATATTATACTGAGAATAACTGACAACAATTAATTTATTTTTTATTTTTTTACACAAAATACAATCAGCTTTTTTCATCCAATAGGCCTGCAGGGGCTTCTATCATCTTACCATCTACAGACTTCATTAACACAGGTTCAGGTCGATTTATTATTTTTTTTTTGGTTACTTTAGCAATACACATATGTCTGATTTTATTATTATTATATTTTCTTCATCAGCAAACTATCTTTTTTTATACATGAGACAAATTGAGACTTACTGTTCCCAAGTTAAGGGTAATTGATCATTAAATTATATATGGTCGAAAGAAGTTTCTTTTGTAAATCCTGTTGCAGCTCAACAGAACAAAACTGCAGAGGCAACAGCACTAGACTCAATTCACCCTTTATATTCTAGTTACCTGATGATCACTGTGATTTTTCTGTTACAGTCGATTTGGGAAAATGGTCCTTAATGTGAATTCCTGATAAAATCATTGGCTCAGCGGTCAATGACAATGTCTGCTGAGTTGTTAAATCTGTTGATTTTCTTGTAATTCTTCATTACTATTGCTTTCAGACTTTTTTATTTATCCACAATATGAACTTGAGTGATTACACATCTTTGTTGCAAATTCAGAATCTTGTAGTTGAACAAATCTGGCCAGAAGTCAACAATCGTGTCAACTATCCACTGAAGATGGGTCTTCTGCAGTTGGTGAATCAAGCGGAAATAGACATCAATGACAGTCTTGTGAAATATTGTGTATCCAATCTGACTAGCCGCTTGTGTGAGATTGGTTTTACAAGGCTGTTGGAGTCCTTAAATGCTCATCGCATTCCAGGTGAAATGAGACAGCATTCTGAAGATATATAATAATGACCACAGCTTTCATAAGCTTCAAGACCAACTGTTTGTTCTTTATTTTTTGGGTAAAGGTATACCAAATGACTTGGCTAGAAGTGGGTGTTCCAGAAAAATGCCACAGGAGCTGTTGCCTCATTCGGGTGAAGCAGTAGACCTTTACAACCTGAAGTTTGAACTTAACTGAGCAGACATCCATCTTTCGAAATTGATCGATTTTCAACTGAACAAGAGAAGATTATATCCAGAACCTGTTTGCTGAGCAATATTCAGATATTTCAGACTTAATCTCTCAAGCAGTGAACAATGATTTTGCTCACTAAAAACAGGCATTGCTCTGTCTTATAATAACAACTCAGAGCAATATGTGAAAAGCCAGTGGCTCTATATAATTTAGATACTGCAAATTTGTAACAAGAACAATAAACATTTATATGATATTAAACAGTGAAGCGTGTAATTAAATTCTTATCATTACTAAAACTCTGACCCACATGTTTTAATCTCTGAAAAGAAATTGTTTTTTCCCCACTGAGATAGGATGGAGCGACATACACACTGCAGATAAAGAAGAAAATAATATTTTATCAAATATCTTTACTTCTGACATAGACATAGGTGATCAATATCTACTTAATGAGGTCTACCAAAAAGGTAACCAATTATATGCCATGCCTCTAACCCCACTTGCATTTGAGTCAATGAGTTGATGCAATCAACTGGTTTTATATATATATATATATATATATATATATATATATATATATATATATAAATATATATATATATATAACCTTGAGAAATAATGAGATTTGGTTAAGTACAGACTTTAATGTTGAAAATGATCAAATATCACAAGTCAATCAAATGGAACAGACACAGAGTGACGTTCACCATCCAGCGCTGAGTTTCACTCAGCTCAGCCTAGGGTCGGCACCACGTGAAGCACAGATTGTAGAGCAGATTTAGCTTTTATTCTCATTCTGTCCCTCTCTAAGGCCTGTTGGCCTGGATTATTCAGTTTTTGTTATGTGACTGTTGCCCGTCATAAATGTAAATGTTATGGTTATGGTTCCCTAGCCTCGTGAGACCATCCTGATCTCGCGAGCTTTCAAGATTTCACTCGCTAATCAGTCTGGAGACTCTCCGTTGAAGAAAATTTGGAGCCGTTCACCAAACGAATGTCCAATCAGCGTTGGCTTTGAGGCGGGTTGAGGTGTGACGCAACGAGAAGCGCAACAGTTCAGTCTAAAGAACATGGCGGCTTCAGCCGATGAAACTAGCGTTAGCGGATTTGCTCCGCATATCCATCTGGCGGAGTCAGGTTAATGGTTCCCACTCCTTTGAGTGTAGGAATACTCTGAAAAGTAATAAATGTTCCTCAATATTTCAGTCAATCAATATTGACTCAACAAAACACACTGCAATGCACATAATAATATAATACTGTAATAATGCACATCTATATGAGCAAAAAGGGTGAGGAAGAAGAAAAATCATGAAAAATCTTTTTCTTTTCGTGGCTGCATTATATAAAATTAAGAATATGACTTACAAACAACATATCATTATCTTCATTAACTTAGAAGTGTATAAGAAAGTCATTTTTATGTTATAAATTATTTTGATTTGTGTTAAAGCAAATCCTCATCCAAACTATTCCTTAATTTAACTCCATGCACCGAAATGCATATTTGTTTTAAAGTAGTCCGCACAATTTTAAATCATAGTTCCTTCAGTTCCTGCCACTTGAGCTTAAGGCAAAAAACTTTTGTAAATTAAATGGCAATATTTTCTTTCTAGTTTTAAACATAAATGATACAAAATTTTAAATAAAAAAAAGACTTTAATTTGAAAATATTTGACTGAATAAACAAACTATTTATTTGTTCTCTAGTATTGAATTTATGCAAAATTCCTATACCTTTCTTTTGTGTCACAAACAATGACAGTGTTAGTTTTATATGTGTTTCCCCAAACCTCCATACAATAAGTCATATATGGAACTACAAATGAATAAAATAATGCCGGAGTGTTGAGAATTCTGTTTTTCTTTTTTACTTCCATTAAAAGTCCAATACCTTTGCATAGTTTTTTACATGAGATTTCTGGTTAAGTTTGTCATAAAAAAACAAAACAAAAAAACAAAAAAAAAACAATGCCTAAAAATTTAAATCTAACTTCATGTACTGGTTCTACTAGATTACCATCTCTCGACATTACAGTCGAGTAATCTATTTCTCTATTACCAAAAATCATTCATTCAGTTTTATTCCAAATTATTGATCATTTGTAGTACTTTAGCCTCTCAGTAAGTTTAGACAGCTCACTAGTGATATATTTCAGAAGAATTTTTAAATCATTAGAGTTGTTTTGTTCTTGGTGATATTCCTTATATGTGCATAGAAATACTCCTAAAATGGCATTATATGGTGATATGGGCTGACCATGTGAATTTAGATATCTGCAATATCTAACCTGGTTGCAGATAAGGTTAGATTTTGGAATAGGTTCATCACCATTTCATAGATTAACAAAACACATTATCCTTTGGGATTTCACAAATAGGTATACTTGGGCCAGACGTTTGGAGAACATTTTCGAGATATTTTAGATTTTCGGTACATATAGGAATAATGTACCGAATAAGATAAGATGTAATATTGAATAGATTATGTGGTTTCATTTGGAAGTTTAGTGAGCAGTTGATATCTTACATTAACAAAAATGACAAACTTTTATTTTACTAAGGGATGCCTATATGGTCTTGAGCCATATACATCATGGACTTTGTCTAAACGACGGTCCATGTGTGCTCAGTTCAGATCTGGCACTTTGGCTTTGGAGACTGGATGTTATCGTTTAGTCTCAGAGGAAGACCAAAGACGTTTTTGTGTGATTTGGGGGAAACTGAGAGTGAAGTCCGCTTTTTGTTTAACTGTCCTTTATACTTGAGGTTGACAAATGATTTGTTGACTAAAATACTTGATATTAACGGATGGTCATAAAATATATATTTAAAGTATTTCTATGTCTGTCAGCTTGTTTGTATATGTTTTTCCTGTGTCTTGGAAGCTTTAGTGCACTGGGTATCTATAAAAGGGTAAAAGCCCCTTTTCTATCTGTCTGTCTGTCTACAAAGATCAGACACTCTACTTCATCTCATCTAAGTGCTGTAGGTCATAATAAATGTTTCTAATATGTATGTTAAAGCTGCAGTCTGTCACATTGAGAAGAGAGCAGACTTCGACTGAAAATTTGAAGAAAAACAGGTTTCACGCCACTCCCCCACCCTCTCTGCTTCACTCATGCCGCACCTCCAAGCTCCACCCCTCTCACAGCATCTGCGCGGCTACTGCATGCTACCAGAAGCGTCCAAGCAGCGTACGCGGCAGCGCTTCCATTGACATCTTCTTATTTGAAGTCTTTGCCGTGTAAGCAGTTGTCGGCAGGGGCAGTAAGGGCAGTTTCTCTTTCGCTGGTGGCTGTCGCTCCGCCATGACTTCCACGCGCGTCCTCCTGACTGCAGCAGCCGGGCGGCAGGTTCAGCGGTGAGAGGTAGGGGGCGGGATTCAGCGTGTGTGAGCTGTGATTGACACTCCATCAGACGCTCCTCTGGCTGTGATTGGTTGTTTTGTCTCGTCCCGAAATATTCTTTCCAGATGGCAATACAGGCAGTAGGCGGGACCAATTGAAGCAGTTTTTTTCACAGGTTACATATCACATGTACTGCTGTCTGGGCATAAGGACAGTTTTAGCCAATATGACGAAAAAGTCATTTTTAAAAACTTACAGACTTCAGCTTTAATACTTAGCTCTCTTTATCAGTCTTTCTGTCTGTAAAGCTTGTTTGGTTTTTGTTTTATCTTATTTTGTAAGATTGTAAGTGATGCGTTGTTTGATTATTCAGCATTTTACTATGTGCTCAGAGAAAAAGCCATCTAATAACAAATGTTTATATAAGGTTAAGACAAGGATCTTAACATAACAATATTATATTTGTCCTCTGTCTACATTTATAAATTACAATGCCAGAAAACAGTTAGTCTGTGGTCATAGAGACTGTGTGCACAATTATTAGGCAAGTTTTAGTTTTGACCTATGTATATATTTTAAAACTCCAACTTGTATAAACTTGAATGATTATTTAATATAAAAAAATCAACTAATGTGTATTTGTTTAATGAGGGAGGAAAGGGCCTATAAAGCTCAACACCCAATATGAAGGTGTGCAAAATTATTAGGCAGGTGTTTTTCGTCAGACAAAAGGATTTTAAAAAAAAAAGATTTAATTGACTCTGAAAGGTGCAAAACTGCAAAAGCCTGAAATTTTTGATATCTTAGGGGAAAAAACTAGAACAAATGCTTATTGTAAAACACATTGGAAGCCTGTTCTAAAAAATAAAGTAATAATAGCACCGGTTTGGTTAGTTTAATCAAGCATTGCTTCACATAAACACATTTACCAACATTTAAACTCCAAACAATCTTTCCTGTGTACATTATCCAGATAAGGAGATGCAAAAAGATTTGTACTTATCAGGTACAGTATTGGAGAGGAACTATTGCCTCCCTGCTGACCAGAATACTTGTTATCCATAATCAGTTATGTAAATATGGACGTGATGATGATGAAGTATCAAAGATTTTTCATTTCAGATTATAAACAATTGAACAAAACAAGCCATTTTAGACTGTTTTGTTTTCACTGTAGTTTTATGCAAAAATAATGCAGAATATTATTTAAGGTTGTATTAATTAATTGTTTGTATTTGAAAATTATGAAGACAATCATATGTGTAACATTAAACTACTACATTTGTTTTGCAAGATTTTCTGTCTCAGAGCTTACTTCCAAATGCCACACAGGCTTCATATTAACTCTGAGTGGAAAAAACTGTTTTTATTCAGGTCTGGGCATTCAGAGCTAACAAAACCCTGTCCCCTCTCCCACCACCAAAACACATCCAAAGGTGTTGAAAGAGATTTTAGGAGGAAGGCAAGCTGAAGGCAACAGTCTTTTATGTTACACATAACAATTTTGGCACGTTATGGATAAAGTTATTCTGTATTTTTCCTCTCTTATTTATTTACATGCACACGTCTGCTGCTTACCTAACCATAAAACTGGAGACCATTGCCAGTCGTACATAAACAAAATATAAAACTGATTACACTACCATTTAGGGAGCAGAACTCGCACTACAGCTTGTTTCATTTGTTCAACTTGCAACATTTGCTCATTTTTGAAATTAAAGCTTGTTTTATACTTAACCAAATCTCATTATGTCTTTTTTTTAACGGTTCATTCTGTCTTGGTAATTATTTTATGGAAACATTTGCAAGTGAATCAAGTCTGAAAAGAAATGACGGTACCAAACTAAAAACATATGATTATGAAAATAATATAGATCCAGAAAGTAATGTATTACATGAAACTAAAAATTGTAAATATTATATTTTTTCACTCATTTAATTGTAGAAGCCTCATTCAAATTTTGACAATATCAGTGAATATTTGAAATAATTTATAAGTTACTTTCAACTAATAACATTGTTTGTGACCTTGTTAAATGGCAAATCTTTAGATTTAGAGTTGGAGGGTTATAATCTCTTTAACACAAATCGAGTGAAGAGCAAAGGTCCTTGAGATGTGAAAAACTAAATGTCATTTGCTTTGGATGACATGATGCAGAGTGTTATATAAGGTCAGGCTCTGATAGAAATAGATTTGAAAATCTCCTGAATGGATTAAATGATCGGAAAACCTGGTTAATATGTTGAGAGTTTAACATCGATTTATTAAAAAAACAACAACACAAAATGACTACAGATATTGCAGATGTCCTGTTCAGTAGAAGTTTATATCCACTGATTACTCAACCATCCAGAATAACTAGAACTAGTGCAACTGCGGTAATAAAAATAAAAAAATTGGAAATGTTATGTGCAGTGGAATCCTAAGAAGTTATATAAGTGATAATATTGCTAATTTTATGGTTCATCACAGAAAAGTTAAAAAGACTTTTAACTTTACTATTAAAAGTCTACTGCATGTTATGTCTAACTTTATATTAGACATAACATGCTTTATGTCTAACATGACATAAAGCACGTTAGAGACAATAATGAAATTATGTAATCACCTGTTAAAGAAAAACTGGGGTGGCGTTTCTGTGAAAGATGTGATTTAGAGTAGATTTATAAATCATTATATATCAAGAATTGCCCAATTTTAGTGTCTTGCAAAAATATAAATGTAAAATCCTGGATGACCACTGGATTTTTAAAATCTTGCAAGAAGAAAAATAAGTTATGTAGAGATTTTGTCAAAATTTCCAACTAAACATAGGGGAATGAACTAGAACTTAAACAAAACCCAATTGACAATATTAATGTGAAAAAGCTAAGAAATATTACCATGACTTGAAAGAGCAGTTGTGATATGAAAAGGATGTGGAAAACCTTAATACAATTGTACACCTAAGTATATTTGTCCTGAAAACAACTTCTTTAAGGTAGAAATTACTTTAGCCGAAAAGAAAAGGTTGTGAATGGTTAACTTATATTCTTTTCATCGGAAAAATATTATTAGTAACCTTCTTGGTGATTTTAATATTGATGTATTCAAGGAAGATGCAATTGCAAATGAATTTTATAGAATTTCCTTTTATCTGACCATAAATACTTACACTAGAGTAAAACAATCCTCAACAGCTATCATTGAGAATATTGTTACGAAAATCCAAAATACTAAGCTGGAGAAAGAAAATGGTCTGATAAATCAGACCATTATGTACATAAATCTGCACCTTTACATCTAGAGATAACTAGTAAGGTGCTGAATGAAAGGACTCTGCTACAGCTTGGTGTAGGGCTTAATATAAATATCCTCTGAGACATCAATATCAAAATAACCAAGAAGGATATGAGTATTTTTCAGATTTTCAGCAACCAGGCAATTCAAAGTGCTTTGCATGGATTAGAGAAAATACAAATAAAATAACAAAAGAGAAAAAAGTACTCAATTTATAAAGCAATGGGAGTTTCTTTGGATAAAGTAATAGAAACGAAAAATAAGAGTATAAAACTACATATTAGTTACCCATGTTTAATAAGAACAATAATAAGAGTAGTCCATAATATACTAGTAAGGGTTTCACTGGATTCTTCTTCTGATAAAAGTAGATGTTGGTTCTCCTTGTTTGATTCGATATTTTCTGGGTTCTAGTTTTTTTAATTACCAGAAGTTTTTCTAGGTCTTCCTCAGATATTAAAAGTTTAACAATTTATAATCAACAAAATGCATTTTTCATTGATTTACATTATAGAAAAAGTCCACGCTTGGTTTGTATTAAATGACAGAGGTCGTCTGGTTGCTGTTACAGAATAACACAAGTCTCCACTAAGTTACTCAAAAGTTTCATATAAACTCCAAAATGGTTGAATACATAAATAATAAGTTAAATGGAAGACAAAC
This sequence comes from Cyprinodon diabolis, assembly GCA_030533445.1. Classification (NCBI taxonomy): domain Eukaryota; kingdom Metazoa; phylum Chordata; class Actinopteri; order Cyprinodontiformes; family Cyprinodontidae; genus Cyprinodon; species Cyprinodon diabolis. The sequence continues at coordinate 8,624,948 of CM060075.1, read as the reverse complement.
TAATGTAATAGTAATTTAAATATGATCTAATTTGTGTTATGTTTTTCACAAAGGGGCAATGTTTGCACTACTTCCTGAAATGTCTGATATATTAGAAAAACAGAACAAACCTTGGTTATAGAAACGATTATGCTAAAAATAGATACAATAACACAGGTTTGATATGTTAAATCAAGTCTTGCTTTGGTTAACTCTGAACAGTTCCAATTAGCAAGGAGCATTCAGCCAGTCCCATCCCCCGGCACCAAGGCACCTCCAGTCACACATACACTGGATTTAGATTCAAGTGTCAGTGAATGAAGCCATACATTTTGTTCTGCAGTCCTTTGTGAGACACCTTGACATGAAGCTCTCCTAAAACCCATCTTGCTCGTAATGAGAGAGGCTAAAAAATGTCATTGTTAGACCTGTTAATTTTGGTAACTCTAAACTAAAAGAAGAAATGTTTGGTCTGATTTAACTTCAGAAAGTGAGAATAAAATATCTTTATATCTGGTTTCAGATTTAAGCGTACCACAGCTCTGGCTAATATTAGAATCAGAAATACTTTAATAATCCCAGAGGGAAATTACTTTTGTTACTCGCTCCAGATATATATATAGATATATATATATATATATATATATATATATGTATATATATATATATATATATATATATATATATATATATATATATATATATATATATATATATATATATATATGTGTGTGTGTGTGTGTGTATGTGTGGGTGTGTGTGTGTGTGTGTGCATTTGTATAACTATGAATCCAAGTAAAGTGATAGTGTTGTGTAAAAATAGTACAAGGAATGAATAAATGTCAATTACAGAGGAGGGGTGTCTGAATCACTTGAGGGAGGTGTAGAGATTGATGACCACAGGCAGGAATGATTTCCTGTGGCGCTCTGTGGTGCATCTGGGTAAAAGGAGTCTTCTGCTGAAGGAACTCGTCTGCTGGACCAGTGTGTCATGGAGAGGATCTGAGTCATTGTCTAACATGGACTGAAGCCTGGTCAGCATCCTTCTCTCTGCCACGCTCGTCAGAGTGTCCAGTTGCTCTCCCACAACATCACCGGTCCTCCTGATCAGTTTGTTCAGTTTGTTGTTGTCAGCGACCCTCACCCCACTGCCCCAGCATGTGACAGCAAAGAAGAGCGTGCTAGCAACAACTGACTCATAAAACATCCTCAGCATCCTCCTCAGATCCACTATTAGCTACTGTACTTTGTCTTTGTCACTTTGAGCTGCAGATGGTTCAGCTCACTCCAAGTGACGAAGTTGCCCACCACAGTCCTGTATTCACTCTCCTCACCCTTTTCAGTGCAGCCAACAATTGCTTAGTCATCAGAAAACTTCTGAAGGTTGCAGGACTCAGTGCAATAGTTGAAGTCCGAGGTAAAAAGAGTTAAGAGGAAGGGAGAGAGGACAGTCCCCTGAAGGGCCCCAGTGTTTCTGACCACCCTGTCAGACACACAGTTCTGTAGGCGTACATACTGTGGTCTGCCCGTCAGGTAATCAACAATCCAGGACACAATGGGGGGCTCCACCTGCATCGCAGTCATCTTCTCTGGGGGTCTACACTTGCCTCCTCGAGCTGGGGACGGAATAAACTCCTGGCCCGAACAGAGCAAGCAAACGTCATCACATCCATGAAATTTCATATTTAAAATATTGCTGCACAGCTTTTGTTGATGAGTGATGCAGTGGTAGCTCAAAAAATCCAGGAAAGATTATGAAAGCTTGCAGAGAGCAACGAATCCAGCGGTGCGCCCAACCATAGATGGAGCCCCATCAGTTGTGATACATGTCATTTTGAAGAGAGGTAAATGCGACTTGCTGACGAACTCCATAAGAGTATCAAAAATATCCGACGCTCTTGTGTGCCCTTTCAAAGGCAAAATGGTCAGAAGCATCTCTTTTGAGCCCATGTCTACCAAAAACTGCGGATGAAACATACAACTGCAGTGCATCCACAGCATCAGTCTACTCGTCAAATTGCAAAGAAAAATAAAGGAAGGTGTCAATGTCATTTCTCAGCTGCTGTTCTATATCCAGTGACATGGTCTCACACCACCTTGTAATGGTGTTCCTGGATAGTTGCATATCTTCAATAAAGGACATGATCTCCTTCGTGTTTTTGAAGTCAGCAAAAGGCGTGTCTAAGGCTTCTAAAAAAGCTTCCTTAAAAACTTTGCCATCTTTAAAAAATTTTTTTTTGCTTTGCCAGAACTCTACTGACACGGTAAAACGCTACCGTGGCAGCTTTACTCTTGTTGACAGGTCTCATAAACACTGCCTGCTTTGCGGCTAGTTGTCTCTTTAGTTCAGAAACCTTCTCGTAGAGCTGATTTTGCCGGGAAGTCACTAGCATACTTCTTGTGAACCGTAAGAAAATGTCGCTCCAAATTCCCCTTCTGTGTTTGATCTGTAATGCCACAATAGCATTACAGATCAGACACACTGAATTTGAATTAGAAAAAGTAAAAAAGTTATTCTTCCCACTCGTGATGAAAGTGATCATTTTTAGCGTTTTTGGCTTCTGCCATTATCTCTTTAGATTCGTCTTTGCGCTTTTGTGTCCCTGGTTACAACCTAGCAACTGTAACAAACCATGCCCAGCAATCAGCATGCATTAAAAAAAGATTGCCTGCATACTTACTTTTATTTTTCATTTTATTGTTATTCAATTCAATTCAATTCAGTTTATTTATATAGCGCCAAATTCACAACACATGTCATCTCAAGGCACTTTACAGTTCAACCAGATCATACAGTCAAATTGATACAAAGTTTTATATCTAAGGAAAACCAGTTGATTGCATCGACTCATTGACTCAAATACAATCCCTCACACTAAGCATGCTTGTAGCGACAGTGGAGAGGAAAAACTCCCTTTTAACAGGAAGAAATCTCCAGCAGAACCAGGCGCAGTGTGAGCGGCCATCTGCCGAGGCCGACTGGGGTTCAAGGAGACGGAAGCAGAGACACAAAAAGCAGCTGTAAAAGGCGGCCCCGTCCAGGAAACACACAGCCAGGCAGACAAGCTCCGAGCCAGCTCCCATGCCAGAGGACAAAGAGAGCACATCCACCCAGTCACAGGACCACACTGGAAAACAGGCCAATCTCCAACATCTATAAACAAGGGTGTTGATGGAAGCAGCACAGCTGATGTTTCTTCCCAGGATGACGTCACAGCCAAACAGGAACAGACGAGGCAAAGCTACTCTGAGGAAAAGCAGATAGAGCAGAACGTTAGAGATTCTGCAGAATAGGAGAACAGAGAGAGAATGAAGCAGAATGATGAAATGGGGGTCCCTATGTCCTCCAGAAGTCTAAGCCTATAGCAGCAGAACTATAGAGATAGCTCAGGATAACCTGAGCCACCCTAACTATAAGCTTTATCAAAAAGGAAAGTTTTAAGCCTAGCCTTAAAAGTAGACAGGGTGTCTGCCTCACGGACTAAAATTGGTAGTTGGTTCCACAGGAGAGGAGCCTGATAACTAAAAGATCTGCCTCCCATTCTATTTTTAGGAATTCTAGGAACCACTAGTAAACCTGCAGATTGAGAGTGAAGTGCTCTGTTAGGAACATAAGGAACAATCAGATCTGTGATATAAGATGGAGCTTGGCCATTTAAGGCTTTATATGTGAGAAGGAGGATTTTAAATTCAATTCTTGATTTAACAGGAAGCCAATGAAGAGAAGCCAGGATAGGAGAGATGTGATCTCTCTTTTTAATTTTCATCAGAACTCTGGCTGCAGCATTTTGGATCAGCTGAAGGCTTTTAACTACAGTTTGTGGACTTCCTGATAGTAAAGAATTACAATAGTCCAGCCTTGAAGTAACAAATGCATGGACTAGTTTCTCAGCATTACCCCTGGACAGGAGATTTCTAATTTTTGCAATGTTCCTCAGATGAAAGAAGGAAATTCTAGAAACCTCTTTGATATGGGATTTAAATGACAGGTCCTGATCAAAAATAACACCAAGATTTTTTACTTTATTATCTGAAATCAGTTTAATCCCATCCAAATGAAGTGACTGGTTAATCAGCTTCTTTTTCAAAGACTCTGGTCCAAAGACTATAACTTCTGTTTTGTCTGCATTCAGAAGCAGAAAGTTAAGAGTCATCCAGGTTTTTATGTCTTCAAGACATGCCTGTAATTTATGTAATGGGTTAGCTTCATCTGGATTTATAGACAGAAATAGCTGGGTATCATCAGCATAACAGTGAAAATTAATCCCATGCTGTCTAATAATTCTACCGATTGGGAGCATGTATAAAGTAAAGAGAATTGGTCCTAGCACTGATCCCTGTGGTACTCCACAGGTAACCTTTGAGCATGTTGAAGATCTATCATTAACATGAACAAACTGAATTCGATCAGATAGATAAGATTTAAACCACTCTAGTGCTGTTCCTTTAATTCCAACAAAATATTCAAGTCTTTCTAAAAGAATATTATGGTCAACTGTATCAAATGCAGCACTAAGATCCAACAGGAGGAGCACAGATACAAGTCCATTATCTGAGGCCATGAGAATATCATTAGTGACTTTCACCAGAGCTGTCTCAGTGCTATGATGAGCTCTAAAGCCAGACTGAAACTCTTCAAAAAGTTCATTATGGTGTAAGTGATCGCAAATTTGTTTGGCAACTACTTTCTCAAGAATTTTGGATAAGAAAGGAAGATTGGATATAGGTCTATAATTGACCAAGTCATCTTGGTCAAGAGATGGTTTCTTAAGCAGAGGTTTAATTACAGCAACCTTAAAAGCTTTAGGTACATATCCCTGTAACAGAGATAGATTAATCACATCTAAAATGGAGATCAAATGGAGATCAAAGGGAATACCTCCTTAAATAACCTGGTTGGAACTGGATCTAACATACAAGTTGAAGGCTTAGATGAAGACAATAATTTTGCTAATTCAGAAAGTTCAACTGGATCAAAGCAGTCTAAACCCGGTTCATATTCCATGACTACCTCAGGTACAATCGCGGATAGAGGAGTGCTTATGATCTTATTTTTAATAAGATCAATCTTATTTATAAAGAATCCCATAAAATCATTGCTGCTAAGAGCAAGTGGGATGGACTGTTCAACAGAGCTATGGCTCTGGGTGAGTTTTGCAACTGTATTAAAAAGAAATCTAGGATTATTCTTATTCTCCTCTATTAATGAGGAGAAGTATGCTGCTCTTGCTTTACAAAGGGTCCTCTTATACAGCAGTAAACCATTTTTCCAGACTAGGAAGGACTCCCGCAGGCCTGTGGAGCGATATTTTCTCTCCAGTTTCCTAGCATTTTGCTTCAAAGTACGCAGCTCTGCATTAAACCAAGGAGCAAGCTTTCTATTTTTAAAGGTTTTCATTTTCAAAGGAGCTGCGTTGTCTAAGGCAGTACGCAGAGAACTAGCAACCCCATCAACAAAATCATCAACCTGTGAAGGGGAATAAGCTATGCTTTTGCACTCTGCAGCACTGCTCAGCGACACAGAGGAGAGAGAAAGTGAAGCAGATTCTTTAAAATTTATAACTGCACTATCTGATAAAGATCTACTAAAATGTAACCTTCTTTTGGGGGAGGAGAACTCTGTTAAAGTAATCCTGAAGGTTATTAGAAAGTGGTCAGAGAGAACAGGGTTGTGAGGAAATACTGTTATTTCTTCACATTCTATGCCGTATGTCAGCACAAGATCCAAAGTATGAAGATGAGAATGTGTGGGACTATTCACATTTTGAACAAAGCCAATAGTGTCTAAGATAGCATTAAAGGCTGCTCTTAAGCTGTCGCCTTCAATGTCAGCATGGATGTTAAAATCTCCCACTATGATGACCCTGTCAGTATTTAATACCAAATCAGAAAGGAACTCTGAAAACTCATCTAAAAATTCAGAGTAAGGACCTGGTGGACGATACAAAGTTACAAAAAGAAGAGGTTTTCTTGCCTTGAAATTTGGATCAGGGAAATTAAGGGTTAAATGTTCAAAAGAGTTGTAGGTTTAACTGTTTTGGGAGTAATCAGTAAGTCAGACTGGAAGATTGTTGCTACTCCTCCTCCTTGCCCAGAACTTCTGGGTATGTGAAAATTTAAATAGCTTGAAGGAGTTGCCTCATTTATGCTCACATAATCCTCTTCCTGCAGCCAGGTTTCTGTAAGGCAACACAAGTCAATGTCATTATCACAAATCAAGTCATTAACTAGCAGACTTTTAGAGGAAAGAGATCTTATGTTAAACAGACCGCATTTAATTGTTTTAACTTTTTCCCCAACAGAGTTATTTTGATTTTAATTAGATTATCATGATTTACTCCTTTTGGAATATTTGCTAATTTATTAGATTTTGGTCGTGGGCAAGACACTGTCTGGATGGAGTAAAGAGTGGGTAACAGTAAAGAAGCTGCAGAGATGTGTGTTAAACTACAACTCTGCTTCCTGGTCTGCACCCTGGGTGGTCAGGGTTTTGGAGGACTAATAAATGTGGCCAGATTCCTAGAAAGAAGAGCTGCACCATCCAAAGTGGGATGGATGCCGTCTCTCCGAATCAGACCAGGCTTTCCCCAAAAGGATTGCCAATTATTAATGTAGCCCACGTTGTTTTCAGGACACCACCTAGACAACCAGCGGTTGAATGACGACATGCGGCTAAACATGTCATCACTGGTCAGATCAGGGAGGGGACCAGAGAAAATTACGGAGTCCGACATTTTTTTGGCAAACTTACACACCGAAGCAACACTAATTTTAGTGACCTCCGATCGGCGTAACCGGGTGTCATTACCACCAGATTGAATAACAATCTTACTGTATTTAACCTTATCCTTAGCCAGCAGTTTCAGGTAGGATTTGATGTCGCCCGTTCTGGCCCCCGGCAAACATTTGACTATGGTCCCTGGTGTCTCTAATGCCACGTTTCTGACTATGGAGCTGCCAATCACCAGAGTGGGCTTCTCAGTGGGTGTGTCACTGAGTGGGGAAAACCGGTTAGAAACGTGAACGGGTTGGTGTTGACCAGTGGGCAGAGATCCACGACTACGCTTTCTGCGTACAGTTACCCAATCGCCTGGCTGCTCAGGCACTTTTGGAGGACAGCTACGTGGGGGGCCTACTTTAACTCCTGGATGTTCAACAGCCTGAAGCCTGGATTCTAACTCTGACACCCTCGCCTCCAAAGCTACAAAAATACTACACTTATTACACATCCCATTATCACTAAAGGAGGCAGAGGAATAACTGAACATCTGACACAGAGAGCAGGAGAGAGGAGAGGAAGAAGGAAGAGTTGGAAAAGAGTCAAGGGAGGGAGAGAGAGAAGCCATAGCAATGCCAAGCTAGCGCTAGCCTAGGCTAGCTACTCCTTGCTATCAGAAATAAAACCGTGTGAAACTGACAAGTGCTAAGTAGAAAAGTGCAGCAAAAGGTGCTATGTTTTAAAGTAGTCAGTTAGAGTTACTTAGATACAGAGATATAAAAGAGAAAATAACTTAACTTCAGATGGAGTTCCTCTGGACAGCTGCAACAGCTGCACACTCTGTTAATCCAAACAGGAAGTGAACCCCAAACAGTAAAATACACATTGGCCTCTCGTGAACAATGATTTGATTAGTGTTTTTTAAAACTTTGTTTTTTTGTCATAGCCATAAATAGGTCTACATTGTAACCCTTATCTCAATCAACTGAAACTCCGCCCACGATCGACTGGTAGACCGCGATCGACTGGTTGGGCACCCCTGCCGTAGAACATCTCCTGTGGAAAATATCTCAGTTCACACAGTGAGAAGGATCAGCCTCTCGCTTTGAGGAGAGGATCCCCTGTTCTTTAAAGGTGTGCTCCACCCTGTGAAGGAAAGCTAATATCAATCAGTTGTACCCAGGATTTTGAGATTGTTTCCAAATTTCATGGCTATAGGTGAAGGAAAGAGAAGAGATTGAGCATTCACTTGAATGCTAAGATAAAAGGCAAAGTGCTTAATTTTCATCATATCAGAGTCTGTGTTGTAGTGGCCACACAATTAGTGTGTCAATCTTGCGCTCCCTTGTCTTAAATACCTAGTGATACTGAAATTTTAAAAAGCCGTCTTGTCCTTGGGTTTGATAATAAAATCATATTACTCTACCTTTTCTGTAAGAAAAAGTCACTGACTGTTTTGGCATGAAGCATGTCATTGACTATGAACTTCACATGGGAAACAGCTACGACAACTGGGGGGGTCTGATTGGGAGATGTCACCCATCAGAACTGAAGTGAGACACCTTAGGCTCCTAATAGTTATCAAAAGGCCAAGTGTATCATGGCCAGGCCAGCTGCTGAGGGTAAGACAAAGGACAAGGAGGAGGACCCATGGAATGCTCAACACTGTTTATTAAGTAAACTGATTTGCAGGGAACAGCTAGGGTTTCTAAGGCAGGAATCTATGCAGGTAGAGAACACATGTTAGTGACCACATCTAACTGGTGGAGGATGATTGAGAACATGTCAGTCACTAACCTAGTCTGAAAGTTCAGTCCATGTATAAAGGACAAGGTTGGTTCCAGCCAAAAATATGCGGCAGACACTGCCCTAAGACACTCTCCCAGAGGCCTGAGAACAGGCAGGAGATTAGACCCAAGCAGACAACGGAAGGCAGGATAATCCAGACGGCAAAGCCAAAGTCAGTGTCGAGGATGAGCTCAGGAGTCCGGGCCAGGAGATCAGAGATCCTAAGAGGTATCGGAGAGAAATCCAGGACGGTATCAGGAATCCAGGGTCTGTAAACGGGTTGAATCCAGCAAGAGTCTGGAGACAGTTAAGGCAAACAGGTCAGAATGGGAAAAGGCAGGCTCAGAGATCTAGAGGCAGAATGGGTCAAAATTAGGCAATCAGAAACAACTAGATACGCTTGAAAATTATCATCAATGGCTCGAATAATCTGGCACCGTTGACTGGTATTTAGGCAGGTTAAATAAAGGCTGGAACATTTGGATCAGATGAACGGTAATGATAAAATGTGTGGCGCTGGGCAGGCGAATGAAATGAGTAATCAGGCCAGTCATCAGTGCTAAGATCATGACATAGAGAAGGGCTGGGAGTCATCCTGAAAGCAATTCTGGCCATCTAACCTGTGCCTCAGGATGGCGAAGGAGAGCATTGGCAAAATTGTTTACACTGAGGATGGAAAAATGCTCAGCTGGAAAGGGTATATTTCCTGACAGACCATTGCAGAAAAACCACTACTCGCTGTGTACTGCTATTAGCATTTAACACACTAAATTTGACTTTATTTTGTATGCACAGAGTGCACAAAAGAATGAAATTTTGTTGCATATAGCTCACAACAATGTAATTACATTGCAACTCAAACAATATATAAAGTGCAGCAGTGATAAGAATGTACAGAATAGTGTACAGACGAATAACAAGTGTGCAGAAGTATGAACGATTGCATGGTGAAATAATATTCGTGCAAAATGGCCATATTGTTCAGTTCCGCTTATGTTTGATGCAGCATGGCCACTGATGGGATGGTGATAAAAAAAAATATTATAAAAAATACTTTGTTTTCTTATGAGTATTTTGGGAAATTATTAAGAATTTTTTTATTTTATTTTACTATTGTGTGTATATGGATTTTAATTTCATTATTTTGAGGCCTAATCAACACAACTTCATGAAAGTTGAATTGTCAGCAATGTCAAACAAGCTAATGTTCACAGAGTAAAGAGATATCCCGCACTCGGCAGTAAAACTACATAGTCTAATGACAGATACGAGGAGTAAATATGGCACATAAATGCATTTGGATTTATTTTTTATGCAGTGGATATGGAGAACTTTTCAATAATGTTTATATAGAATAATGATATAATTATTTCCTTTTGGTTTGTATAAAAGAATTTTGGAGCTAATAGAGTCACGTATGATACAAACACAGTGACTCAGGTTCATGCTAGCTTACCTAATCTATGTTGCTATAGTGTTATTGTGAAGTTTAATTAATAGCGCATATATTCACCTTAGAACTGATGATGTCTGTGAGTTACGTGCAGTGTTGTATAAAGTATTGAAATCTCAGAGTCAAGTAAGTATAAGTCAAGTATAGGTACCTCTCCAAAACATGACTTTGGTAAATGTCCAAGTCACTGACTGAAATGTTACTCGAGTTAATGTCTTAAATTATCTGAAAGGTCTTGTACTTAAGTATGAAATTTACTGTAAACATAGATGTACTCAAGTAATTAATCAAAAGTATGTCATGGCTGGGTTGAGTTTTTGAGGATCCAAATGCAGAGGTGAGGAAGTAGAGGTGAGTTTTTTAGATTTAATGTAGTACTCACAGGCAACTGATGCAGGAATCCAAAAATCCAACACCAAACCCAAAAACAAAGTCTGGCCGTGAAGCCAGACAGAGGCAGATGCAGAGTCAGGTGGTTCTCTCAGCAACCTTTACTGCTGTGTGGGTGATCAGCACAACTGAATAGAATATAAATCCACAACATTAATGTGGCATCCAACCCAGATGAGCATTGAACATTAATATCCCAACACACAAATAAAATAAATCTGAAATCAGTTCCTTGACGTTTTCTGAGAGGATTAACAGTGTTTCAATAAAATACCAAAAATACTCTCCTTCAGAGCATGGTGGTGCCTTGCGATCCATGCACAGACCAATTTGCATAGGGTTTGGGCCCAGTCTGGCGACCTTTGCTTCATGTCCTCTCCCTGTCTCCCTTATCCCATTTCTTGTCTAATTACTTAAAAATAAGTAAAAGTATAAGTATAAGTATAAGTATTACTTTAAAATAAGTAAAAAAAAGACCACTAGAGCACAAAAGTAACTTAAAAAATGTCTCTCCTTATTTTTCCTACCCACTCCTTTAGACATGAATACTGAACAGAGATTCAGAACATGTGAGGTTTAAAGTCAGTTCTGATTGGCTTGTCACACTTTGCCTTTTCTCTGGAAAGTAGAGCACTATAAGAGATTTTATCAGTGAAGCATAGGCATTTAACCAAAATGACTCCCCTCAGGTTTATTTGTTTAGTGAAATATCTGATCTTGGAAACCGTAGGTAAGTTGTGTCTTTTGTAGTAATTTGTTGGTATTGCAGTACATTCTTTTATATTTAATAACTCCCCATCTAAGTAGAAAGTTTTGTTCTACTTTTTTCTTTCAGCTTACTTGGATGTTCAAGGACCATCGCCATCTTTGCATTTTAAAGCAGTTAACATTGGCTTGAACATCACTTTAAAGTGTCTCTATAAAGAATCTGATGGAGTTATTTTCTACTGGTATAAGCAAACTCTTGGGCAGAAACCAAAGCTTATATCAGAGTTTTATAAGTATAAGAGAAATAGCTCACTTAAAGGTGAATTTTGGAAAGATCCACGATTTGACCTGGAAACTGGCAAGGATAAAAATAACTTGAAAATCTTGAATGTACAAATGTCAGACTCCGCTACTTACTACTGTACAGGAATTCATTCGTATGAGTATAAATTTCTAGAGGGCATTATACTTCATGTAATGGAATCAGATCTGAGTGTTTGGACTCCCCAGCTCGGATTTGAAGATATTCAATCAGAAGGTTCTGTGTCTTTGGGCTGCAGAATTCAAACTGGAAGCTGTAATGAAGGATACAGTGTTTACTGGGTCCAAAGCTCAGAAGAACATCTTCCAAGAATAATTTACACCCAAGACGCAACTGCTGAACACTGTAAGAGAGAAACAACCAAGCAAACAAATAGCTGTGTATACAGCTATACCATAGAGAGGATGAATGAATCACATGCGGGGACATACCACTGTGCTGTTGCCTCATGTGGACACATCCTTTTTGGAAAGGGAATAACGCTCGACTACAAGAGTAACTTTGTTATTACTTTTTTTAATATAGTCTTACAACTTACATAGTTGTTGTCATCACTGTATCTTTTTCTTCACTGTTTCTCTGCAGAAAAGTTCAATACATCTGTAATGGTGTATGTCTTAAGTGGAACTTTAGCCTTCGTCACCATGTTGGCATTTTTTCTGGCAATTATACTTTACAAGAAATCTTGCAAAGGTAAAATTTGGCAATCATTTAGATTTATAATCTAAGAAATTATGATAATTTAGACATGACTTTGTTCATTTTTAATTGCAGCTTTAAGATTTTTTACATTCTAGCTTCAATTACTTTTTCATTGTAGATTGTGGATAATTCTTTATTGAACACCACTTGCTAAATAAGTTAAAATAATTATCAGATTAACAGCCTGTCATATTTCTCAAAAAGGTTTTTGCTGATTGTATTTGTATCAACAGAGCCTCCACAGAGATCTTCACCAGCCTCCTCTCTACAGGCAGACGTGAGCTTTTGTGTGCTTTATTTCTCATTATTATGTTTCACGGGTTTTCAGAATACTAGAATGCAACAGATAAAGCAGTGTAAATAGAAAAGTCAAGCATAAATAAACAGGGTAGAAGATAAGTTACAGTAAAAAAAATAGAAAAAAAAAAACAGCCAAATAAGTTACTGTATACCCAGAAATGAATACATTTTTATTTTAAATAATTCAAACTAAATTTGAGAATTAAAATGCTAAAAAATAAATTATTTAAATGAATAAATACGTTTATTCAGGCTAAAAAATAGAGCAAAAAAAATATCTAAAAACAATTTATCTAAAAAAAAGCACTTTTGTAATTTACTTATTTTTGAAGTCAGGTGTGGGGTCTGTTTTACAAAGCACATTTAACAAAATCAGATTCAAATCTGCAACTCTAAATTGATCTAGGCTGAGTTTTTGGTTTCAGACTGGCTGCTATAAATTAGTTTAATCAACCCTAAGTAGGTCCACTCAGAGGTTAGCATGTGCATAACAAGTATAAAAAGCCATTATCAGTGGAGCCCTTATTCCACAAGTCACCATGACAACAGGAAACACACCAGAAGAGATTTTAATGAAAAAAAAAAATGGAGAATGTTTAAAAGACAGAGAAACAGCCCTGCAGCTGCAAAGGAGAGGAAGTCCACTTTGGGCATTTATTAGAAGAACTCTCCTCTCTGTTTTTAGATTTGTTGATCACTAAGATATGATTCTTCTTGATCAAAATCACATTCCTAGACTGAACTGTAATAATATATTTTCTAAATGACATTCTTGCAGCAGAAACTGAATTTCAGAAAGCAAAAAACGAAATTATTCTAGTTAAAATAGAATAAAGTTTTATATACCTAGACATGTTTACACATTTTAAGAGCCGTTTTGACATTTATCGACTTGAATGAACTTATATTAATGCTATCTGAAATACATTTCTTCATAGTCAATATAATAAAAATGTTGACCAGTAAAAACAGGAATATCGAGATCTAAAATTAATTTCTAAACATCCAGAATATTTATTTTAAATGGTTATTTTGACAAGTAAAATTTATTTTTTTCAGATAGTAATAAATATGAAAATGCCTTGCCATAGCCTCTTGTGACCACGATAACATTACGGTTTATTTCTTGAATGGCAGAGGATCAATATATTCAATTTAGGTGAAACCATCTGGAAGCAGGTGAAGATGAATTCTACAAACTTTGTTCTAACAGATGAAACCTGGACATCATCTCATGGGGTTCTTCAGTTTGATTCTGTTTTTTTTACACAGTAAATACTAAGTGGCTGTTTCCAGCTCCTTTGGATTTTATCATCCAATAAATGGTGTTATTAGAAGGTATCAACCTTAAAGTAATTCCATGAATTGATGTATTCATGTGTAATCTGAAAATGATTTCAGTAGTTCATGTACGATAAAATAAATACATAAATAGAAATAGAATTATCCGCATGTCGCTCATATTAAACAAAAAAAAACAAAAAACAAAAGGAAATCTAATTTCCTATAAACTAAGTCGTAGAATCCTTTCCATTATTAATGCAATGCGAAAAAAATTGCTTTAATCATTCTTTAATAAGATCGATGTTTCTTTTTAAAAGTTAATGTGTTTAACGGACCCAGTCAATTCTTCTTCTTCTTCTTCTTCTTCTTCTTCTTCTTCTTCTTCTTCTTCTTCTTCTTCTTATTATTATTATTATTATTATTATTATTATTATTATTATTATTATTATGATTATTGTGATTATTTGTTTTTATTTCTACACAAGACTATGACAGAAATCTGACTAAATCAGGAAATAAAACAGCCTAATTGGCTCTAAGGAGACAGAGGTCACTCCGAGTTTAATGAACAATACCTGCGCCCGAAAAGGTTAGCTCTGGGGAGAATGTAACTATGTTGACTGATACGGAGGTTTGTTAAACTCTCTTTTTGAAAAGGAAAACAGATTTTTAGGTTTAGAAAACATTTGAGTTTTCAATAAACCTGCTTCATGAAATGGACCCGTGGTCTTCCATAGTACAGTACATAAGACTTCTGTTTGTTTGGAAAGTATAACAAAATACCTTACCTTTATCTAAGTATTAGGTATTTACTAGGCTAACATACTAATTGATTTTGTAGCTATCAGTACCAAATTATTTTTCATGGTATGCTGCAGCATAGGGTGATGTTAAAATTCCACCTGTCAGTTTGACTTTAGAAGTATTTTGACTTTTCACACTTAATGAAATTTTTCAAATCAACCCTAATGTAAACCTGACCAAGCCAATTACTCTGTTTCATTAAATTAAAAAAAGAAAAAACACAAATAAAACACTTAATATAAAGTATAAGAACATTTGGAAAATTAAGAATATTCAAAAAATGAAACTGGTGTTTTCACAATAAAAGTATATAACTTTATTCCATACAACTTCGTTAAAATATTAGTTTTAAAATTGGAAGCCCCTTTGGGAAGTGTTCCAGGCATCGGAAGGAGGCAAAGTAAATGACCCAGGAAATGCGTGAGGGACAATGTCCCCGAACTGACGTGGGAGCATCTCTGGCTTCCCCCAGCAGATCTGAAAGAGGTGCCTGGAGTAAGGGAGATCTGGTGGTTTCTGCTTGGGACTCTAGCCCCTATGACCCTGTCCAAAATAAAGCGGAAGAAGACAAGTACGGGCACCAGTAGTTGTAAAACACAAAGAAAGGTTAAAGTGTTTTAAAGTGAAACAGATTAAAAATATAACTCAAATTTAGAGTAAAATTAGGATGCACTGAAATGATGAAAATAGTATTAGGTATTTACTAGGCTAACATAATAATTGATTTTGTAGCTATCAGTACCAAATTATTTTTCATGGTATGCTGCAACATAGGGTGATGTTAAGATTTCACCTGTCAGTTTGACTTCAGAAGTAATTTGACTTTTCACACTTTATTTAAATCAAGCCTCATGTAAACCTGACCAAGCCAATTACTCTGTTTCATTAAATTAAAAAAAGAAAACACAAACAAAAGACTTAATATAAAGTATAAGAACATTTGGACATTTGGAAAGTATAAGAACAAAATTAGGATGCACTCAAATGATGAAAATTGTTTGCAAAAATCCTTGGCCAATTTAGAAAAAGTACTTGCAATAAAGATAAATGCATCAGGATAACATAAAACATTTTAATGGAGTGATAGTCATACATTTAAAGTGTCATGTATTGTTTTATGGGTGATTATGACAGCAACTTAAAAAAGATCAAGTGAAGTGCAAACTACTGAAATGATGGAATGACACAAAGCGCCTGTGGGAGCTTTAGGTAGATTCACAAGGTCTGGACTGCCATTAAAATCATGGTTACAGGATATGGGCTTCAACTACCAAAAACAAAGTTTTTAAGCTACTCATAAGCCAGAGGAAAAAAATAAAAAAATTTAGATCTTCCTTTCAGTTCTTGTGACTGGGCATCTACGGCCCAATGCTTCCCCCTGCCTGCCTTACCGATCCCCAGCCCCCCTTCTCCAGCTGAGGGCGGGTGGCTCATGGCTCTGTGCTGATGTCCGGTCCAGTCAGCAGCCCAGCAGTCGACACTTCAGATACCCAAATCTGGTCACCCAAGATTAAATCAAAGGTCAAGTTTAATTCCACTAAACAGTACTACCCCTGCCTATTTCAGGAAGTGGTAAAATAACAAGAACTACTGTTAACTAAGTTGGGTAATTAAAGATTAAAGGCTAAGTGCAGCACAAAGCTATCATAAAGCTATCATAAGTCTTTTTTGAAATCTCTTTTTAACTGATGAAGAAATTCTGACAAATTATAACAGGCTGAGGGAAGATAACAGCATTTGCATTTGGACCGCATGCATTTTCCAGACAGACAGAGCCCTTGAGAAATCCCCTACAGCACATCACCCACAAGTTGGTGCTGAGCTGAAAATAAACCCCTTTGATTCTGTAGTCCAGTACAACATTGTCCCAGATTTCTAGTTAGAAATATAAGATATAATATCTATAATATATCTATCAATCACTAAAATAAACTCACCAAATATTAGTAAGGCACTATCTCATTCAATGTAATGTTTTGAACTACAATGACAATGACACTGACAATACAGAGATCCTGAAAATGTTTAGGTATAACAGGTGTTTAAAGGAAAAAATATAATTCCTTTATTATCTGGCCAATTAATAACATTACTTGAAAAAAAATAATTAGGTTAAATACAAAGTCTTATTTTAAAAACATATATTTATTTAATTACACCATGGTCCATGAGATTTCCAATCTTACTTGCAGTGCTTGTTTGGTGCATATGGACACCATGTTCAGCATATTAAATAATTGTTAAATCCCTCCACTTCAGCTTTCACCGTTGAACGCGCCAACCAGCTGTTTCTGATCTGCTGACTTAACACATGAATACGAGGCACAGTGGTAGCATGAAGTTTGAGGTAAATTGTAATATTTTTGGCCGAAACAAAACATTTGATAAATAAGAAGAGGGGAGAGATTACAAGAACAGGAAATGCAACAGGACCATGTTATAAGCAGATTCAACAACTCAAAGCTGTGCATTGTTTGTTGTTGTTTTAATGCACTCTGCAGAGGAACACATCTCTGCTACACATCGACGTGCTGTGACCTCAGCGTCGTGCATTAAAACCATGTAATGCACAGCTCCATGCTGTTCATGCTTAATTAAATCTAGTTTTGAGAAGAACTCAGAATGGATGAAAATTCTACTGGTAAAATTTTAACCAATGCAGACATGTTAGACATTGGAAAAGCTTAGATTCCCCACAATTCAACAGCCAAGTTAATTTTATTTACACAGCGAGCACATAAGCACAATTAACGCAGATATAGCAGCATGTCAAAATATAAACATGACAGTCACAGCTAAATAACCTTGAAGGCATCCAGAAGCAGTTTTATAAATCCAATCTTCAAATGTTAATGCTCCATTCGTCCATAAGGGTCCAAAGATAAAAAGTAATCCAGGCACATTTGGAGAGGTTTGGAGATGCTGGTGACACCAAAAGTTCAAAACCCCACAGCTCTGTAACTGTTGTCGCTAGAATTCTGAAATTTTCTGCACTTGTGGTTGACATGATATAGAATAAATTACTACTGCTGTTCAAAAAAGACCTATCATTTCCGAGAATAAAACAACTTTGAGTCATGTTTGAACTGATTCAGCTTGGTCTGTGTTCTGCTCATCCAATTTTAATGTATATATTCAGAAACCAGAGGGTGTTAGCTTTCAAATAATGTATTGCATATGTAATGTCGTCTTACAGTTCCTAAGCTGTTTGCTTTTCCATTTGGGTATGTGAAATAGGTGAAAATTTCCCAAAATCAATTGAATGCTAATGGAGCAATATATTATCTAACATCTTATTTGTGCTATTTGTTTTCTTCCCAGGGTTACGAGCATGAAGATGATCTCCATTATGCTGCTTTAAGCCTTAGTGGGGCCAGGGGCTCAAGAAGGTAGAGGGACAACCCTAATGTAATTGTGTAATCTGGTGTGAGGCTTTAAAGCTACATTTGTATCATTTTTCCTGTTGGTATTAGAACTTAAATAGATAATATCTCTTTCTGATTCGTTTGAAATGTAAATATTCCAACTTTGTCATTTGAATATTAACCAAAGGTATCAAAGTAGGTTTATTTCCACTGTTTTGTATTCTTTTATAAACATTTTCAATTGTTTTGTCAACCTCAAGGAACTCAAAATAAACATTAAAATTTCCTACGTTGTGAGTCACTAAGTTTCAAACTGCTATAGATATTCAAGGCAACTGTTCAAACTAAAATCGTGTGACTGTGTAAGCATCCTTAAGGCATTTCTTGTACAGGAAAAACATTTAATTATTTGGTTTGTCTTGTGATTCAATGAATCTGGCATTACAGTTACAAGGAGAAAGATTTTGAAGAAATGCAACAACCAAACGGATGTGATAGTGAGAGCAGAAAAGCTTATGATGAATATCAAGCAAACGCCAGCAGGGTTTGTTGGTCTTTTTTTATTTTCAGAAATCAGTTTATTCCTATTTTGTCTAGACACAGGACAGAAGGACACAGTATTCAAAGCGAGACAGACGGTGGGTTTAAGGGCGTAGGTTTGATTTCAACTTTGGTAGGGACACTATTGGTCCTGAGTTTCATTGGTCTGACGTCATTGGTCCTATGCAAAAATATGCATACTCTTTTTTTATGCTTAATGTGAGCATAAGGGCACATTTTGTTTAAAGAGAACAGCAGCATTTATGGCTACATTAATACAAATCTTATAAGCCCTTCACACATTAGATGCTGTTTATCAATGTTTAAAGCATCCGTGGCTCTGAAAAATGTGGAATTAGGACTTTTTTCCACTTTGAAAAGGTTTGCATTTAAACTTACCAGCGACTAAGATAGTGCCTATTTAACCAAATATAGACTAAATATGTCATTTATATGTGGATTTATCCTGTGTTTTCTTTTGAAGGTATAGAATTGTGCAGAGGAAAATCAGAGGTAAACCCCAGTATTATTTTTTTTATCTAATATGCTCTCTCTGTATCATGCAAAATAATACATTCAAGGGACGGAAAATAAAGTACTGTTATTTACATGTACACTGGAACTATAAGAGGAACTAACACTGAGCATTTTGAATATAAACTTCACAATACAAGTTGTAAATATGTAGCCCATGTTTTGCCTTTTATCTAGGGCTGAAACAATTAATTATATTAATAGATTATTTAATTAATTAATTTAGTAATTGATTAATCGGTAACTGGAGTATAGGGCCACTAAAATGTGCCTTTAGCCGACAGAGCGACCCACTTAGAGCAGGAATTATACCAAGATTGTAAAAAAATATGTAGAGATTAAGATAAAAAAAAGATGTTTTTGTCTATCAATATTCTCCATCCAGAACTCCTCAAGAGGAAACATTTATGTTCCAACTGGTTTAATTTAGTAAAAATTGGCCTCTTTAAGGAACCTTTGGCTATCTGATTTTTAATTGATTCACCGAAAAAATAAACAACAGATTAATCAATTTGCTAAATAATCATTAATTGCAGCCCTTATTTTATGGTAACATTCCAAACACATTTCTTCCATAATACAGCACTGAAGGGACAGCTGTTTCACCTTGAGGCTGCCCTGCATCATTATATCTGTGTTTCCTACAATCATATAATGTTTCTATTATACTAGTGCGCTTTTAATAGTAAAGGGTTAAATGTAACACAACCTTTTATCATCATCCTATATTGGTTACTGTCTGACTGTTTAAATAGCTCCTTATGTCTATTTTCCTTTTTTAGTGGTATTATATACAAAGCACAACACTAAGAATGAGCCTACGTTTATTCAAATATAAAATCAATTTTGATAATTATAAAAACAATATAACACTATCTTATCTGTAATGTAACAGTATCCAAAATAAACAACAAGATTCAAGCATTATTTACCAGAAATTAATGTTTGTACTAATTTACTTATGGACTGTATGGAAATCTAGAAAAATAGAATTAATGTAAATACAGTTTCCCTGAATGTCTTTCTCATATTTCTAGAAGTAGAATTTAATTAAATAGCACTATTTGTATGTGGAAAACAAAAAAATCGCAGACCTTTAGCATCCTTCTCGTTTTGTTATACCTAAACTGCCGTCAAAAATGGAAACAGTAATAGCAAGAAATATTGGTAATAGGGAATCAGTAATGTTGATAGCTTACAGTCTTCGCTTATCCATTTTTACAGCAGTTTTCAGAACTCCTGTCTGACTCTGAATATTTAGTTTTATAAAAGAAATCATGACGTTGGTTACTTGCATTGTTCAAGTTCCACAAATCAAAACTTTCTCCTGCTTCTTTACAAAACTGCAATCAGAAGCATTTGGCTGTTTTTAGCCTAGATAATATTTAGTTTTTTAATTGGTACTAGTTTTTTAGCCTAATATCAATTTTGGTAACCGCTGTATTCTAGCATCATTGTTTGTTTGTGTTTTGCACTCCAAGCACGCACGCGCACACAAATACACACTAGAAAATAAGCAATCAGAAAGAGAGAAAGCGGAACTTTAGGCAGAAAAAACAGAGAGTAGAGTTAAACAGCTCAGCGCAGTTGAGGCGCTGCTATGTGAAAGGTACAGGGAAAATCAGGCAGCTGTAGCTACCAGGCAGAGGAGCTGCTGCAATAACGCTGTATTGTAAATTATAAAAATGTTGTTCACATCAAATCACTGGTATGGACAAGAAGGTCGGTCCAAGATTTTTGTAGGGACATGTCCCTATAGTCCCTATGCAAACCTACGCCCAGATCAGAACAGGAAGGCCCACAGGTACAGGAGTCTGAATCCCAGTCAGGAATAAAGATCAGAACACAAACAGGTTGGCTCAAGGTTCCAGGGGTCCACAGACAGTTCAGGCAGACCGTTCAGACGGGAACAGGCAGGCTCAGTGGTTGAGAGGTGGAACAGGTCAGGATCAGGAAGTCAGAAATGCTATGCTATGCTAAAAACCACTCTCTCCACTGAGATCAGACAGGAACAGGCATGCTCAGTGGATGAGAGGCAGATCCGGTCAGTGTCCGGAAATCAGAAACACTATGGTAACCTAAAAACCCATTTCAACACTGGGATCAAGATAATATGGCGCTGAAAGCTAGATGCAAGTACATTAAATAGAGTGGGAGCAGGCGGATCAGATGACCGTTAATTAGCAACCAGGCAGAGTTAGACAAGTGAATGGAATAAAAAAATTAAGCTAACCATCAGCACCAAGATCTGGAATTTATGGAATTTAAAGAAGGTACAAAGACAGACAACTCATGTACAAAAAACTATTACTGAAAGCAGTAGCACATAAAAAGCCAAAAAACGAACTTTTAGGGTGAAAATGTATGTAAAGTGCACTGAGACAATACATTATGACTCTGTAATATCAGGGTAATATACTGAGTTTTAGTCCAAAATAAGCTGTCCTGGACTCAAGGGAACTATACATCAGTTGTTGAAATTCTAAGACAGTTTAATACATTGGATTCTTTAAGTTTGACATCAAAGGTACAGTGTGTAATAATTGCAGGGATTTACTGACAGCAATGTAATATATTATCCATATTTAGGTTCTGTATTTTTATGTAAATTTACCTCTGCATTTAACCTTGGGGTGCAGTGGGCTCCCATTGTACGGTGCCCGGGAAGCAGTGTGGGGGGTTAAGGTTCTTGCTCGGGGACCCAGAGTGGAGGCTGTGGGGATTAAACCAGGTACATGCAACTTTCTCAGAGCACAAGCTTACTGCTCTAATGACTAGGCAAACACTTCCCCGTATCAGATATGATTTGAAAGTCTCAATCTTTATGTTTGCCTTGCCCCAGAAATTATAATTACATTGGGGTCTGCTTGCATTTGTAGCACAGAGCTACAAGGCAGGCACTTGAATGGGATTGCGGCAAGTTAGGCCTTCATACAATCCTACACAGACTAATAATAAAATACTATTTATAAAAAAGATCTATGTGAACTAGGTTTACACTGGCCACGACCAACAACCTCCTGGTTATTATGAAGACAGTCACTTTCGGTTGTTACGTTTTTGATAAGGTTTTTTTTTTTGATTGGACTTGCATCTTTCTTCGTGCTCGGACCATATTTGTTTTGGTCAGAGTACCCATAACAGGGTAAAAATCCAATTTCAGAAGATGAAAGAGAGCACATACATTATCCACATATGGTCTACCGGACATCCTGCAGCCAGTTCCAGTCTAGACTTAAATTTTCCTAATTACTCCCTTCACATATGCAACCTTGTGACAATAGTACATGCTTTCTACAAAACCTTCCTCCATTGTTAATACAGAAACACCACACTTTGTGATTGGTTACATTTTAAACAATGGTGTAACAGAAGAGTTTTACAAGTTTTGTCACAGGTGCATTGTCAGGACTCAGTCAGCAGAGCCATGCTGTTGCTGGCCCTGTCTCTGTGTGTTTTCCTCCGCAGGTGTTTCCAGTTGACTGGTTGTTAGGGTACACACACCTGGGTTGGTTCATCAGCACCTTGCCGCGCTACAAGTACTGTGTGCAGACAGCAGGAGGACGCCAGAGTGTTACCAGTCGAGGTATGACTGCAGGCCGCTGCCTCCCCCTTGAAACTAGCTTTCTCCAAGCTAACCGCCCACCTTCTGTGTCTCCCAGGTTGTCATCTGGGTTCTCACGCTACCTTCCAGAAGGTTCCTCCTGAGCATCCTCCAAACTGAGTCCATCTTTTGAGCTCATCGTTCACCCCTAGTCTGTCTGGTTCCTCCTGGTGCCCTGGATCTCTGGATCGGCGGAGCTGCCTGGACCGCCCTCCGCCCAAGCCCACCGGTCTCTGGATCTCCAGCCGCAAACACCGCCGCACGCTGAGTCATTCCGTCCCTCCCCGGTCTGGTTGCTGCACCTGGTGGTAAGTCTGCGTTTCCTTACTCGTATTCCTGGTGGTCCTCCGCCCTCTAACCGGCTTCCCTTTCTTGCAGTGGTTGGGGGTTCCGACCCGGCTTTTCCTTGCCTTCTCCAAGCATCCCTGTTTTAATAAACTGTTGAATTTGATCCTTGCCGCCGAGTATGTTTCTGCATGTGGGCCACACATATTAAGCCAAGTATGACATGCATATTGTCTGAACAATGTAAGATCCATATCACACCTTTTTTTTCTAACTCTGTTCTAAGTTATGAACTTCTTCCTGCGTCCTTTCACTTCCTCTTTCTAGGTAAATAAAAGAATTGCATTTTAATCATACCTTTAATCATACCTTCTACACTTTTTTATTTCTATAAAACCCCTTTTTACCCGTAAAAAAGATTAGTACATAACTTTACAGCATTTGTACTGCACACTCAACAGCAACAACTTTTTTTGTCAAAAACCATTTCCAAAGCAACAAGTGGAATCCGGCAGCTGTCTTTTGGTTTCCTGAAAAAGAGTATTAGTAGTATTTAGTAGTATTAGTAGTATTTCCTCTATTATATCGTCATAGGCCCTTTCTCAATTCACAAAAACACAGGTATGGATTGTGTTCTTGCCAAGTATGTTCCTAACAAGAACAAAGTACGAATGGACACAGATATATGTTATCATAAAATGATACCAGGATGACATTGATTCTGCCAATATCACAGCAGATTCACACTTTATTTCTGTATGACCAGACATTTATGGCTTTACTAGACAGAGGTGTACAAGAAGAGCTGGTGAGTTCAGGGTGACGCTTTATTTCCTCTTTCACCAGAAAGTCAGATATTTTGTTAGATGTAAAGAAATTCCAAATCCCAGAATTCTCTCTCTCTCTCTCTCTCTCTCTCTCTCTATCTCTATCTCTCTCTCTTTCTTCTTCTTCCTTATGGGATATTATTGGCGGTTGGCACGCAATGAAATGGTGCATTACCGCCACCAACTGGTGTGAAGTGTGGGTCTGAATGGCTACTACCTACTTATACTGAACAAAACCAAATCAACAAAACAAAAACCAACATAACCAAAATAAGATTAAAATCCTCTGAATTACATTGATTAATATAAGATAATGAAAAACAATTACATAAAACTTGAGTTCTTTCTAAGGATTTCTATCAAATTAAAGTGTATTCTCTCTTTTTTAAGATTTTGAACCAATTCCCTCCTTTTTCTTCATACTTCTTACAGTGTATCATAACTTCTTCTTCTTTTATGGTGTTTTATGGCAGTTTACAAACTATGTGTATTACCGCCATCACCCGGAGGGAGATGTAATTCAGGAAAAAAAATAAAAAAATTCCTATACATCTTCAAATCTTAAAAAAAAAATAAATTAAATACATACTTATACACGTAAACACACATAAATAATAAATCCTCTCATCTAATTTTGTGTCTTTTAAATACTTAATAAGTACTTTAACTATATCATGTGATTGATGCTTCCCTAATAAATGAATCATATTTACTGAACTCCCCATTACCCTTTCCAGTACTTTCCTCTCTTTTATATATTTTCTACAATAAATTAACACATGTTCTACTCCTTCTGTTTCCCTATAATAAGATCAATCACCTGATGGATGTTTCCCTAAATTTTTTAAATCACTATTTAAACTAGTATGCCCAATCCTCAACCTGCTTATCCATGCTTCCTCTCTCCTATTCATCATTATACTATCATTTCTTATGATAACCTCCTTCTATATTTTATGTAAATGCCTTCCTCTTTCTTCTAAATTCCATCTCTCCTGCCATATATTAATTATTTTATCTTTAATAATTAATTTTATTTCTGCTCTACTTATTGGGACATCATATTCAATTTCTCTTGCTTTAACTGCTTCTTTAGCCAACTTATCTACTTTTTCATTACCTACAATTCCATTATGTGCTGAAACCCATGTGAATTGAATACTTATTTTTTGTTGCTTTATACCATATAACAAATAACTAACTTCGTCTAAAAGATCTTGACGGGTTTCCAATTTTCCACTTATAATACTTGTTAAGCAAGACATTGAATCTGAACAGATAACTACTTTATTAGGCTTCACCCACAGCCAAAACAATTGCCAACATCTCTGCTAAAAAAATGATAAATGATCTGTTGTTCTTCTTTTTATAAAAACGTTTTGTTTCTGAACATAAAATGCTATCTGTATATATTTGCGTCATATTTTAATACATTATACCTAAATACTGCTGAATAATTTGATGCAAAACTCCACAAGACTGTTCTATTTTTTTGGTTTCTAAATTTACTATTGGCATTTCGGATAACCACAGAGCAATTTTAGATTTAATTACAGTTTTGCAGCATGCTTAATTATTTATCCCCAAATAATCTGCATAAATATTTCCTTCCCATCAAAAACTCCTAATGTTACGGCCATATTCCCAACATTCTCTAAAGACCTGTTTACTAGGATGATTTTCCTCATGCCCTTGTAAATTTAACCAATAGTTTATTAATAGCTTCTTCCGCCTTAAGTCCAGTGGCATTTCTCCCGTAATCACCTGAAGAGCAGGAATAGGAGAGGTTCTAAATGCACCACAACATATTCTAAGTGCTTTAGCTTGGATTCTATCCAAATCTAATAACAAAGAATTTGCAGCTGACTTATAAATGATACATCTATAGTGCAACACAGATCTAATTAAAACATTATATATTCTTTCCAAAGATGTGCTTGTTGCCCCCAATCATTCCCTGACAAATATCTTAAAATATTAATTCCTTTTTTACATTTATCAATCATCTTCTGAATATGTATCCTAAATGATAGTTTTACATCAAACCATATGCTGAGGAACTTTATGTCCATATAATCTAAGATCTATTGTAGGATTAACCCTTTTCCTTGAAAAACATATTACTTGTGTCTTCTCAACAGAAAAATGAAACCCCCAGTCATGCGTTTTAATTGCTGATTGCATTTTATTTGTTAAATGACTAATATTTCCTCCTTTCACCCATTATGCTACATCATCTGCATATAATGCTTTACTAATTCTAACATCTATATTATCAAAAATATCATTAATCATTATATTAAAAAGCAGTGCACTAAATACACTACCTTGTAGGGTTCCATTTTGTATAGCATAAATATTTGAATAATTTATACTAACTCTCCTTAATCCAATTAAACATTTTCCCTTTTATTCACATTTTATCCATCTTTATTAATAAACACTCCTTCCAAAACATATCATATGTTAGGATCCTCAGGCTTGCCCTCCAGAGGGCGCCGAGGATCCTCTTCTGCTCTGTGTTTTTCCCTTAGGGCTGGAGTCACTGTTAAGGTTCTGGAGATTACCCTCTGCCTCAAGCAGAGTGCGCCGTGGGTCCTCCTGAGCTGAGCCTCCCACACACCTGTGGCTGATCTACTCATCAGGAGGACCACAGTATTTAAGCTGCCTTCAAACCTTGATTCGATGCCGCAGTGTTGATCTTAGTTGGTTAGCAACCTGAGCCTCTGTTACTGGAAGAACCTTAGTTATCTCTAGTGTGAGATCAGATTCTAACTCTTCCTTGTTTCTGCCTCACAGGAATCCTGTCTCTTCGTGAAGCTCTGGATGAGCTTAACCTCCTGTCTCCTCGTGAAGCTCTGGAAGAGCTGCCTCACTGGCAACCTGTCTCTGGCCTGCAGCTCTGGGAGAGCTGCATCACAGGAAACCTGTCTCTGGCCTGCAGCTCTGGGAGAGCTGCATCACAGGAAACCTGTCTCTGGCCTGAAGCTCTGGGAGAGCTGCCTCACTGGAAACCTGTCTCTGGCCTGAAGCTCTGGGAGAGCTGTCTCGCAGGAAACCTGTCTCTAGCCTGAAGCTCTAGGTGAGCTAACCTGCTAATCTGCCCTGGTGAGCCAACCCGAAGATTCCTACGTGGATGAAACCTGACGACTTCTTTGTGGAGTTTCCCTAGAGGTTCCCATGTGGATTTTCCCCTGTTGTTCCCTGCGGTGAGCTGGAAGCTCAGCCTGAAAAATCCTTCGTGTTTTCCCCTGTTGTTCTCTGCAGTGAGCTGGAAGCTCAAACCCAGGACTGCCAGGCTAAGCCTGAAGCTAAATGCTTAGCCTCACATGAACTCAGCTACCAGCCATCTCCCTTTCCCTGCACAGACCCCAGTGAACCAGACCCCTGCCTGTATTGTTCCAGTATTATCCATGTGCTTTTGTCTTTAAATAAACTCTTTGGACTTTTACCAGTGCCTCCGTGTGTGTTCTGCATCTTGGGCTTTACTCTAAGAAAACCCATCATGACAGAACACTGCGGCCAAACACAAAGCCCAGCAGAACACCTCCGCCGTTGGACTGAGAAGCGGGACGCTCAGATACTTGAACACACACAAGCCCTCCGTGAGTTACTGCTTAATCAAACATTCTCTAATCACTTCTACAATGCTAACGCCACGTCAGTGGCTCGTCCTGTCCCGAATTCACTTCCGCTTCCTAGTTCACCGGCAGTGACGTCACCTCCGAGTCAAGATGATAACCCTCCTTTCTGGTCTGAACACAGTCCGTCGTTTTCGTCACCTGGTCCTTCACTGCCTGAGAGATTTTCTGGCAACCCACGTAAGCTCAAGGGATTTCTATTTCAGTGTCGGTTATTTTTTAGTTTCCATACTACTTGTTTTCTTAATGATAAGGATAAGATTGCTTTTGTAGTTTCTCTTCTGTCTGGTGAAGCCCTTGATTGGGCAGAGACAAAATTTCCGCTTAAAACTAGAAAAAAAAACTGCACATATGAGAAATTCATCCGGGAGTTAGAAAAAACCTTTAGTCAGTCCTCTAGTTTCTCCGTTTCCTGCAACCTTCTGAATTCTAAACAGGGTAATAGGTCCGTAGCTGAATTTTCTTCCAAGTTCCTGGGTAGAGCAGCCGTTTCCGGGTGGAACGAGTCTGCACTCAAGTCTGCTTATCTCTTAGCTTTAAATGAATCTGTCAGAAAAGAGCTTTCTTTTTACGTCGAACCAGCTAACCTCGAGGATCTCATTGAACTAGCCATTGGGTTAGACATAGCGTCTCAATCCAGTTCCTCCCCGCCCCACTTTAGCCTCTGTTCTCACATTCAAGACCTTCATTTAGCCCCATCCGTTAAAGGACTCAAAATGTACCCATCAATTTCACTTCAAACAGTTGGAGTTCCCCGCCAGCCTGATCAGACACCTGCACCCGTCACCGTTGTATCTAGACCTGTTCTCTCGCCTGATAATCTAGCTCCCCACATCCATGAGACAGATCTATGGAACTTTTTCTATGGAGATAGAGAGGATATCTCCCCTTTCGAGCCACCACATTCAGCTCCACGCCAGCCTTATCTAGATCCTGAACCAGTTAGTTTTAATCCTGACCCCATGCCTGACTCTTTAGCCTCAGTTCCTGTAATTCATTCTGGTATTCAGATTTTTCAACCGGTTAGTTTTTCAACAGATTCAATCAATAAACCGGTTAGCCTAGCTCCTAAAACCCCTCGGCGTAAGAAACGGCGTCGCCCTAAGTCAATTCTGTGCCGTCTAGAGACCCCTGGGTCAGCTCCGTGCCGTCTAGAAACCCCTGAGTCAGCTCCGTGCCGTCTAGAAACCCCTGAGTCAGCTCCGTGCCGTCTAGAAACCCCTGAGTCAGCTCCGTGCCGTCTAGAAACCCCTGAGTCAGCTCTGTGCCGTCTAGATGCCCTGTGCCGTCCAGAGACCCCTGAGCATACACTTAAGAGGGCTTCAGAAAGTGGAGTTGGTGAAAAAATGCCTCCAAGAGCCCCTCAGCAAAGGCCACAAACCACCAAGAGTCCTCCACTGACGCCTCAAGCCACCTCAGAGTCTGAACTTGGGGCCTCCATGGGTGGTTCCTCCAGTTCCAGAAGTGGAACCAAAGTCGGTGGTGTCACCAGTTCCTGAGGTGGAGCCACAGTCGGTGGACTCCCCAGTTCCAGAGGTGGAACCACAGCAGATGGTGTCCCCTGTTCCTGATCGGGAGCCGCAATCGGCGGGCTCCCCTGTTCCTGATCGGGAGCCGCAATCGGCGGGCTCCTCTGTTCCTGATCGGGAGCCGCAATCGGCGGGCTCCCCTGTTCCTGATCGGGAGCCGCAATCGGCGGGCTCCCCAGTTCCAGAGCCGCCGAGGAGGGGACGGGTTACCCCGTGGGGGTACCTACTGAAGGTTTGGCGTCATCCTCCTGAGCTGCTCCGCCTCCGGCCCCGCGGCCGGCCCCCAGAGCGTCGACTTCGCCTCCGGCCCCGCAGCAAATACCCGGAGCATCGGCTTCGCCTTCGGCCCCGCGGCAGACCCCCAGAGTGTCGGCCTCACCTCCGACACCGCAGCCGGCCACCTAAGACTCTGCTCCGTTACCGGATCCTCGGCCGGCCTCCAGGACCTCTGCCTTGCCTCCGGCCCGGCGGTGATCCCCCTAAGACGCTGCTTCGTCCCCAGCCCCGTGGTCGGCCTCCTGAGCATCTGTCTCGCCTCCGGCCCAGCGGTAGGCCCCCTGAGAATCGGCCTCGCCTCCGTCCCAACGGTCGGCCTCCTGAGCATCTACTACGCCTCCGGCCCCGCAGTCGGCCCCACGGCCGGCCACCTGAGACTCTGTCCCGCTGCCGGTCCATCGGCCGGCCATCTGAGACTCTGTCCCGCTGCCGGTTCCCCGGCCGACCATCTGAGACTTTGCCCAAGACATCGTCTGGGTTTTCTTTTGTTTTCGTCCACTGTAAGTGGATCGTTTTTTGTTCTGGACTTTGTTTTTGTTTTTGCCCTCCTGGCCTGTTTCCTCCATCGCCCACTCTGGGTGGGTTGTTTTTTGTTTTCTGGACTCTGTTTTTTGTTCCTGACCCTCCTTGCCCTAGTGCCCCCTCCGCCCACCCTGGGTGGGTTGTTTTTTGTTTTCTGGACTTTGTTTTTTGTTTCTGGCCCTCCTTGCCTTAGTGCCCCCTCCACCCACCCTGGGTGGGTTGTTTTTTGTTTGTTTTTTTTTTTTGTTGGACTTTTCCTGGGGGCGTCTGGAATCCGCCCTTGAGGGGGGGGTACTGTTAGGATCCTCAGGCTTGCCCTCCAGAGGGCGCCGAGGATCCTCTTCTGCTCTGTGTTTTTCCCTTAGGGCTGGAGTCACTGTTAAGGTTCTGGAGATTACCCTCTGCCTCAAGCAGAGTGCGCCGTGGGTCCTCCTGAGCTGAGCCTCCCACACACCTGTGGCTGATCTACTCATCAGGAGGACCACAGTATTTAAGCTGCCTTCAAACCTTGATTTGACGCCGCAGTGTTGATCTTAGTTGGTTAGCAACCTGAGCCTCTGTTACTGGAAGAACCTTAGTTATCTCTAGTGTGAGATCAGATTCTAACTCGTCCTTGTTTCTGCCTCACAGGAATCCTGTCTCTTCGTGAAGCTCTGGAAGAGCTGCATCGCAGGAAACCTGTCTCTGGCCTGCAGCTCTGGGAGAGCTGCATCGCAGGAAACCTGTCTCTGGCCTGCAGCTCTGGGAGAGCTGCATCGCAGGAAACCTGTCTCTGGCCTGCAGCTCTGGGAGAGCTGCATCGCAGGAAACCTGTCTCTGGCCTGCAGCTCTGGGAGAGCTGCATCGCAGGAAACCTGTCTCTGGCCTGCAGCTCTGGGAGAGCTGCATCGCAGGAAACCTGTCTCTGGCCTGCAGCTCTGGGAGAGCTGCATCGCAGGAAACCTGTCTCTGGCCTGCAGCTCTGGGAGAGCTGCATCGCAGGAAACCTGTCTCTGGCCTGCAGCTCTGGGAGAGCTGCATCGCAGGAAACCTGTCTCTGGCCTGCAGCTCTGGGAGAGCTGCATCGCAGGAAACCTGTCTCTGGCCTGCAGCTCTGGGAGAGCTGCATCGCAGGAAACCTGTCTCTGGCCTGCAGCTCTGGGAGAGCTGCATCGCAGGAAACCTGTCTCTGGCCTGCAGCTCTGGGAGAGCTGCATCGCAGGAAACCTGTCTCTGGCCTGCAGCTCTGGGAGAGCTGCATCGCAGGAAACCTGTCTCTGGCCTGCAGCTCTGGGAGAGCTGCATCGCAGGAAACCTGTCTCTGGCCTGAAGCTCTGGGAGAGCTGTCTCGCAGGAAACCTGTCTCTAGCCTGAAGCTCTAGGTGAGCTAACCTGCTAATCTGCCCTGGTGAGCCAACCCGAAGATTCCTACGTGGATGAAACCTGACGACTTCTTTGTGGAGTTTCCCTAGAGGTTCCCATGTGGATTTTCCCCTGTTGTTCCCTGCGGTGAGCTGGAAGCTCAGCCTGAAAAATCCTTCGTGTTTTCCCCTGTTCTCTGCAGTGAGCTGGAAGCTCAAACCCAGGACTGCCAGGCTAAGCCTGAAGCTAAATGCTTAGCCTCACATGAACTCAGCTACCAGCCATCTCCCTTTCCCTGCACAGACCCCAGTGAACCAGCCCCCTGCCTGTATTGTTCCAGTATTATCCATGTCCTTTTGTCTTTAAATAAACTCTTTGGACTTTTACCAGTGCCTCCGTGTGTGTTCTGCATCTTGGGCTTTACTCTAAGAAAACCCATCATGACATCATATGCCTTTTCAATATCAAAAAACATAGCTAAAAGAATTTCTATATTTAACTGATCCTTTCTTATTTCATTTTCTAAACAAACAATTGAAACTACTGTTGTCCGTCCATTCCTAAAACCACTCTGATAAGGAGATAAAAGGCCTCTTTTTTCTATTTCATACAATAATCTCTTAGTTATCATTCTCTCCATTAATTTACATAAATTAGATGTTAGAGCTATGGGCCTATAACTTTTAACCTCTCCTTTATCCTTAACCGGCTTTACTATTGTAACAACAATTGAATGTTTCCAACTAGTGGGCAATTCACCTTGTTCCCATATCTTATCGTATAAATTTAAAACTATTCCTTTAGCAGCATCTGATAACTGTTCAATTAGCTTATAACATGTCCCATCTTTACCTGGAGATGTATTCTTAACTCCAATCAAAGCTCTATTCATTTCAAACAGTGTAAAATCTTCATCTAAAACAGATCCATCTCTTTCCTATTTAAAATGTATCTATTATCTTCAATCATTTTCAATCTCTATCATAATTCTTGATTAAATTTTGAGAACTATGCACTTCCACAAAGGACCTAGCAAACATTTCTGCTTTTCCTGGATTGTTATAGCTTCACGCTGATTAGCTTTAATTATAGGTAAAGAAAAATCCTTTCTAATTCCCCCCATCTTTCTAATCATTCCTTAAATCTCGTTTACTTTACGTCTGTTCCAATCATACTACAAAAACTCCAATAATTCTTTTTAGATAATTTTACTACTCTTTTAACTTTAGACTGTTCTCTTTTATATGTTATTAAATTCTCAAATGAATGATTTATTTTAATCTTCTAAAAGCTTCATTCCTAACTTTAATAGCTTCTTTACATTCACTGTTCCACCAAGGAGCCTTTTATCTTTTCCTTTAATCCAGTAGATTTGCCAATGGCCTTTTCTGCAGATTTGCATATTATATTTGTTATCATTGAATTTATTTCTTCAATATCATTACTTAAATTAGGCATAATCTTCATAAGTTTGTCACTTGCTATCAGTGGTGTCAAAAATACACACATTTGTTACTAAAGACATTTTTAATGATCTGTTACTTTAAACAGAATTTAACGC
Organism: Cyprinodon diabolis; assembly: GCA_030533445.1. Classification (NCBI taxonomy): domain Eukaryota; kingdom Metazoa; phylum Chordata; class Actinopteri; order Cyprinodontiformes; family Cyprinodontidae; genus Cyprinodon; species Cyprinodon diabolis. The sequence goes on along the minus strand of CM060075.1, from coordinate 8,592,475 downwards.
TGAAATAAAATGAGGTGTTTTTGCATCCATGTTATCAGTGATGAGAGTCACGGCGTCGAAAGTAACGGCGGTATTAAGGTCGTTACCCTTTTTTTAGTAACGAGGTAATCTAACTAATTACTTTGACTGTAACTATAACGCAGTTAGCATTGCTGACACCCCGTTACTGCACGTTACTCAGCTCGCACAATAAACCTTTTTTTCATGATAGGACTCATGCGTGCCTTGTCATGAGAGAGGGGAGGATGAGATTGGCTCACACACAGAAAGATGGAGAGTGAGGAGGACTCCAGCAGCAAAACAGCGTTTTCCAGATGGAAATACCGGTGTTACGTCGAGCTACGTTTCCCCATCAGATACGTTTTCCTCTGCATGTCCGCACTGCGCAGGCGGCACGATTCACCGCGCAAGCAACGGGAAACACGCATCCTCTCTAAAGGCGCATAACAGCCGCCCTGTGCTCGCTACAGGGGAATTACGGCGAGTGTGAAGGATCAAATGTTAGCCTATATGGAGAAAGGGAGAAATCTGGATGGATGGATGTTGCAGTATCTATAACAACCCAAACACAAAGGATTTCAGAATTAGACAGTTATTCCCCAGTTAATAATTTCATTAATATCTGAACACCCTGTTAAAAAAACCCACACCCATGATTAGAGGTAATGCAGCCTGATTATATTCACACCACATCAAATAGCGTTCCCCCCATGTTAAGCAGGGGGAACGCTATCTGACGGGGTTTATAGGCCCGGAACCCTGAAACCCGTCAGATAGGGTTCCCCCTGATGTCATTTACGTTGAGTTGCCTATACATATATATATATATATATATATATATATATATATATATATATATATATATATATATATATATAAAGATGGTATATAGATAAGTTCCTGATTCACATATTTTTTAATACACCTGAACTGACTGTTTCTTTTTCTTTCCTTTTTCTGTCTTAATGAGAGCAGTGGGCCTTAGGCTGCCCTGCAAGGCTTTAAACCTGAGTTTGAATGGAGACAAAGCCATTCTCAAGCACATATCAAGGTGCTCATTTTGAGCCTGGATCCAGATTTATTTTTTATTCTGTTAATGGTGGAGAATCCTGCTTCACAGCAGCAGATTGAGCCAAACATCCTTTAAATGTTCAGGTTCCGCTCTGGTCAGGTCAAGATCCGCTATTGCAATCGCACCAAACAGGAAAAAGAACAGTTAAAAGATCCGGTTTGTCAAATTAAAATATAGTAACAACAGATAGGTAATAATTACAAATTAGAGCATAATTTTTATACATTTAAAAAAAACTAACACCATTTATTTAAAAGATTGGATGCAAACTATTGGTTCTTCAACAGACCAGGAAGCAGATTTCTCATCTCCATCAGAATCTGCACATATGCTGGACGCTGATGGGGATTATTTCATATGTCATATTAAATTAAGCGTTCATTTCTGCATGTTTTGCTCCTATTAATTTAATTATAATATTGCCCATGCTCTCCTAAAGCTCAGAGGATAAGTCAGAGCGCAGGAGGAACAACAGCTTTGGTTTACGGAGGAGGTCTGGAGCGCTGCGGGGCGGAGCGCTGCGGTGCTGGGCGGTGACAGAGGATGTGGGATTTCTGGGTAACAGGAGAAGCGGCGCGGTCCGCTATCCGTGACCTCTGCATTAAACCGAAGCCAAGGGTAACGAGTAACGTTTGTTTTAAAAATGTAAGGAATAGAAAGTACAGATACTTGTTTGAAAATGTAATGAGTAGAAGTCAGAAGTAGGAGGAAAAATAAGTAATGGAGAAAAGTATAAATACCTAAAAAGTGTACTTAAGTGCAGTAACGAAGTATTTGTACTTCATTACTTGACACCTCTGAATGTAGGAACTTAAAGAGAGCTGTATATGAATAATACGGTGATCCCTTGATGAAATTAGGTTATTGTAATTTTTGATTCTCCTAAATCTTTTTCCCACATTTTGAAGCTTGATTAACACAAAAGAAATGGAAAGAAAGGACACAAATTTACACAAGCCTGGATTAATGTATAACTGCTTGTTTTTAAATGGTTCATTTCCAGTAAATACCGAAGACTAAGCAATTGCGAAACTATGTAACTTCCCCTTCCCCACTTTCTTTGTTAAAGGCTCCTCAAGGGCATGCCAGGGATATCAAGTTACAATGAGGCCATCTGAAAAGGTTTTGCCTGAAATAGAAAAATATTCTACCCAGAAAACCAAAGAGGCAAACAATGGGAGATGATAGGATATCAGTAAAAAAAAAACAGAAAAAAAAACTGCAACTTAATATTAGTTTTTGTTTTTTCTAAAATAACATAAACTACAAAGTACATTTCTTTGCTGGTTCTTTGCTGTTTTATTTTTTATTTATTTTTATTATCAAACTACAATGAATCTTTCCATGTTTCATCTTGGTCAGTTTGCAGATATTCAAAACTGATTTAGAAATGAGGGAAAATCCATTATTTTCTGGTTTCACTCTTTTACTTTCACTACCATCATGTTTAGTGCTGAAAATTCCGGATTCTTGAAAGCAGCAGGGTCACCAGGGCCGTTGGGAGGAGTATTTCTTGTTTTTATGAGCAGAAGCAGCAGTATCACTCACGTCTTCCTCATTGCTAAAGGCTACCACTTTATAATTATTCTTTCCTGTGTGTAAGGGCAGCATATCTCCCAAGATCATCAATCTCAAACACTGAAGTGTGAGGTAAGACTTAAGCATGTGTTGTAGTTTCTTTCAGTTTGTTTTGTTTGTGGATCATGTGTCTTTGTTTTTACAAGAAAACTGACTCGGTTCATGTTATCCTCACTCTCTGTTTACTTTCTCCTCTAAAATTCTTCTATTCTAGCTTTTCATCACTTCTTGTCACTTGACTGATTTCATCAGGATCTTTACAATGACAAGCATCTCTGAAACAATTGAGACAGAAGAGAACCTCCTCACTCTTCTCCACATTAAGATTTACCACCCACAGCAGAGTTGTAAGGGTCTCTATGATTTGCTTCCCCTTGGGCTCAGGAGGAGACACTCTGCTGATGACCCTCTCCGACTGGGCCGTGATGCTCAGGCCTGCACCTATTCACTGGCTGACCCCCGGGTGTCCCGCAAACAGCTGGGTCTACATCCCTTCCGTACACCCCGGAGCCCGGATTTGCTCTTCTCCATCCAGAATCTAAGCCAGAGAGGGCCACTATCAGTAAACGGCTCACTACTGAGCTACCTGGAGACAATGCACCTTCCAGACAAGGCTCTGATCCGGTTTGGAGAGTATGAGATGCTCATAATTCGGGAATCCGGAGAGGCCAAGGCTAGCTTTGAGGTGGACTTCGAGGTGCTGCCAGTGGCTCCGTCGAGAGAGACATGTACTGATTTGCCTGGAAAGGCACCTGTCATGGACACAGGCTCGATGAACCAGAACACATCTGGGCTCAGAGAAGAAGGCCCTCAGGAGACAGATGAGACATTTATATGTTATTCATAATGAAAGGACTGAAACTAACTAAACATCAAGGCAAGGTATCTTATTTTATTCTTTATTTTCAACTGGATACAGCATGATATAGCTAAAATCTTCCACATTTACATATAATGTATACTGGGATGTTTTAAACTTATGGACTTCATAACTTCATGTGAAATACATTTGTATATTATAACTATTATGAATCTCCAATGCCCACTGTTACCATGCTGCAAGAAGGTCCTGGATTGAAATCCTGACTCCATGTTGAGTTAGATTAAGTGTGTTTTGTTTTTTTATTAATAGAAGAATCCTGTCTCTTGGTTAATTTTAATACAATCTTTGTAGTTACTTTTATAAAAAATTAAAAAAAAGTTACTTCTGGGAGGTGCTGTTTGTAATGTGTCCTTCATAGTTTTCAGTAAGTTTCAAATTCTAACTAGGTAAATATTAAATAAACATATTCTAAGATTATCAACAGGAATGGCCCCTGGATACAACTTAAGTCCAAAGGTACAGAAATTTGCTGGATACACCATGAGTCCAAAGGTGTATTTTTCCTAGGAATCTAGAAAAAAAGGTTTTATCCAAGAGAAGAAAAAAAATAAAACCTTTCAGACTGGATCAACTATAATTTGCACTGGTTAGGCTGAACAATGAAGAGCAGGCTGGTGTCAGACAGGGTCCTGATTCATCCACTGCTTTTTTCAAATGGAAAAAAAACATCAATTACCTGCGATGGACTGGCGACCTGGAAATGGATGGAGGGATAGCAATAATAAAAAAATGAACTTCCATAGCTACAGTGGTAAGTTTATTCCAAGTTAAAGAAAAAGCACATGAAATTCATGGAGAAAACTCCACCAGCGGCTACTGGGATGTACCCCTATCTCAGCCACCTCTTAGCCAATACCACAAGTATTAATATTATCTATGTTATAATTATTAAACATTGAGTGGAATATTGGCCTCTAATTTGGATTTTCATGTTATCGTGTTTTGGTCTGCAGAAATGTCTGGATTCGACATTTAAAACAGCCCCATCTACTAGTTAATTTTAGACCATTTAATACTTTGCTATGCTAACAAGATTTATTGAGATATAGGTTTCAGTCTCCAGCTTTCCAGGTGAACAAAGAAACAAAAAGCTGGTTCAGTGACCGTGTTACATTGCTAAACTGGCCGGCAAACACACCTCAACTAAACCCCATAGGGATTTATTTTTATTGGCACTTCTGCAATAAAACAAAAAGAAAAACGTTTTAGGAGCTCTGTGGGGTGTTATAAAACAACATAGATGACCTGAGAGTTTCTAACAAAGCAATCTCAGCCTCCAGGAAACCTTCACAGAACAACAAGCTGATCCGTGTTTTTTTAATGTTTTGTATTCATTAAGATTCAACTTAAGTCTGTTTGAAGTATCATATAAATGGATGCTTTGTTCCACAGATGGTTTTAAAGATCTTGTATAAACAACAGCTGATATGGAAAAACTAAGACTTTCATAATGCTTAAACATGCAAGTAGATCATGCAGTTTTCCATCATTATTTAAGTGCCCTGCAAAAGGTCTATGTTGTCAACCTGCATATTACAATTGCTCTTCCGGCAAACATACCTCAACTGAACCCCATAGAGATTTATTTTTATTGGTACTACTGCAATAAAACAAAAAGAAAAACGTTTTAGGAGCTCTGTGGGGTGTTATAAAACAACATAGATGACCTGAGAGTTTCTATCAAAGCAACCTCAGCCTCCAGGAAACCTTTACAGAGCAACAAGCTGATCCGTGTTGTTTTAATGTTTTGTATTCATTAAGATTCAACTTAAGTCTGTCGAAGTATCATATAAATGGATGCTAGTGTTCCACAGATGGTTTTAAAAGATCTTGAAAAAAAAAAAACAGCTTCTATGGAAAAACTAAGACTTTCATCATGCTTAAACATGCAGGTAGATCATGCAGTTTTCCATCATTATTTAAGTGTCCTACAAAAGGTCTATGTTGTTAACTACATATTACAATTCTTTCTGTTTTAATTTAAACGTAGGGTGTGTTCGATTACAGCCACTGTGTCCTCCAAGGACCCGGTCTACATGGACTGGGTCCTCAAAGGTCTGTGAAAATAAGGAGGCCAGAAGACTCTCTGGCTTTCACCACCCTTAACCTCTGTTGCAATCGATTTCAGTTTCAGTACAAATCATTCATCACAATACATCACATACATTGTGGTGGGAGTGCTGAGAGGTGGAACGAATTTGCTGAGGCCATGCGTGCCATAGAACGCTGCCTTCAGCTGCTCCATGCTCAGAGGAAAAAATTTAAATGGCTGTATATTCTCCACTGAACAGTGGGGAATATACAGCCTCTGAAATCGAACACACAGATAGACATACAATATGAAAGTAGACCTTGCATTGACTGTCATGGCATAGAAATTACGGGCACCATCTTGGGGAGGTCAACCTGCTGGTTTAAGCAGTACAGGAGGAGACTGCCCCAGAACTGTGCAGTGTAGTTTTGTTTGTAGTTGTTGTTGCTTACTGAATAAAGAGAACATATACACAATTTATATATATATATATATAAATATCTATCTATAGATATTATGGGTGTAAATCACATCCATCATGGCGATTCGATTCAGTATCGATTTCCTGACCCAACGATTCGATTATTTTCGATACTCAAGGATACACCACGATACGATTCGAATCTATTAATCGGTAATTTATTTTTTTTTTAACACCTTACAGGCTAAACAAAGTTTCAAGTTTGAAATAAATCCATGAAAGCTGTAATATCGTTATGCATTTTTTTTTTTTTTAGAAACAACAGCAAATAAAAGTAGAAAAGTTGCATCAAAAAATACTGCAAAAATACTGCACATAATCTGTGCAATGAGTGGGCAAAATAGATTTAGCGCCACCGCAGCACGGGAGGGAGAATTACGCTCAGGAGCAAATGGATAAAAATAGACCGGAGGAAAAAAAAAACATGAATCGATTCTCTTGCGGACGTATCGATGCATCGGATCGTCGGCTGTTGGATCGATGCATCGATACAAAACGATTATTATTTTCAGCCCTAATAGATATATATATAGATATATCTGTATATATATCTATATAGATATATATATATATCTATATATCCCAAGGTCAAAATGGAAGACACCTCCTAAGGTAGTTGAGAATGACCAAGCTAAGATCCTATGGGACTTCAAGATCCAGACTGACGAACAGGTGATGGCTAACCAACCCGACATCGTGTTGATCGACAAACAGCAGAAGAAGGCAGTAGTGATAGATGTGGCAATCCCAAGCGACAGCAACATCAAGAAGAAAGAACACAAGAAGCTTGAGAAATACCAAAGGCTGAAGGAGGAGCTAGAAAAGATGTGGAAAGTAAGAGCAGCAGTGGTGCCAGTGTGATGGAAGAACAGTGGGCCTGTTTTGATGGAAGAATGTCTGAGCCAAAAATCTTTCCCAGTCCGAGCCTGACATACATACATCTCATGAGAATATTCTATTACTCTTAACTTAGAATATTTAAATGCAATGAACCATGTGTTTGTTTTGAGCAAAAAATAAATTAATTAAAACCTTGAAAGTGAGTTCAGTATTCAGTGGGTTAAAGTTGATTAAAACTGATTCTGTGCCTGCTCAACACATTACAGTGAGCAGAGCAGTGAAAAAGCCTTTGATGAACAACTGATAAGAAAGACTTACTTTCTTATGTATATTAAGTGAGAATAGGTTGCATGACTTTCAGTAATGTGCAGTATGCTGTTTATCGTATGGTCAACTGACCTCTGTATGACAGCAGATAGAGAAGTACTTGGGAAAAAGGAACCTTGACCAAAGGAAATAAGTCTTATTTATTAATAAGCTGTGTGGAGGTGCATCTCTCTGCTGATTATTTGTTTAAAAACCCGTTTGTATTTTATAGCGTAAAGTTATTCTTGATTGGGAGAGTAGCCAGACAACTTACTAAAGGTTGGTGATACTCCATATTTTTACACAAGGGTACAATGCAGTGAAACTTAAATAACTAGTAATTACCCACTTCTACTAGGGTACTAACAACATAGTAGACAAACTAGAGACAATTAATCAAAAACAAAACGGTAAAGCAGCACTGTTAATTATTTTGTAATCTTCTCTCAATTTTACTTTTTATAAATTACTTGAAACTTAAAATATATAGCTAGATTTACCCAAATACATCTTCAATTTTCAAATATTTCAAGTTGCAATAAAGCTACCCATAGAGTATTTGTTTAAAAAAGGTTAATAGCGTTATACCTGTCCTACTAGTCCACAAAGCAAACAAAGTTATCAGAATCAAGTTTATTTCCAAGTAGGTTTGCACTTACCAGGAATTTGACCTTAATTTGATTATCATTCAATTATATTCTTATCATTCATTATCAATTTGATTGTTATTTAATTGCTAAAGTTCAAAATATATGTCAACAAAAAGTACAACATTGATTTTCACGAAACACAACTACTGAAATAAACAGAGTCTGGTGTACGGGTAAAAACATTTTAATGATGTGGATCAGAATAAATAAAAAAATAAAAAGTCAAATCAATGTACATATTTTGAAAAGTCCTTAATTACTTAATCAAGTGCCAGTTCCAAACTTGAATTAATACAAGCTTACTAATACTAACACAAGCTTGTCTACACTTTATTTCTCATGCATATTGAAAAAAAAATGAAACATTAACAAACAAGCGAAATACACACAAAAAAAAAATATTTTCCATCATTCTCCCCCAAACACTAAAGTTTATAATTCATTAACTGAAAATATTTGAATAACTTCACTTTACAGATGAATGACAAAACACATTTAGGCCTATTTGGGCATTTGTTAAAGAGTTTATTTTAATGAACTTAACAGTCAAAAGAAATTTACCGAATATGTTGTAAACTGTTGTCTGAGACATTATCATCCATCCCCATCAGTGATCAACTTAAGGTCTAGAATCAAACTAATGCATTGCATTACACCTCTTCTAAGTTGGGACAGACAGAAAAAGTTTGAACAATATTTAAACTTACCAGCAATGTATACACACGATTAGAAGTTGTCTATCTTTAACCAACTCCACAGCTAGTAATTGTTTCCAATTCAGCTATAAAGTGGTGCTCCTGAGTATAATCAGGTGGTTAACTCAAGCAGCATTGATTGGCTGCAGTCATACCACTAACCTATCATCTGGTGCCACCTTCTGGATGTATAGGTGTGTTCTTTGGGCGAGTTTAACATTTCTAAGTGTCACGCTATCTATCTAGGACTTGTGAACTGTCCAGGGTGTACCCCAAATCTCCCCCATTGATAGCTGGAGATAGGCACCAGCACCCCTCACGACCCCAGAAGGTTAAGGTGACGAAAATGGATGGCTATGATGTGAACTCATTGGGAGTGGAGGGCTTTGATAGACTCCCAGACCCCACAATGCAACAGGAGGGGTTGTCCTGAAGCTGTCTGATATTTTCTAAGGTTTATTTGCATTCATTACAATCCTCACATACGAATGTGTGCACACATTAAAAGTACTGATATATACCTTTGCCATTCATTGCAATGTTTTAATAATGAACTTACAATGGGCATAGCCCCAGGACAAGTTTGTAACCAGCAAGGGCCTTTTTCTTCAGACAGTGAAAGCGCAGTATGCTGGGAAACCAGTACAATGAATTTGAATTTTTGGGTCAAGTATAAAACTCTATCAGTAAAGCAAATTTGTGTAGAACAGGATTCTTGATTGCATTCCTCGGGGTCCACTGTCCTGAATCTTATAGATATGTCTCTGCTTCAAAACCTGTGCCTAATGATTGAATGATTAACAGGAATCTAGAGAAGACATTGGCCAAGTCCCAAAACACACACTAAACGCTAAGCCACTCAATGAAGTGCGCACAGGAAGGACGTGCACTTAACGGTTCAAATAAACAGGTCACAAGCCTGCAAAATCTGGGGAATTGGGACAGTACTTGCACTATGCAGCATAACGGAGACACCGAAAATTACAGGACCCATCCCAGCTTTTGTAATGTTACAACTAAAATATAACTACAACAAGAACTACTTTTGTATTCACACATACACAGGGAAATATCAATTATTTTTGATAACTACACTTGAAAACAAGTATTTTCTTTAGTGCAAGCACTGGAGCTCACTTTTTATCCATATTTTCACAATAAATATGCAACATTGATACAATAGCTGAGAATAATAGATTTTTAGAAAAAAAAAGGTATTTATTTTTTATAGCATATTTTATGTTTTGTTTGTCATCATAAATAGTGATTTTAAATTTGATAAACAGATCAATGGGGTTTTAAAATCAGGTTTTTATCATCATCTCTTTTCCAAAGTAAATCCGTTTTTATCTTTCAATCTTTTCGAGCAAGCATGCTTGCAAGCATGCGTTTATGTCAAGTTGTCTGGACAACTGCAATGCACTTTATTCGAGAATTTGCCACAAAGCACCGTCCTGCTTGCAGTCAGTCCAGAAGGCTGCGGCACTACTTTTAACAGGCACCAAAAAACACATCACCCTAATGCTTGTGTCTTTTGTCACTTCCTCTTTAACAAAATAAGCTGCATGAAATTTAAATGTAATCTTTAAAATTATTTTAAATTGGATTTCTTTTAAGTTTTGAAGCAATTGGCCATTTAATAAATTATAGGTGAATATTAATGAGGATACTTGTTACTGAGTGCTTTATACTTTCTATACAAAGTCCTTATTTAGGATAACTGAATAGAACAGGTCTTACTGATCTATTCAGAACAGTAATTAATCAATATTTGATTCATTTAAACAGGATGACCTTGATTGACTGAATGTAAGGGCTGGGCTGTTGCTTTGCTTATTTTATATAAGTAAGTAATATAAGTTATGTTTATGAAATGTCAAGTTAAAAATTTTATACATTAAAAATGTATAAATCTTTCACAAAAAACTACTCCCCTACACACCGTTCTTTAATGAAAACTCCCTTTTTGTTGCAAGTGATCCCCTGGATAATTCTTCACAAGCTTGATGAAAGAGGAGTTTGTAGAGAATTATTGAGCATTATTTTAGATTTTTATTGGTTTGTGACTTGCAAATGATTTACAGGAAATTTTATATTTACCAATTTATCAATTCAAATGGATTCAAACGGAAAGAGTCAGGAGCTTGATGTCACCACATTCCAGGTGTTTTATTTATAACGTCACATGCAGCAATTCCTATCACCGAAGTCCGCTTTAAATTCAGCTCAAGTGTGGATCTGAAAGACCACTCTGGAGGATTGGGACAACACGTACTGGAACCCACTGTGGGAAAGTGCAATTGAAGTATGTAGAGCTAAAACAATTAATCAGATTAATCGATTATTGATATAATTGTCAACTATTTTAGTTATTGATTAATCTTTAACTGGGGTATAGAGGTTCTAAAACATGCCTTTAGCCGACATATTAAACATTTGGTATTTAAGAATTTAAAAAAAACTTTTTTTTCCATCAGTAAATATGCTCTATCCAGAACTCCTCAAGCGGAAAAAAAATGTAGTTTTATCTAGATGATTTGGTAAAAAAAAAAATATTTTTTAAGAAATTGTTAGCTGTAGCCTGAAAAGTTTGCGAAAGTAGGAGTGCAGGTATTGGACCCTTTCCCCCAGATACTCTGTCCTCCCCTCTCACGTATGCTGTTACATCCACCGCTACTCCGCCACACGTCACCGTACGTGCGTATGTCTTCTCCGTCTGTCACAGTCAAAATACAGAGCCAAGGCATTTTTCACCCCGCTTCGGTCCAGACAGGTTAAGATCCGCAATTTCAATCGCACCAAATGGGAAAAAGAACGTTAAGATCTGGTTTGTCAAATTAAATTAAAGTAACGACAGATCAGTAACTACAAATTATAGCATAATTCTTATATATTCGACACTGTTTATTTAAAAGATTGGATGCAAATTCTTGGTTCTTCAACAGACCAGGAAGCAGATTTCTCATCTCTATCAAAATATGTATTTTATACCTAGGGGCTTAAAAATTATAATCAAATCCAGTCAAAGGAAACTTCTTATTGCAGAAATAGATAAAGAGATGCTAAGTTTGGAAGTAGATAACCTACATTGTTCTTTAAAAAAATGCAGTTTTGTATGATCTTATTTATCCCGGTTACAAAAATCCACAACAGAAATATCTGGGCAGAAACTGAACATAAGCTGGATGCGGATGGGGACTTTAACATGTCATATTAAAATAAGCATTAATTTCCGCATGTTTTGCTCCTATGAATTTAATTATAGTATAGCACATGCTCTCTTTGAGCTCAGAGGAAGTCGGAGTGCAACGACGCGTGAGGAACAGCGGAGGCTGTAGTCTTTACTTTGCGCATGCGGCATGGAGCGCAGCAGGGCGGTAACGGAGGATGTGGGATTTCATGGTTAACTGCACACTGAAGAAGTAAATCAGCTATTGATGATTTAGGTGTGTGCAAGCATACATCTAAAAATGTGAACACTGACCTGACAGACTGCAAATAGAGAATCCTGGTTTAGAAAACTTTTAAGACAATGAATTTTATTTAAAAAATAAATATATAATTCATATAAGATTAGAAATAAATGATGCTCTAAAGACTAAGGAAAGTATACAAAGACAGTGTGTATTATGAGGATTCTCTGGCCCAAGATGGAGACTGGAAATGCTGTTGGTCTTTGAGTCTGACCCTGTAAAGAACCCTGCAACACTCTTATTCATGCAGCTGCTGAACACAACTGAAGACTCATTCCTGGAGTTTCAAGATGACATGACAGAGCTACTGTGACTTAAGCCAGGCCAATTTTGTTGAATGCAATTATCAAAATACCAATTCTGATATTTCAAATTTCCTACAATTCTAGTTGAGAGATATTAGCTAGGGCAGTGATGCAAAAGGCAGTCCTTACAAGGTGCTGTCCTGCAACTATAAGACATGTCCTTGGTCCAGCACAAATATAATAAATGTCTGATTTACATCCTAACTATGCAGGTTCGACAGAGTGCTGCTGATCATCTTATTTAATTCAGACATGTTGGAGCAGGAACATATCTATAAGTGTCAGGACATCCAACCCTGGAATTTTCCATACCAGACCTTAACTGAGAGCATTCAAAATACATTGCGATCACGGGACGAATTATTCCAGTTCCACCTGAATGCTTCCTTTAGCCTCCCTGATTTAACACGGAAGTAGAACACCTTAAATTTGTTTTTAATGCCTCTGCCTCAATTTAAAAGGTGTCTTACAACCACTCTGTAATATACAAGTAATCCATGTTTGATTATACAGAGGGGGAAGAGTATGTGTAGTAGAAATTTGCAGGTTTTTGCATATTATAAGTGCATATAGGTTCCTGGTATCCCTGTACGAAGGGCATTAAATTAATGATTGTTTTGGTAAACTTGAAATATTTTGTACAAACACCATATCTTTGAGTGAACACTCGATGTCTGATCATCTACACAAGGGCTAGCCCAAAGTCAGTCTTCCAGAGGTGGCAATCCCTGGGTTATAGAGGTTTCCCAGCTTACACTCATCTATTCTAACAAATTATTAAATGTTTTGATACGTATGTCCAAGTATGCCGTCTGCCATATATAAACCATTTGTCCAAAGACACCTATTTCCGGGTGAATCTGGCCGGTTAACCTCTGAATTCAGAGATTTTATTTTCCATTTCCCACAAATCGAAAGGGTTTTACTTTGCCAGCATGTCTCTTCCTGTGCATCTGATGACTATCCCCTGAAATGTCTTGTAAGTCTGAGGCCCATTCTACGTAGTAGGTTTTACAGACTGAAATATGTTTCACAGATTTTAATGCATAATTAGAAAAATACTTGAAGAATGTGTTTAAAAGAAAAAGCTTATGCACTATGATTGCTGTTCAAGTTTATGTACAGGTTTATATACAGTCTGGTTTTTACATTTGATCACTGAAATAGGATTCCACCTAGTGAAAATCACATTCATAGACAGAACTATAGTAATCTGTATTCTAAATTAAATGTTTGCCAAGAGGAACTTAATTTCCGAATTTGAAAAAAAATTACACTTTTAAGAATTTAGTCTTACATACCTAGAAAATTTCTACCCTAACCCAGCTGCTTCGACATTTATCAGCTTAACTTAATATGTATTTATGAGATCTGGAACAAAAATAATACTATTTATAAACAGTATCAATAGGAATATGAAGTTCTGAAAATACATTTTAGACACCCCGAATGTTTAATTTAGATATAAAAAATGCCATTTTGATTGAAATATTTATCTTGACAAGGAAAATATACATTTCTGATATCAGAAATACATATTCAGACAAACCTAAATACAAACGGCATGTTGTAATGGAATGTCACTGGGGAGAAGCAGTTCTGGTATGTTTTAAAACGGGTAGGGCATCATCTCATGGGCTTCCTTCTAGTTTTGATTCTGTATTCTATTACACAGTAAGTACAAAGTGGCTCTGACTGGCTGACTGTGCAGTTGTTTTCTATCATGCTGTTATCACACATCGAAGGCCCCTCACCAACACAAAGCTCGGTTAAATTCTTGTTAAAGAAGTCTGTGTAATGCTACAAATGTGAGGACAAATAAGGTTGGGGATGTATGTGATGGATTGTAAGATTAAACAGTAGCACTCAAAAAAAAAAAAAACTTCCTGAATATGAAAGGGCATCTTTTTTTCCCTCGAACTCTCTATTCTCTGTAATTTGATCTTCATTAAATGATGTGCAACGTTTGTGTTTTAGCAGTAATGTGTCTAGAAGGCCTAGTGAATTATTTCCTTTTTATTGTTAACAAAAAAATTACAAGAGAGCTAATTACATAAGGAGATTAAACAATGTGACTACATTTAGAGAGGACCAAGACCTGCTCCTGACCAGGTTACTGTTAGAGAGAATGTTAATACAATAACAGAAAGAGGATGAATAAACTCTCTTCCTGAATCGGAGAATTCTACTTTCCCTGATTTAAGTTTTTTTTTTTTTATTATGTTTTCAGTAAACCTGCTGTGAAACAGGCTTCTGATCAAAAGGGGTTCTACATAGGTTTTAACCACACAAAGACAGATGCAAATGAATTGTGTGCAGTCGAAGCAGACCCATCATTTTTAATGGGATTTGCTGCAACTTTATTAAATCAAAATTTCTACCAGATCAGACCCTTTGTTTGGTGTGTTTTGGCTTTAATTCAAATGATTGAAGTTCAACAAAAACCTTTAACTAACAACCACTGGCAATCAGGTTTGCTGACACACAAAAAAATCTCATACATAAAGGAGAGCAACGAACTTACTCCGGTCGTATACTGATATAAATTGCACCCTGGATTAAAAATGAAATTTGTCTAGGTCTATTTTTTTTTGTCATTCATCTGTGAAGTCTTGCATTAATACTAGTCACTCTTATGACATACAGCTTCTTATTTAGATAATACAAACCTGTTGCTTGGAACTGACAACCTATAAAAGACTAAACAATGACATTTTTCAATCTCAGCAATCCCTTGACTTACCTGGAGACTGTGACGCTTTCAACTTTGGGTATGTTCCTTGCACCAGGTCAAGAAACAAAAGTAAGGACATATTTGAACAGAGTAGTAATGAGTTGACTTTTAATTGATTTTCATACTTAGAGGGTCAAGTCGGGTGTTACGCTGATGAGTAAAAACTACGATCTCACAATATCCGACAAAAGGCGTTCTTTAATCAACGTAACGCTTTTACAAGGTTGTGATTTCTTACTTTTCCACTAAAGGAACAAAAAGATATTTAAACAGTTAATAATTACAAACGATTACAGAGATGGGATTTGTAGCGCAGTGAGCATCGTTATTACATTGAGTAATCAAAGTGTTTTATCAAGAGTGAAAATTTTACAGACCTGGCAAACGCAGTGTTCATTGCGTAAATGACCAGTGCAACCAACTGACAGTTTATTGATTTACGTTTCACAGCAACGCAACAGAGGTTTAGATTTTGATGGGAAACATTCACATGATTAATCCAACGTGCAGACTGCAATGTAAACTAAATCGCCTTTTAAGGAATGCTGAGGTTATTTAGCTTTCTATGGTCATACACAATATTACGCTTCATAAAACGAAATGGTTTATATAAAGAAAAAAAGACGCCCCATTCTGATGTTTTCCAATAAAAATTCTACAATACAATTCAATACTAAAACAGCTAGATGGAAAAAAAAAATTTCTAGACACTTAAAACAAAAAAAAAACAGCCATTGACGTAAAGCATTCAGTTCCTTTTGAGCGTCGCAGAGGAACGCAACGCGCTCAGCCGCAGACAGGGAGAGGATAAAGTCACGTGAATCAGGAAGCAGCGACGCACTCGAACAAGAATCCTGAAAAAAGAGCAAATGAAACAAATGAACGATTTGCCTCCGAAAAAATAAACAGCTTGTTGTTTCATTACTTTTGTTGTGCAATGTCCTGTCTAAAGACCTGCTCAGCCTCCAGGCAGAACATTTATTCTCTGCAGCGTCAGATCACACTTTAGTAAAAAACGTCAGTTTCTCTCACACTTATGTTACGAACTTACAAGTTTCACCACAATATTCTAAAGTGGTCTCTGCCTTTAGAGGGACGATCTGGAGAGCGAAAAAATTATTTTCCCCATTTCTCGGTCCTAACCTCACCTTCAAATCATTGACGGATTGCTTAGTAAGCGTAGCGTGGAGGCGGTGGCGGAGGCAGCCTGTCTGCATAAGGATCCCTTGCACGTGGAACTGTATATGGAGAGCGCTCATAGGCATAGCCGTTACTGGGCGGAGGGGGCAACGGTGCAGCAGGTGCCCTCCTTATAGGGCTGCGATCTCGGGCGTAGTACGATGAGGGGGGAGGCGGAGGAGGAGGGGGGAGGGGCCGACGCTCATACGGATCAAGCGATGAGCTTAGAAGGCGGTCTCGAATGACAGAGGAAGGCGGGGGCGGAGGGGGTGGGGCAACAGCACGATGCTCTTCATAGGGTGAGATGGCGTACGGTCGGGCTCTGTATTTCTCATAGTAATCTACCATGCTGTATCGCTCCCTTTCACTCTCATAGGGACGCTCTGGATAAACAGCCCGTCTGGGGGGAGGGGGCGGCAGAGGAGGAGCTGGGTAACCGGGGGGCATAGGGCGGGCCCTCATGTAGCTGGGTGGGGGAGGCTCAGGCCTCTCTCCTGGGTAGTGTGGGGGCCAATAGCCTCCCCTCTCTGGGGGTGGGGGTGGGTATTCTTCATATTCATCGTTTCTGGGTCGGCTCTTAGATACCTGAACATGGATGCGTTTGTCTAAAAAAAAAAGAAAAAATATTACTGAGAACGTTTGAGGTATAAGAGTGCATTGCTAAATTACTCTTATTACGTTTCTTACCTTGAAACTCAGAGTTATCCAGTCCTTTGATGGCATCCATGGCCTCATCATGATTGGGCATGTGCACAAAAGCAAAATTCTTCACAATAGCGCACTCTGTGACTGTTCCATACTCTTCGAACAGAGCACGGAGCTCGTCATCAGAGCCCTTTTCTACGTTGGCTACATGCAGTTTGACTGGGCCCTGGTTCTTCCCGTGACTCGCCTCCACGTTGATCGGCGTGCCGTGGAGCTTATGCAGATGAAGGCTCCTAATGGCTTTAGTGGCGGCCTTACGGTCCTCCATGTGAACAAAGGCGAAGTTTTTAATGATCGCGCACTCGGTGACCTTGCCATATTCGGCGAAGAGCTCTTTGATCTCATCCTCGGTAGCCTCTCGCGGCAGGTTCCCCACGAATATCTTCACCATTCTATATGAACATGAGAAAAATACGAAAAGATGGAAACTCGCTCACAAATAACAAAATGAAAACAAATACGTTATTTAACGAAGCAAATGCAGCAATAAGGGGTGTGGAGTTTGCTGCTAGTTAAATGGAAAGCTGAGTGCAATTTTAGGCCGTCGAGACATTTTAAGTTAGCACGAGCTAATAGCTCCTCCTGGTTTCATCACTACAGCCACATGAAACCAAAATGACGCAGGATTCAAGCCGGGCATCTATAGGCGACGTTAGAGGAAATTGTTGCACAAATATGATGGAAATAGCACAACAAATGAATAAATAACAAACATAGAAATCTTACTTCGTTTTCAGAGACCAGCCGCTGGCAAAGAATATAGACCTTTTTTTCTGGAAAATTCTAGCCAGACTTCCTGTTAGCTACGTGAGAAGAGAGACTTAAATCTGGCACCACAGCGCCACCCAGAGTGCAGGATGCTAAAGTACCACCTAGATATGAAATAATTGCTCAGATGGGGGGACGCGGCCAAAAATTATTACAAACAATGAGTAAACATTTGTTAAACTGTTACTGAGGCACTTAGTAATTGATCATAATTTTTTAAAAATTATGTTATCAGAAATAACCAAATGTAGATAAGTATAGAAGTTATTGCAAATTCTGGTGTTTTAAAGACTAAGAGAAAAAAACAAATCAACAAATAAAGGTCACTTTAGACAGGAGAAATCTGTAAACATACTATAAATCTTACAATTATTATTGTATTTCTGGAGGTAGATACTGTCACTAGAGGAACAAGTACTTCCAGGGAATCTACTATTTACTATATTAAATTGACCTCCAATTGCTACAGCAGCTTCAGCAGATCGCTTGTGTGTAGAAAAAATAATACTAATTTCAAGAAACTGTAATTGTAAGTCTTTGTCTCTTGCCTATTTGTTTTTATTTGGTTAAGTTACTGAAGTACCCAAGAAAAGCAGCTATACTTTTTTGTAACATAACTCATGTGAAATAATCAATAATTAAAATAAGCCTAAATAGAACTAGTCCTAAAAGTAAACAAGTAGTTTTTTTGAGTAAATATGACTTGTTTCTACACACTCCTTGTATGGATGCTTTACTTTTTGAAAAAGCAATGATACGTTTTTTTCATTGCTCACTTAGTGTCTTACAACAGAAAATGAGATGTTAACAGTTCTGGCCATTGTATCACACATAGTATTTCAACAAACCAAAAATATGTGTCTGATAAAAAGACCTCTGCCTTAACTCGAATCACATGAACATTAACGCTCTGTATACCACATTCTAAGAAAATCACAGCTCTGTGGCTGTTCCTGCAAAAATATAAATGGCACTATTTTGTTGCACATCAAATGTTAGGTCTACTATATGATTAGAGCATGCCTTCAGGTCACAGACTAAACCAATGGATCATATAAAAAAGATCCCAAGAATATAAAGCTGTGTAAATGCTGATATTTTAACATGGCAGACCCCTCCTCCAACATAGAGTTAAATTAATTACTGTTAATGAATGTATGCATGCTACATTGTTATAACTACTGTAATGGGCCACCTTCTTTTACATGTAAACTAACTATGAAGACATATTCTCAATCTGTAGGGTTAGATGCCAGGCAAATTTAATTTTGATATTTGATTTTCACAACTGTTAGTCCTTCAATTCCTAGTTAGATGTTAAACCCAAAATTCACAGTTGGTAGAGTAGTCAGAAATAGGATTCAAGAGTAGCGAAACTTTCTTATATTATTAATGAAGAAAAAGTAAAAGCTACAATGCAGTTTTCCCACAAATAATTTTGTTAAAAAATATAACCAGTTACTAGCCAACTCTGAATATAAAATGTTTAAAAAACACATATCTCCAAAATTATTCATAATTCATGTAGATCTAGAATTAAAGTGATTTTCAATTATTAAAAAGGTATAACATATTTCTATGTCTTGTAGACATTCATTCAAATAAAATGTTGAAAATATCAAATAAATTAAATTTTCTACACTGATTTTAAAACATTTAGATCCATTTAAAACTGGTGACCAACTTTTTGTATGTTTCTACTGGATTTCATAATAATTGCTAAATTGCAGTATAATTGGAACTGGATGTCTCTCCTGCCATAATAATAATTTATAATTTCACTTTATTGATCTCACATTGGAAAAATTTATCTCTGCATTTAAGCCACCCCCTTGGGGAGCAGTGGGTTGCCGTTGTGTGTGCCCGGGGAGCAGTGTGAGGTTAAGGGTCTTGCTCAGAGCCAGAATGGAGGCTGTGAGGATCAGACCGGGTACTTGCAACCTTCTCAGAGCACAAGCGCACTGCTCTAACCACTAGGCCAACACTCCCCCCATAATCGTAATCTCCCAATCGTCCTCAAACTGACAGGAGGGACTCCAGGTTTGTTGTTGCAAAATGCTTAAAAGATAAATACTTGTCAGAGGTTTGCATTCAACTAAAATATGACAGGGCTTCAATAATGTTGCAATTAACCTTCTTTTGTGTCCATGAGTACTGTAAGTATCCCAACCTGACAAAATCTATATTCTCTTCTTTAAATGTGTGTCTGTTCCAATATCAGGCTTCTGGGAAAATCTGTCTCTACTTTATTTGCTATTAATTTAAGATTATGACTAGTTACTGCAGCTGATCGTTGTTTTTAAGTCTTTTTGTCTGATCTATTAGGCTGACCCTGTCATGCAATGTCCTTCCTGTTTAAATGTGAAAAGAAATCCCAGATTACAAACACACCTGCTTTATTGGTTTGGAGATAATTTCCATAACTGAAGGATTTAGGTTTTGACCAAAAAAGGTGTATGAGGGCAAATACTTTATCATACTGACAACACTATCAATGGTGTTGTGTGGTCAGATGTTTATTTAATAGTGGAAAAATGCAGAACAAGCCGTTTTTAATTTGGATTGCTAGTTATGCTGGTATATTAGAAAATAACACCAGGTTCCAAACATGGAACATGTTTGTGTTGAGATTATTTTTAGATGTGAAGAGATAAATGACTAGCCAATTCATTCACAATTACTGGATGACTCTTAAAAGTTAAATCGAATTACTCCTGAGGGGTAAGTTATATAACATAATATATGTTATCAAAGATATATCAAAAAAGGGACAACTTTGTGGAAACCTTTACATTTCACCAAGAGTTTACTCTCATGTTTACTACTTTGTTTTTTTTTTTACTGCTTCATGAGCAAAACAAAGTAGTACTGTCATTTTTCATTTGGAAAATACACTTTAGTCTTACTTTCAGTTCTTGGGGGAAAAAAAGTAATTTAGATTTACTTTAGCTTTGACAAAGGAAATGCATGAAAAGCCTTAAATGAAAATGACTTAACCTAGAGTAAAGATAATCCTTTAGTGGTCATAAATGACTAGTCTTTTATTTTGAAAAAACTCAAATTTATTTTTGTCAAATTCTGTCACACCGTATTGGTCCAAGCAATGCACAGCATCTTGTTATTAATGTTTCCTCTGCTCAGTTAAAACAGAGGAACAGATGCAACACTAAGCACCAACTTCCTCCAAGTTTTAAAGTTGCATCATAATGGAATTCCCAGTGCTCTCATGCTGCTTTTAAAGTCTTTCTATAAAATTAAGATTCCAGACACCATAAAAAAAGGTAAATATAAAACAACTTAGAGAGCAGGCTTAAGTTTTTTGTTTCTCATCTTTAATAAAACACCCATATCTCAAATACAACAGATATGTTTTTTCTTTTTTCCATCGTCATCCTCCGCCATATCCAGGACCCGTTCTCAAGGGCAGCAGTCTCGGTAGAAACCCCCAGACTTCCTTCTCCCCAGACACCACCTGCAAGATGCTATTAAAGATAAAGAATGAAACATAAAGATGGCATATACTTCAAAAAAAAAGCATAAAAAGTTGTAATTTCCTGAAACGTTTCCTTTAGATATAAAAATAGCTGCACAAGTCTAATAGTTTCTCTGATTTTTCTTTTTTTACCCACAGCATCTTTTCATGACGAGCATGTCTGAGACAATTGAGAGAGAAGAGGACCTCCTCACTCGTCTCCACATCAAGGTTTACCATCCACAGCAGATTTGTAAGGCTCTCTATGATTTGCTTCCCCTGGGGCTCAGGAGACACTCTGCTGATGACCCTCTCAGACTGGGCTGTAACACTCAGGCCTTCACCTTTTCTCTGACTGCACGCCGGGTGTCCCACAAACAGCTGGTTCTAAACACCTACTGTACACCCCAGAGCTCGGATTTTCTCTTCTCCATTCAGAATCTGAGATACTGAGCTACCTGGAGAGATCGGACCGCCCAGACAAGGCTTTGATCTGGTTCGGATAGTATTAGATGCACATAAATCTGGAGTCTGGGGAGGCCAAGGCTAGCTTTGAGGTGCTTCCAGTGGCTCCGTCCAGAGAGACATGCACTGATGTGCCTGGAAAGGCCCCTGTCCTGGACACAGGCTCGAACAGAACTCGAGACAGAACACAGCTGGGCTCAGAGAAGAAGGCCCTCAGGAGACTGACACTTTTGTTATTGATGAATATAACAAAAATAAATTTAAGCTTGGATACAAATATTTCATACTTTCTGAAACTTAAATTTGTTCATCAAATTTTGTTCTGTCACCACACCTCTTAGTTTTAGAGCATAGCTTTATTTCTTTATAGTAAAAAACACTCGACACTCTTAACACTTAAGGAAAAGTATTTTTTGTATGTTTAAGTCACATGATCACATACAACGTAACATGTCATTGAGTTCAATCTTATTTTAAAATATAAATTATTTAAAAAAAAATGCTTGTTTGACAAGAACCACAAGTCAGAAACTCCTTTGTTCATCTCCAAAATAAATTATAATTGATTAGGCAACAAAGTGAGCAATGAATCGCTTTAGTAGTACAACTGCCTGAAGAGGTTAAAGCCAGAAGATGTGATAATATAACCAAGATACATTTAGACATTCAATCTTCACTTGAGTTTAACTCAGCAGGTTTCAAATTTTGAAATTAGGGTTAACTACAACTAAAAAGATTTCATCTGATTTTTTTTGTAATAGTCCACCTTCAACTGCTTTTGTCTGAACTAATGATGTATTCTTGAGTTGGAAACGATCAGTGACACCGATTATCCTGGAGGCTCAGACCATTCCCATTCAGCTCCTTGGTTTTCCTGTTGAAACATTAAACACAGTCAAAGCTTTGAAAAAATATTAGACATTTTTAATTAACACCTAAAGGTTTGAGAGTGACACATATGCTTTACCTTTACAGCTTGCTAAGTTATGCTGTTAAAGAGGAGTGCCTGTGTTTAAAACTGTCATCTCTGCATATTTGTAATAGTTATATCCCAAGATCCACTATATAAGAATTGTTGGGGATAATCTTTATCATATAAAGACATTTTCAGGGTTAAAATACTAAGGTTGTTAATTCTAGCAGAGTTGTACGTTACGCCTTCAATTACAGTTTTTCCCGCTCATACTATAAGATATAGGTTCAAAATTTTTTATTTAATTTGCCACAACAAATTTTACATTAGAAGGAGAGACCACTTTTGTTTAGATAAATGTTATCTTCAGTGGCACACGTTACAATGTTAAATGGCCAGCTGGAGGAAAGTGTTTTGAATGGAGAGAGACTGAGCAGCTTCTGGACAATATGTCTGAGACAGTTATTCTTCCCAGATCTGGACCTCATAGGAGGAGTGGAATTTACACAGCTGGCCTGTGAAAGCTCCTCACACATTTACAGTTTCATTTACATATTTTCAAATCCCACTGCACACACACAAATCGAGTTAAATATACACAACTCGCCACCCACATTTGCAAATAATAAAGCAACAATTTTGGCCCCATACTTAGCATTTAGCCTAAAACTTAAATAGGCAAAATTGTCCCTGACAAATCTCTATGCCATGACTAAAGGGAATATTTTAACTCATGAGGACCTACCTGCGATTGTTGAAGGATTTGATCAAGCTTTTTCAGTCATCCTCGAATTTTCACATCAGTGAATGGAAAAAAACCTGTGGAAAAAGGAAACTCAGTGACACCAAAAGTTTCACCCTTCAAATAAATAATAGTAATGCTTAGAGACCTTTTTTTTTTTCCAAAAATGTAGTAATCAAAGAAAAAAATCAATAGCATAAATAAATCCCCCAGCATAACCAAAACCTAATCATTAATAGACTGATTTGAGCTAGACTTAAGACTTTATTGTCAATTTTGTACAATCTCAAGAAATTTTCATTTTTCTTAAGTGCAGCAGTGATAAAAGGTAACCAGGAGTGATGATGTAAACATACAACTGTACAAAATTATTGAGAATGACATTAATATTATATTTTCAAATGATCTGCTGCCCTGTGGTTTTCATGTGTGGATGTCAGATGTTTTCATCATATACAGAAATACAATAGCAATCATATTACGAGTAACAAAAGCTTTTAATGACAGAATAATGCAGTAAGTCAATTCAAATATCAGAAATAGCGACTCAGCTTAGCAACCCAATGCCATTTCTGAAATTTTGCATTGAAAAAGCTTCCCGTTTGGGAAGCGTAACATCTTCAAACTTGGAAACAATGTTAGGTGGACTGTTTTTTTTTGGGAACCAATTAAGAGTCTATTTAACTAAATCCAACGTTAGGCTCGAACAATTCAGAGGTCACGATTTAAGTCTTTAAAACCTGCCTTTTTAAATGGACCTCTGTTTAATCTAACGGTCACTCATATGCACACTAATTTTTTTGCATAAAAGTAACTAATTTTAGTATAATCAAAAGTAAATAAATTAGAATATTTGTGTTGTTTTAAAATATACCAAATAGAAGTGTTCTTTATTGTACGTACCTATATTCTGCTTTCAAATGTTTGACTTGCAGTGCTAAATAAAAACGTTTACAGCTTTAAGAAGCACAGCTGAGACATTTACCTTTGTCTTCCAGGGCATCAGGGCTGACTTACTTCTCCTGTAGATGGTTTAACCACCTACAAAAGGAGCACAAATATCAAGAATACCAAAAGTGCAAGCAATCCGATTTTTAAAGAAAAACCTGTGAAAGCTCAACAAGCCTAATGGGCGGTGGGCAGAAAGGAGATGTTGAATGAAACAAGAAAATTAAACATTTTGAGGATTTAAAGAACAGAAAGGAATGAGGTAGTCCGTAATGCCAGGAATAAAAGGATAGCAGGTAAAGTACGAGCTGAAAAATCTAAAGACGCTGCAGTAAACAAATCATGTAGCACAGCTGCTTCACGCCCAAAAGTACCACCTCAGGATTTAGATACCTGATCATACCTTATAAGAAAGATTTTAGCTGACTTGGCAAAAACAGAAGGCAGAAAAAATACTTAATCTCAATCTTTCCTCCATTTTTAAATCAAGGATTGCAAAATTGTAAAGAACTGAAGGCAAGAAAAAAAAAAGGGGGAACAAGGCAGGAGTGCCATAGAGTGTATGTTATCGTAATAATAGAACTTTATTGATCTCACACAGGAGAAATTTACCTCTGCATTTAACCCATCCCCTTCAGTGGGCTGCCATTGTGTGGCACCCGGGAGCAGTGTGGGGGTTAAGGGTCCTGCTCAGAGACCTAGAGTGGAGGCTGTATAGATCGAACTGGGTACTTGCAACCTTCTCAGAACACAAGCGCACTGCTGTAATCACTAGGCCAACACTCACCCCTAAAAAAAGTACAACTAATGAGCATGTATTTCTCGCTTCGATGAAACTAAGGTTGGAGATATTCTAAACTGCTCAAACTAGTTTTTCATGACCTGCCCCACCAAGAACCAAGATGAACTCAAACAAGTGTATAAAGAAAAGAGAAAGCAGTGCAACACCAAGATTCAGATGCTCTGCTGAATAGAGACCCGCCTACCAGGCAAAACCAGGAATAACGTCACAATTAAATGCTGCTTTTGGTTTCAATTGTTTATTAAAAGCCTTAAAATAAAAAGGAAATACAATTCAAACAGAGTGTGCCTACAAATAGGAATTCCGCAAGCAAAAATTAACAAAATGTAAAAATAGCACAAAGAAAAAAATAATAATAATCCACCAGAAAAATTTTAGAGCTCTCTCCTAGAAGTGTCGCAAATATTTCAAGATCCAGAGAATTCCTTTAACTGATTGGAAATGACTGCAACATTTTCTAAATCAACCAACAAGCTTATACTTAAAACTAATTTCCTTGTAAATACCAAAGATTTTTTATTAAAGGAAATCCCTTATTATGAAAAACTACCAAGTTTCTCAGAGGCTATTAGAAAAAGATTTTGAAAAGAAAATGGTTTTTCGGTCATCAACTAGAGAATTATGCGTCACTCCAAACAAGTCTCAATAACTATTCTGTTAAATACTTTCAGAATAATCCGAGGAGAAAAAACAACTTGAGGAACACAAAGTTCATGAACAGCTCAGGACAGTCGTAGAGATGGAGTTGTATGTTTTTGTTTTGTTTTTTAATACGAGGCCATCCGCAATATCTTCCTGTTAGCCTCAGGGGAACGCAACGCGATCCGCCATTGACGTGCTGGGTGTATAGCGCCACGTACATCAGCAGACGACGATCTTGTCATATTCTAAAACCTGGAGAGAGAGCACACGAAACAAGTCAAAGGAGCGCGTTCTGGTATGAACTCGCGCAATCTGAATTCATTCTACTAATATTTCAAGCCTTAAGGCGCAAAAGTCTAAGTTTTATTTTATTGATTGGCTGTTCATATGATGGCTTAAGGGGATGATCAGGAGTTAAGATGCTCCACTGGATGGAAACGATACGAGATGGGAGCCCATATTAAATCATTTTTATTTATTTTTACAGGAATACACTTCTAATGGGGCAAAACAGCTAAAAAAAAATGTTGCAGTTCTTACCTTGTGTTCCACTCAGGCCCACTAATAACCTGCGTAGCGAGGAGGTGGCGGAGGAGCCACTCTCTCTGCATAGGGATCCCTGGTACGGGGAGCGGCATAAACTGGAGCTCTGGACATCGGCGAGAGCCGGGAGCGCTCGTAGGAATACCCATTGCCAGTCGATGGTGCAGGTGGAGGGGGAATTCTTCTAATTGGGCTGCGGTCCCTCACCCCATAGCTGGACGGGGTTGGAAGGGGACGCCGGTCGTATGGGTCGAGCGATGCCGACATACCGAGGCGTTCTCTAACCAGCGCTGCTGAAGGAGGCGGAGGAGGGGGTATGGCACGCCTATCATCGTAGGGTGTGGAGCTGTAAGGACGGGCTCGGTACTTCTCATAGTAATCCACTTCTCCATAAGACATTCTGTCACCATAACCACGGTCAGGATACGGGGCTCGTCTCACAGGAGGTGGTGGGGGCAGATGAGGGGGAGGAGGAGGTGGGTAAGCAGGCATGCGTCCTCTGTAGGGGGGTTCTGGCCTTGGCATTGGGTAATACGGAGGATAGAAGCCTCCTCTAATGGGTGGAGGTGGATATTCCTCCTCCTCCTCCTCAGGACCCCCTCTTGGTCTGCTTTTCGATACCTGAACATGAATACGCTTTCCTAAGAGACAAAAAAACAAAGAAATATGAGCTCAAACTAAAAGCCTCATTACAATCTAGTGGTGCATCTCATGTCAGTTCAGAAAAAGAGGGACTCTGGTTCCACACACACACAAAATTAGTTGAAACATTCATGTCAGTTAAATAATAACCCCATAAAAATTAATCGCACCAGACTGATATTAATCTACTATAAAGTATTAAAGCGCTATAAAAAGTTGGAAATCCCCCCAGTGAGCTTCATTTGAGGGGCATGACTTCTTGTGCATTTTAGCTATGGTCCTGTCACTAACCTTGTGACAGTAACATGCTGTTAGAGAGGATTTCTTAATTAAATAAGCCCTGAGCTATAGTCTGCAGAAACCCCGTAGGAATATGTACAATCTATGGATTGACAAATTGAACTAATCAAAAACAGAGGCGCTTCTTACCCTGAAACTCTGTGTTGTCCAGGCCCTCCATAGCATCCATGGCCTCATCATGATGAGGCATGTGAACAAATGCAAAGTTCTTTACAATTGAACACTCTGTGACCGTGCCATACTCTTCGAACAGTTCACGCAGCTCATGGTCGAAAACTTTTTCGACATTAGCGATGTGGAGCTTCACGGGTCCCTGGTTCTTCCCTCTGCTGGGCTCCACGTTGATCGGCCTGCCGTCCACCTTGTGCAGATGGAGCTCGCGGATAGCTTTGGTTGCCGACTTGCGATCATCCATGTGGACGAACGCGTAGTTTTTGTACTTCGCGCATTCCGTCACCGTGCCGTACTTCAGAAAGAGAGCTTCAATGTCCTCTCTCGAAGTTTCCGGAGAAAGGTTCCCGATGAAGATCTTCACCATGGCTGCTCCAATGTACCGTCCTGAACGGAGAGTGGAAGGAAATGGAAACGGGTTGATGGGCAGAAAGCAGAGGTCTAATGGCGAAACTTGAGCGTCGCTAACAGGAAAAAGAAAGCTAAAGTTAAGGATTAAAGCAAATAAAATACAATTAAAAGATTTATACTTAATATGGGGCGTTGGTCAGAACATAACTTCTAAATACAGAAGCAAATTTAAATAGGAAGAGAAAAAAGCTCAATTGTTTGCACTTCCTCCTCACATAGCTACTAGCCGGATTGCCACTAGCAAGCGAGCATTAGCAACAAAAAACGCGGCATTCACTGGCGCTATCAAACACAACTTTAGGTTTCGGCAACTGTATAATACGCGAATACAAACGTGGACGTGTATGTAATAAAGAAATAGAACCGAGACAAACCGAATATGTCAAGAGTCTTACTTACGATTTGGGGACGAGATCGAAAGCAACGCCAATCACACAAATATGAAAAATGTGGATGGCGGTTGGCGAGAAGCAGCAATCTGATTGGGGAATACAGATGCCAATCAGGAATCGCGTGCTGTGATTGGGTGAAGAATATACGGAAAAGGTTTGTCCAAAATGGCAGTTGTAGGTTATGTAAAGTTTCCTGGTTCAACAAGTTTCACAGTTGTCTGTTTTATTTTACTTGTCAATTTAAAGACAAAAAAAATATATGCAACAGTAATTAGTTTTCTAGCTGTAGAACAAAGTGTAAGAGTATATTTTTCTCAATTTCGTTGAGAAATTTTTAGTAATATAGGCCAAAGCATAGATTTTCATAACATAATTGTTCTTCCTGTTAAACCTTACGTTATCTTTCTGATATTACACATTTGAGATCCTTGAAGTAATCCTGTTCTGGGGTTAGGAGATGTCTTAATGTTCACTCTTTTAGCCTTAATCTTAGAATTTGCTCCAGAAATTTAGTTATGCTTAAAAATTTGCTGCAAAGTCAAGAACTGGAGGCATTTAGACCTCTTTAAATGAAACTAGAACAGCTGGAATAGCAATGAATTTATTATGGGAACAAATTGGAATATATCCTTCCATTGACATTTGCAGTGCTTGCCTTTGACAACATTTACCATAAGTTTTATATTTCACTTCATATTTCAAAGTAAATACTGTTTAACATATTTTATTTTACTTTGGTGCATTAAAAGTGTCACGGTCAAATATTACGACACAACTCATTTTTCCAGCTCTGTGACTGGATGCCCTCTGTGCAGGAGGTTGGAAACAAAAGGATCCTAACTAAATGAACATGTTAACATCTCCCACCTCATGCATGAAGCTGTTGCAGAACTGCAGATCTCCTTCAGTGAGACGGCTGCACTCTAAATGCACCGGGGAGCGTTATCACAGATCCTTCCTCTCAGCAGCTCTAAGACTCTATAACCACCACTGTTCCCAAACAACCTCAATAAGCTCATTCTAATTTTGCAGTTTCTACAATAGCAAGATAAATACCACGCTGCTGTCATTTTGCACATCTCTAATGTTGCTTCTATTTTCAAATATCCATTACTGTAAAAATGTCCATAGCTGCATTTTGGTTATTTATTCTCCAGGTGCAGTTTTATATTGTTAGAACACTTTACAGTACAGTTTGTTTGTTTTTTTTATCTTTTAACTGTTCAATATTATGTTTTTTTATATATATATATATATACATTTTTAAAAGGTCCTTATTTGTGTGACCATTTTTTCTATAATCCTTTTGCTGCTGTAATACCAGAATTTTTTCTTGTGGGATAAAGGGATTTTCTATTCTATTTCAATTCCCATTTAACTAAGCTCCTAAAACTTTCCAAAGGAATTGGCATAAAAAAAGACCACATTTACACTACTGTTCAAAAGTTTGGGTTCACCCAAAAAATTTTGTTTTCCTGAAAAGTCACAGTTATTCACCACCATACGTTGTGAAATGAATAGAAAATAGAGTCAAGACATTGACAAGGTTAGAAATAATGACTTGTATTTGAAATAAATTTTTTTTTTTTTACATCAAACTTTGTTTTTCGTCAAAAAATCCTTCATTTGCAGCAATTACAACATTACAGACCTTTGGCATTCTAGCTGTTAATTTGTTGAGCTAATGTGGAGAAATTGCACCCCATGCTTCCAGAAGCAGCTCCCACAAGTTGGATTGGTTGGATGGGCACTTCTTGCGTACCATACAGTCAAGCTGTTCCCACAACAGCTCAATGGGGTTCAGATCTGGTGACTGCGCTGGCCACTCCATTACCCATAGAATACCAGCTGCCTGCATCTGCTCTAAATAGTTCTTGCACAATTTGGAGGTGTGTTTAGTCATTGTACTGTTGTAGGATGAAATTGGCTCCAATCAAGCGCTGTCCTCTGGGTATGGCATGGCGTTGCAAAATGGAGTGATAGCCTTCCTTATTCAGAATCCCTTTTACCCTGTAAAAAATCTCCCACCTTACCAGCACCAAAGCAACCCCAGACCATCACATTACCTCCACCATGCTTAACAGATGGCGTCAGGCATTCTTCCAGCATCTTTTCATTTGTTCTGCGTCTCACAAACGTTCTTCTTTGTGATCCAAACACCTCAAACTTGGATTCGTCCATCCACAACACTTTTTCCCTGTCTTCCTCTGTCCAATGTCTGTGTTCTTTTGCCCATCTTAATCTTTTTCTTTTATTGGCCAGTCTCAGATATGGCTTTTTCTTTGCCCTGAAGCCCAGAATCCCGCAGCCGCCTCTTCACTGTAGATATTGACACTGGTGTTTTGCGGGTACTATTTAATGAAGATGCCAGTTGGTGACCTGTGAGGCATTTGTTTTTAAAACTAGAGACTCTAATGTACTTATCTTCTTGCTCAGTTGTGCAACATGGCCTCCCACTTCTTTTTCTACTCTGGTTAGAGCCTGTTTGTGCTGTCCTCTGAAGGGAGTAGTACACACCGTTGTAGGAAGTCTTCAATTTCTTAGCAATTTCTCGCATGGAATAGCCTTCATTTCTAAGAAGAATAGACTGTCGAGTTTCAGATGAAAGTTCTCTTTTTCAGGCCATTTTGAGTGTTTAATTGACCCCACAAACGTGATGTTCCAGAAACTCATCTGCTCAAAGGAAGGTCAGTTTTGTAGCTTCTTTAACAAACTAAACTGTTTTCAGATGTGTGAACATGATTGCACAAGGGTTTTCTAATAAACAATTAACCTTCTGAGCCAATGAGCAAACACGATGTACCATTAGACCACTGGAGTGATAGTTGGTGGAAATGGGCCTCTATACACCTATGTAGATATTACACCAAAAACCAGACATTTGCAGCTAGAATAGTTATTTACCACATTAGCAATGTATAGGGTGTAATTCTTTAAAGTTAAGACTAGTTTAAAGTTATCTTAATTGAAAAGTAGTGATTTTCCTTCTAAAACAAGGACATTTCAATGTGACCCCAAACTTTTGAACGGTAGTGTATATGCAACAGGGTTGCTGTTTTTTTTATTCCAAATTATCTACAGCACTTCTGAAAAACCTGATAAATCTAAAAATGTTTCAAAGATTTGTACAAAATGTTCTGTTTAGTCCACAAAGAACAAATGCTGTTAATAAACTGTTGCAAAAGAAGATATACCAAACAATGAAAAGTCCTTTATTGCCATCAGAACATGAGTGAGAAAACCAGAGACAAAATCTGACAGTGAAAGGGTCAACAGTACATCTAGCATCCAAACACACACACACATGGGCAGTCTTAATACAACACAAAGATTACAGGTAAAAATAAAAAATACAGCAGTCAGAGTGAGGTAAAAAGGCAAAATAACTTCCATTCACACATGCAACCAAACCAAGGTCCAAACACTCCATCGCTCGTTCATTCTTTGAAAACACAACGTACAGGTCAGGCAGAAATCTACAGCAGCAGCATGGGAGAGGGAGCATCTCTGATCAGCTGCACTGCCTGCCGTCTGTCTTTCCAAACCTTTGGTCACTTGGATGCTTGCTTGACATGCACAATATTGCCCTTGGATTTTATATTCTGTGAGACTAATGAGCAAAGGGAGTCCTTTCCCAACTACCGAGGATGCAGGGGGGGGGGGGGGGGGGGGGGGGGGGTAATTGAGACACAAAGTTCTCTTTCCAAGGCAGAGTTTCTACATTAGTTGGACATTCTGTGGGTAAATTAGCAGCAATTCTAGCAAGTTACAATGGCTTAAAAAAAAAATCTGATCAATAACGCTTTTCCTCATGCACTGGCCAGGCACCACTCAGTAACTAAATGACATGCAAGGTAGAAAAATAGACTGCAAACTCACAAGACAAAGAAATCAGAGCTCATTTCCACAGGAGAGGTTGATTTCACTTCAATGTTTTATTTCAGATTTTTTTTTCTAAAGATGTGGAAATAGCAACAAAATATGAACCGAGAGCTGTAACCAAGCCAACTGTATAACAACATGTGCAGAGAGCCACTGAGGTTTCCAGTCTGTCTTTTTCCAGTATGTCAACCCAAACTGCCCGGTGCAGGACCAATATCTTCACTTTATTCATACCGCATTGCTCTGTCCCCCTTCGGTGCTCAGTGTGTATATGTGTACCTGTATGTCAGGAGGCTCTGGTCCTCTTTGAAGCTGTCCCACTCCATTCTGCAGTATCTTGGCCCTCCCACCCCCATCCTAACAGAAACACTCTTGCCACAGAAGGTAAACCTCCTGTGCTTCTGGAGCTGCCCCCTGCCGTGGTTTATCACCAGCATGGCTGGGAGTAAAAAAACATGCAGCCACTTCCTCTGACACAGAAAAAGAGGCACTGTGTAGTTTATGTGTTTTAAATCTACAGTTCAAGTGTGCCTGTCTGAACTCAGCCCTGGACCATCAAAAGATCAATAGGCGAGAGAAGGAAGTGACATCTTCCCCTGGAAAATTAAAACTAGCACTTAAATCTTTTCATTTGTGCGTACAAACTGACTTTTACACTCTGCCCCATATCTTCTCCATTTTAGGTGGAATAAGGGACGAGCATCATTGAATTGTTATTTGGCACTAGACCATTTTCCTTTAAACCTGTCAGCTATTCTCCGTTTCTCCATCCACTCCCTCTCAGGTCTGTTGCATCCCATCAAACGAAATCTTTAAATAAAAAATATTTAAAGTGGAAGAATAACTTCCTCTCTTCTCATGAAACAAAACGCAAACTTTATGGAAAAAACTTAAGTTGTTTTTATTATTTTTCTTTTTCAAATTCAAGGCACAATATTCTATCAATATTCCGATCTATCATCTTTGCTCTGTGTGAACACTGCTTCACGTGATCTGCACGACTTTCTGCTCACACGCCTGCGGCTCGCATCTCGTCAGTTCTTTTTAACACCAAGACACGTCCATTTTAGTGGAGAGCTCAACGGCCCAGTCCGAACCAGTGATAAACAATGAACAGAATTAACATTAAACAAAAAAAGGACACAAAGAAAGACAACCGTTAAAATAAAAAAATTAAGTCTTGTCCTGTTTCTTGTGTTTTCGTTATCTTTAGAAATGAAGTCATATGCACCAGCTCTTTTTGGCAAGCTAGTCGTGGTTTTAAATAAGCACTAAGTACTGATAGACAGGATAGCATACACCGTTAACGTGTGGTTTTTAGTTGTTGATGCGTCTTTTTTTTTTTTTTTTCTTTTTTAACTTTTTCCATCTCAGTATGAACTCAGGTATTTTGTCAGGTACTTTTCATCACTTTAAGGTTTAACTTAATGCAAGCAGGGACACAGTTTGCCATGGAGTCTTGCTTGAGACTTGGGTTTCGCGAGGGATGGGGCCATTCTCCTTATGAGACCCCGTTGACCAAAGTCAGCGTCTCCTTGCTCGGAGAACGCTTTGATGGCATCCGCTCCTCCTTTGAGCTGGTTCCGTTCTCCTGTGAATTACAAATGTGTAAAAATGTTGACATTCATCACCTAACAAAATGTTTGTGTCAATCTTAAAATTAACTCTGTATTATAAATACATAAACAAAAGAGCTGTTGGCCAGAATCAGATTAGCAGCTTGATCAGCCAGAATAGGGATTGATCAGTCGGCAACTCAAAAATTTGACCATTTTACACTCTGTGAAGGCACCAGTCTTTATGTCTGATATGCTCTTAAAGTTGTTACCTCTTTTTCATCATTCTGCTTCATTCTATCTCTATGCTCCCAGTCTGCAGAATCTGTCAGTTCAACCTCTAACGTTATGCTCTCTCTGCTTTTTCTTATAGTATCTTCGCCTCGTCTGATCTTCTTTGGCTGTGACTCCCTCCTGGAGAGAAATATCAGCTGTGCTGCTACCATCAACAGCTTTGTTTATAGATGTTCGAGATCTGCCTGTTTTCCAGTGTAATCCTGTTTCTCTGACTGTGACTGGCTGGGTGTACTCTCTTCATTCTCTAACATGGGGGCTGGCTCAGGGCTTGTCTGCCTGGCTGTATGTTTCCTGGTTGGAGCCGCCTTTTGTATGTCTGATTCTGTGTCCTTGAACCCCAGTCAGCCTCAGCAGGTGGCCGTTTACACTGAGCCAGGCTCAAAAGGGAGTCTTTTTTCTGCTTAAAAGGTAGTTTTTCATCTCCACGGTCACTAAAAGCATACTTAGTGTGAGGGATTGCCTTTGAGTCAATGAGTCGTTGCAATCATTGGGTTTTCCTTAGATAGAAAACTTTGAATCAATCTGACTGGATGATCTGCTGAACTGTAAAGTGCCTTGAGATGACATGTGTTGTGAATTGGCGCTAAAGAAATAAACTGAATTGAATTGAATGCTTAGATCATAATTTTTTAAGGATACCTGTAATCAGCGGCTCACAGCTTCACAAAAACAGGAGCTTCGGACACAATACTAAAAGTCTGATGTGTCTCTCTGTTTACCTTGAGTTCAGGTCCCGTTTGGTTCTCCTTCTGGGGCAGATTCTGTCTGCTCTGGGACTCAGGACGGGATATGTAGTCAGCAACGGTCACTGGAAACATCAAACTGTCAGCTAGAATAAGAGAATGTCTTGGTTCTTTGGAGAACTTCGTTACCTACCACTTTCTGCTGGCTGTCTGTCACGGCTAGCTGACCCTCCCTCTGGACGGCTGCCACGATTCCGGCGGCGGCGGCTCCGGTTTCGGCGCTGAGGTCGAGCTTCATCATCTAATAATCAAATCAGAAGGAATTGTTCATGTTCTTTGGAGGTTTTCCTTTCCACGCCTCATCTAGAAAGCATTTCCAAGCCAAGAGCGGTTACACCGAATAGTTCTCACCTAGTCCGTTCTCACTGGGCCCGGCCTGATTATCCGACTCTCCAGCAGCGTCTATCACACTAGGCTCTTGATCGTTGCGTCGACGGCGGGATCGTCTGTGGCGGTCCCCTCCCATGCCCTCACTAAGGTCAGCATCTGCAAGCTCTGCCTCTCCCTCCAGCAGAGAGTATGGGTTACTGTCTGGATCCCTTAGAACTAAACATAAAACAAAAAAAATATTATCAAAATGTTATTTGTTTGCGGTACTCCATCGACAGTTTAAACAAGAAATGATGTAATTAGATGTTTAAAAGTGTTACGCTCAATACATTTTTCTCTCTTTAGGAGATTAGGAGGGCATTCTTCACTGATTGTCACATCCAGAAACTTTGACACATTATATTAGGACTGATCAAGTATACAGACACATAACAGCATGATTGTTAAATGGAGGAAAAAATGTGAGTTAAAATTTTCTACAAATAAATTCAAACAAAAAGTCAATAGTATTTAGAATGACCTCTCCTCACTTACAACTGGAAATCTACCTGGAGGTTTATTATCACCATACTGCTGATTCTTTAACCAAATAAAAAAAAAATTTAACCTCTAACCTATTTTTTTCAGGGCAACATATTAGTTTCTTTCATAAATTAATTTCCTGCTACTCTTCCATAAAGGACTTGAGGACTTCTCTTTGTCGGGATAGATTCTTCTTCCAGAGCCTGAAGATCTGATGCTCCTCTAGAGTTAATGCTGGTTCTAATCAGTTGCGTTTGACTTTTTAATCTCAGATCCAATTTCTTTCCATGTCACAGACTACAATATGACTAGAGAACCCAAAGAATGTCAAACATTTGAGTTGGTCAGATTAATAAAAGAAAAAAAAAAAAAAGAAAATAATTAAAAAAAAAAAAAAAGAGCCAGCACCACTACAAAGAAAACCTTCACTTCATGGCCACCCTGCACAGCATGTTGTTAAACCAAAACGGACAGAGGATTTTAATATATGAAAATATAGTATGGCAGATGAGCAGAGAGCAGTGATTCTCAGAGAGGACTCTGAGAAGTTTTTTTTTCTTTTTTTTTCCATAAATAGGAGAGTCATGAGCTGCACTTTCATGCATCATTTTGTTTTGTTTTTTTAATAAGGCTCAAGGAGGATCACCATTTCAGTTTATCAATTTTCTGTTCTCCTAAACTATCATTAAATATTATGCAAGTTTTACTGATTGTTTATGTCAGAGCCTGCCCTGCCTGTTATATTTGCACTGAGTGACTCGCAACCTAACTGGCTTCCCTTCTGATTGATAGATTTTATTTAGCATTTTTCCCAAAGCAAATGATTGTTACTTTGTAACCACGCCTCTTGCGCTGCCACACCCATAAAATTGTGGCTGAATTGCTGCCTAGTCCTAACCCAACTCCGCCAGATGGATTTGCTCCGCATGTCCATCTGGAAATCTTCCGTTGAAGTAATTTTGGGAAGGGGCGAAAATACTGGTTAGCTGATTGGCCTATGTTGGTGATAGATGGGCCAAATAAACCAATCAGATCAACGAAGCATATGACGGACTAACAGAGAGACGATGAAGAGGAGCCAATTGATAGATCAAACTCTTGCCGAAACCAGTCGGGAGAAGAGCAAAAACATCTTTTCCTCTGAGAAAAGCCTCCAGAGCAGTGTTTTGCTCTTCTTTCAGTGAAGAAATACTGCATAATTCCGATAAAACTTGCTTGATAGCCACGCTAATGCTAGTTTCATCGGCTGAAGCCGCCATGTTCTTTAGACTGAACTGTCGCGCTTCTCGTTGCGTCGCACCTCAACCCGCCTCAAAGCCAACGCTGATTGGACGCTCGTTTGGTGAACTGCTCCAAATTTTCTTTAACGGAAAGTAGCCAGACTGATCTGCGAGTGAAACCTTGAAAGCTCACGAGATCAGGATGGTCTCACGAGGCTAGCCTAGTCCAACTAAAATAGAAATTGAGTGCATCTCAGTCGGAGCTTTGAAGCCCCCTTACAGAAAATTGTATTGGGTCTGTTCATCCCCATTCTCTCTCAGCGAGCGCCAAGTCTGATCTAAATGCAAAATTGTGTTCATGTAGACCTGGGTGATAAACCAGATTTTTACCGTTACCGTCATTCACTTTAAAAAAACGGTGACAATTTTCCACAGAGATGAAGTTGAGCACGTGTTGTCAGAGTTGAGCACGCAGCAGACAGCTTTTAAGTTAGTGTGTGTGGCTTTAAACGATTCACATCGTTCCCACTGTGTGCCATTGTGCCTAATCCTGCCATTGATATTGAGCAAAAGAACACAAAATGCAAACTGTTGGGACTACCTAAAATAACACATCCAACCTCCACCAGCTACAGCACAACTATGCTGTTGAGTTCAAATATGGGCAAAAGGCTCCATTACCTTCGCGCAACGTTCATGACCAGATCATTTTTCTCCTGCTCAATGAGACATTGTTGAATCTTTAAATAAATGGTAACAAAACTTTCACATTTCTCTGAAAGCAACATGTAATCTGATTTGATCAATAGATAAATGAAAAATATTTCAGTTGCATTTCCTGCACATGCCATTATTTTCAGCTAGAGGAGATGGAGCATTTATCGTCCTTAAGGTAAAACTGTCCAATTTATGATATTGATTTGAGGAAATATCGTCCAGCCCTAGTTCTGTGTGTCAGTATCGATGACAAACAATCCAGGCGTAATGTAATGTATACAGTAATGATTCAAAGTGTACCTGAGCTGATAGAATTGGAAGGTTTCGCAGCAGGGCCCCCACGCCCTCGTCCTGAGTTGGTACCTCGGCCCCTGCCACCCCGTCTGGAGCCTCTCTCATCCCCACTGATGCCGCGGGGTCTCGTCTCTCGATCATTAACATCCTCTGACTCAGAAGCGTTTGATAATTCAGAGTTGGTGCCTGCAACAGACAGATGAAAGGTCAATAGAAACCAGTTTTTTTTTTTTCCTGTTTTTCCCCCAATTAAACATCTATACGGTTCATATTTAAGTCAGTGTACCCAATCTATTTTATTTCTCTTTTAAAAGGGTTATTTACCAACTTAAATTTTGAACTTAATGCTTGATTTTTAAATAATTTTAAATGCTTGTTTTGTTTCTATCTTTAAAGACACTCATTTATAAAAAAAAATAGGACACTGATTTTTAAGGAGCGTTAACACAACAGCTGTCTACATGTTTTTGTCAGTGTTGGCTGTAAACCAAGGGGACACACTGCTACAATCCATTAGATGGAAGTGCTTCTTTTCATTCCCTCTCACCGTATCCAGAATACTGGTTGTTAGAGGGCCTTCGTCCTCTGCCGCGCCCGCCATAGGTACGGGATGCATGGAGTGAGTTGCTGCTCTCATCTGTAGTGTAGCCTTTCTCCCGGTCACCCCCGGGACCTCCGGTCCGGCTGGGAGGAGCACGGTATCCCACCCCAATTTGACGGAGTTGCTCGTCTATCTGGAGACGCTCGAGGCGCAGCTGCTCCACCTCCTGCAGGAATAGTAGATTTCATCAACTACAGGGTTCAACTGAAGATAATAAAAAGTACAGGGATCCCGCGGGTCATTAAAAACCATTAAAAGTCATTCAGTTTTTTTTTTACTTTTTATTCAATATTTTTCAATTTTGCACAAAAAAAAAAACAAAAAAAAAACAAAATGAAATGTGAACAGAGAAGGGCTTTAAAAATACAGCAAAAGTATAACAGAGTCCTTTCCAATTTGTGTAATCAAACCACTTTCTCCAGTGTTGTTACAGATATTTGTACTTGATCCTTAGGTGCTGGGTCATTTTCTCCATTGTGAAGATTTCCTCTAATATTGATATCCATTGCTTCAGGTGTGGAGTGTCACTTTTTAACCATTTTCTGGTAATCGCCTTTTTAGCTGCCACTATCAAGATT